>JASAOM010001109.1:0-159491 GCA_030849085.1 Borovskyia barvae | reverse complement strand
CGGCGGCCCACAGCTTCCCCCCCCCCCCCCCCCCCCCCCCCCCGCACACACGTACTCCTCCCTTCGTTTCAAGCAAGTTCTCTAGACCCCGTGTCCTTCGGGGTGCCCTCCCTCGCAATGTTCGTTGGCACCGTTCCTGACAAGGCGCTAAGACAGCTGCCACGGCGTTCCTTCCAGCGTCAGGACCCAACGCACACAGACACAGGCACACTCGCGGTGCTTCTCCATCCCCTCTGCACTTTCCCTCTTCCCTTTTCACAACTTCGCCCAGTTCGATCGCTTTACGGCCGCTTGCCAGGCCTTCAGACGTTCCTGTCGAAACTTCGCATCCGTCTGCGTCGGGAACACCGTTTCCCCGCTCAGCTGCTCGCTCGCCACTTTCTGCACGTCCCCTACGGACTTCCAAACCCCGACCGCCAGCCCGGCACAGAGGGCAACACCGAGAGCGGTTGTCTCCGTGAGATGGGGGACATACAGCTCCAAACCGGTCAAATCCGATTGCATCTCCATGAGTAGTCGGCTGCGGGTGAGACCGCCATCGACGCGGAGGCACTTCAGAGCCACCCCACTGTCCTCCATCATAGCAAGCGTCACGGCGTTCACTTGCATCGAGATGGCCTCCATAGCAGCCCTAATGATGTGCGACTTGTTCGTTTTGTACGTCATGCCAACGAGTGTGCCGCGCGCCGCTGGATCCCAGTAAGGCGCCAGCAGACCACCGAAGGCAGGCACGAAGACCACCCCATCGGTGGAGTCCACCTGACGCGCCAAGGTCTCCATCTCACTGGGATGCTTGAAGAATCCCAAGTTGGACTGCATCCACTCCACGGTCGCC
Organism: Borovskyia barvae; assembly: GCA_030849085.1. Taxonomy (NCBI): domain Eukaryota; phylum Euglenozoa; class Kinetoplastea; order Trypanosomatida; family Trypanosomatidae; genus Borovskyia; species Borovskyia barvae. The sequence goes on along the minus strand of JASAOM010001109.1, from coordinate 158,656 downwards.
CCAGCCCCCGCGATGGACCCTTCCAGGGCGAAGTGTGTGGGCTGCGATCCTAACTGGTACGCCACGGTAGCGAGCAGGCCGTGCTTCGAATATTTGGGCTCGGTGCCGACGTTCATGAGCATGAAACACCCGGTGCCGTAGGTGTTCTTGACATCGCCCTTGTGCTGCCCCATATGCCCGAACAGGGCACTCTGTTGATCGCCGATGCAGCCGGTCACCGGCGTCAGCGCTCCCAATGCATCTCGGACACCGAAGTCGTTCGCCGTGATGTCACAGTAGTGCTCGCTGTTGCTGCGGATTTGCGGAAGCGCAGCGAGAGGGATGCCCAACTTCGTGCAGAGCTCGACGGACCACGTCTGGGTGGAGAGATCCATCAGGAATGTCCGGCTGGCGTTGGTGACGTCGGTCACGAACGTTGCCCCTTGACTGAACTTCCACAGCAGCCACGTCTCGATAGTGCCCAAGAGGAGGGTGCCTTTCTTGCAAGCCGCCTTGACTGCCGGCACGTTTTCGAGCATCCAAAGATACTTGAAAGCCGTAAAGTACGTGCTTACCGGGAGCCCCGTGACCCTGGAAGCAAATTGGAAATCACCGTTGCCGATCTCCTTCGCAACGCGTTGGATGAGCCCATAGGTACGGGCATCACTCCACACGATGGCGTTACAGAGCGGCTTTCCAGTCTCGCGGTCCCAGGCAACGCCCGTCTCCCGCTGGTTGGTGATGCCGATACCTGAAATCTGCACAAAATTGGGGTCCTTCGCCCGCAACTTCTGCACCGCCTCTGCTAGACAGATGCAGCAGCTTTTATAAATTTCCTCCGGATCGTGCTCCAGCCAACCCGGCTGCGGCGTAATTTGCCGGTGGGAGAGCTGATGCTCCGACCGAATCGCAAACTTTTCATCGAAGATGATACACCGAGTGGAGGTGGTGCCTTGATCGATCGAGGCGACGTAGGGCATCTTTTCCTGAACGGGGAGGGAGGGAGATCGTCTTTCTTCCGTGCTCTCACTCTCTCTCCTGGGCGGCGCCGACCGGTGGTATAAACCTGCAAGGGCGTGGGTGAGTGAGAGGGAGGAGGGGAGAGTGTGTGTGTTTGTGAACTATGGGGCAAGCGAAAACCAAATATCTTTTCAATTTGAATTTTTTCCAAAGATAGAAAGCCTCGTCACGTCTCCACGCACGAAGATGAGAGGGGAGAGAGAAAGAGAGGAGGTTCGAGTAAAAAGAAGAAGTAAGGAAGAGAGAAGCGGAAGAATACCCCACGGAAAAGAGATTTTCGCTACGATGGTGCAGTACAGAAGCTAAGCAACACACTTTACATATATAAATATATATATGTGCGTACTTTGGAAGATGACGGTCGCGGATAGCTCTGCTGAATTGAAAAAAATAAATGGACTGCGCATCTGCGGATGTGGAGGCGCAGAGCGAAAGATCGAGATAGGGGAGAGAGCTAAACAGAAATAGATATATTGAAAGGTACTTCAACACGACCAGGACGTGCAAAAGGATCAGGAGAGACCGAAAAGAGAACCTCAGCCGCCTATGAGAACGCACAGATCGAAACGGAGAGCATCCACAACAGCAGCATCCGATATACGGAAAGAAAGCTGCGTTACACTCCGATATCGTGCGCGTTGAGGCAATTCTTTTGCATTTCTTCGCCTTGATGGGGCCATCTTCGGGTATTTGCCCCTCTCTCTTACCCGCTGGTAGTACGTCTGCGCATTCCTTCGCACCACACCTACCCGCTCTAAGCTTTCTCTTCCGCCCTACTCAGTGCACCCTCAGCAGCAGACTGCCTTCCACACCTTCCACCCCCCCACACACAAGCAGCAGCAACAGCAACCACCGCCACCCAGCGGCGTCCACAGGCTCTATCAGCGCACCCCTCTCCCCGCCACGCCACCTGGCGGCCCCACTGCTCCGAGGAGCGGGTGGAGAGGCGCGCAAGGGGCGGGGCGGCGAGGGAGCTCCTCCGCGGTCAGGACACGGTGCGTCATGATGCTTGTCCGACTCAGTGTCGAAATTTGTGTTAAGCGCGGATCATCACCTAGAACCATCCGGTGGCACCTCACCAGCGAGCGCGCGCGCCAGCAGCATGTGAGCACAGCCCCACCCTGTTCCGCCTCCCCCGCCCCGCCCGGGGGAAGATGGTTTGGAGGCGGGGCGAAGGACGCCTCTAGCTCACGTATACTAACCCAATTTCGTAGCGGTGAACGACAATGGGAAGCGATGAGAGCACCTCCGCCACACCGCGCGGCTGCGAGGGGTGGGGTGGGAGGCTGGGGCGACTGGACGCGCACACCCCTCTGCGCAGCACCACGCCGGTCGGCCGCTACTTCGTGTCATACTGCTTACGGCTTGCGTTAAATCCAAACAATCATCCTCTCGTCTTGACGCTATAGGAATTGGAATCATGCACACGGCTGACGGCGTCCCCAGCGCCGACGGTGAGGGCGCCGGTGCGCGACCCTCCCACCCTCCGTTTCACCTCTTTCACACACATGCACATACACATACACATACACACACAAGCAGCAGCAACAGCAACCACCGCCACCCAGCGGCGTCCACAGGCTCTATCAGCGCACCCCTCTCCCCGCCACGCCACCTGGCGGCCCCACTGCTCCGAGGAGCGGGTGGAGAGGCGCGCAAGGGGCGGGGCGGCGAGGGAGCTCCTCCGCGGTCAGGACACGGTGCGTCATGATGCTTGTCCGACTCAGTGTCGAAATTTGTGTTAAGCGCGGATCATCACCTAGAACCATCCGGTGGCACCTCACCAGCGAGCGCGCGCGCCAGCAGCATGTGAGCACAGCCCCACCCTGTTCCGCCTCCCCCGCCCCGCCCGGGGGAAGATGGTTTGGAGGCGGGGCGAAGGACGCCTCTAGCTCACGTATACTAACCCAATTTCGTAGCGGTGAACGACAATGGGAAGCGATGAGAGCACCTCCGCCACACCGCGCGGCTGCGAGGGGTGGGGTGGGAGGCTGGGGCGACTGGACGCGCACACCCCTCTGCGCAGCACCACGCCGGTCGGCCGCTACTTCGTGTCATACTGCTTACGGCTTGCGTTAAATCCAAACAATCATCCTCTCGTCTTGACGCTATAGGAATTGGAATCATGCACACGGCTGACGGCGTCCCCAGCGCCGACGGTGAGGGCGCCGGTGCGCGACCCTCCCGCTCTGTCGTCTTCTGGACATGCTACTGGCAAGGGTGGTTAGGCGGGAGGTGAAGGGGTGTGTGCTGGATCGGTAGCGCGTCAACAAGGGTATCCCGGCCAGAGTAGTGAGATGTTTTACGGATGGGTGTTTTTGTAAGGAGAAGAGAGTGGCGCAAGGAGGGCGGTTGCGGTTTGCGGGTGTGTTTGGGGTCACGCTGTAGTTCGTGGTACGAACCCATCGATGGTGCAGGACACACCCGCCGTGCGGCGTCGGTCGAGCCCCTTCCGTTGTGAGCACAGGTCTGGAACTACCGCAGGGGTGCAGAGCGCACAGCGCAGTGCTAGTGTGCAGATGGCATGTATGGTCATCCCTCTCGAAGAGTGTACAAGGAAATAAGCTTACGGCAAGACCCATACGTCGATGAGGTACGTCGGTGCGTCTGTCACGGGGAATGTGAAGTAGGGGGAGGAAGCGTCGGAGAGAGTGATCAAACCACGTGGATGGGCAGATGCGAACGATGAAGTAAAGATGTGGTTCAACGGAGAGGGTGGAGGTTCTCAGGATCGCGTCCCGGTACCGGCACGTGGGGATGGAGAGGGGCTGCAGAGTGGTCGCAGTTGAGTAGGCGGCTAGTTGCTATTGTCACCCACGGAAGGGAGCCGAGGAGGCTAGGGAACGGGGAGACGTGGTGGTACCTCGCCTACATCGGCCTCTCTGTTGTCCGTTTCCCACAGCTTTGTATGGGGTTTCACGGGCGACTCTTCACTCAATGCTGCTGCAGGCACCTTCTCCCATGCGCAGCGCGCCTCGTTTTTGTCCCTGAGGAAGAAAAAAGAGTCAGAGGGAACGGTACACGAGACAGGTGAAGGTGATGCCGAAGGGGCGCTACGAAGGGGGACGATACACGGGGTGGAGGGTGGAGGGTGCGGGGATGGAGAGCAGCGTTACAACGCATGAAAAATATGTTGGAGAATAGAAACTAAAACAACAGTGCGCAGAAGAGAAGCCGCACAAGTCCGAAGGACTGAAAAGGTAGCAGTACACACACACACACACACACTTATCTCCCCCGAAAACAGGCCTTTTTGCTTCCCCTCCTTGAGCTGACATTTCTCCAGTTCATCTTTCATTTTTTCGCTTCGCCTTCACTCTTTCAGCGCATGATAATGGCCGTTCGTTCATCTGCATCTGGGCTCCTATGTGAAGTTCACACACACACACAAAGCGAAGAGGGGGAGGGAGGGAGGGGGGGAGCAACGTCTGATACTCAACAGGACGGAACCCCAGCACTACTTTTCCACGTCCTTTTCTCCCTTCGAACACGCCCTCAAAAAGGCACACGCCGTGAGGGGGGCGAGAGAAGGAAGGGCAAGGACGGAGGAAGGGGGGAGAGACGAGGAGATGTGCACTCCGTTGGGTGAAGGTTCACAACGAACAAGGTGAGGGAGTGGAAGAGGAAGCAGAGTGGGAGGGAAGAAGGGCACTAGATGAGCTCGATGCCTCTCCCTCAGATTCTATTTTTGTGCTAAGAAACGAAAAAGCAACAGCAGCCACAGCAAGCAACAACTCTGATGAAATGCTCACTCGTGCACTTCTCTTTCTTTCTTCATCTCCTACCTATCCGTAGACATACATGTATGTATGCATGTTTCCACTTTATCTAGTCTATTCAGAGTTTCATAGACTCCAAGGGTACAGAGAGGTCCTTCAAAGGCAACGCACCGCCTCGCACCAACATACTTTCATTGAGTTTTCCCTCCTTCAATTCTTTTGCACGCCGGGCAACCAGTTCCGGCTGCAACTCCGACTTGCCCGTCACGGATACACGCTGACACATACCAGTTTGCTCGAAACGAAGGTTTCGGATGGCGGCAAGGCACGTGGCGTTGGCCTCCTTCGGACCCTTGTCGACGTCGACGTATTCAATAAAGGTCCACTTCGTGGTGTTGGGGCTGTTGATGGGGATGCTACCCAGCCCCTTCGCTACGAGGGCTCCCGCATAGCCCGCATCCGGCTTCACCCACGGCGTTTCCCGGATCGCCTGCACGAGAGGCTTCTCGATCGTGTGGAAAGCTTGGGAGCGATCCTCCGAGTTGAAGGTGCGAAAAATTGGACAGCGCTTCGGTATTTCTGACTCTTTCATGTATTGATAGCTAAACCGATTCGTGGTGACTTTGCGCGACGCAATGGCCTCTGGATCGTAGACGAACATAAACTCTCGAAAATCTTCGAACTTGCGCTGTGTGACACGACGGTAGCTCGATTCTTCTCGAATGCGCAGGGCATCGATCTGCAACTCGGCGGACTCCGGGCGCTCGCGGCACTTGTTGTCCAACTCCTTGTCCACCTCCATCGGCATCGGGGGCGGCAAGCCTTCGTCCATATTCTTGAGACGCTGCCGTCGCTCGGCCAGCATGCGGTTGACGGTATGGTAGCGCTCCACACTGTACAGCAGCACGATCACCACCGTTCCAATTGAGATGGCGATCTCAGACCCGTTTAAGAAGTAAAGAAGTTCGCCAAAAACGGTGCGCTTCCGCGAGGTTTGACGCCGCGCCCTCTCCTCTGCCGCCCACCGCTCACGCTCTCGCTGTTCGCTATTTTTACGGATCTGTTCGTTTCGTTCTTCCCAGAACGCACCCCCCGTCGGGGTCTCTTGGGTGTTTTGGCTGCTGCTACGGCGGCGGCGGCCAGCCCGCTGGAACTGAGACGAAGCGGAGGCGGCCCCAGCAGTCGCACCGCCGCCATCCATCGTAGTGCTGCCGGCGACACCACCCCCAGTGGACTGCCGATACTGCGCGCGAAGCAGACGGTATGCATTATTTATTTCTCTGAACTTCGCTGGATCGCCGTGCTCTACATCGGGGTGATAGCGCTTGGTGAGCTGATAAAATTGCTTTCGGACGTCTTCGAAGGGCGTATCCGGGTTCACCCCGAGTACCTGATGCGGACTGAGAGGACCGCACCGTTCATATGGAGAGCCGAGGCGGCGAAATGTGCGACGAAGCATCCGAGACCCCCCCCAACGGTGCTTTCCCTACAGCGGCGGAAACGATAGGGTGAGAGGGAGAGAGAGGAAGGGGGGAGTGAGGGGGGGGGGGGACCGTTTATAAACGCGAAATGGAAAAGAGCTACAGCTAAGTGTACGTATTCTCCTGCATATATGTATATATAAATCCACCCAGAGCGGCTAAGGAAGCTTTAAAAAAAGAAGTGCGCAGGAGCCTCTCCCCTCCTCGTTCCCTTCCCCCCCTCCACCTCTCTCTCGCTCTCTCTCTCCTCTTCCTCCGACCCTACACTAACGTGAAAAGGATGGGGATGGGGAGGTCGCTCGCAAAACAAAAATGGACGAATGAAGGGAAGCACGCGAACAAAAGAACAAGCGGATGGCGTGTGCGTGTGTTTGCCTTGAGGGAGGTAGTGAAAAGTGGTGATGGTGGGCCGACTAGGAAGGGAAGGGTGGCCCAGTCGTGGTGTTTGCTACGTGAGGAAAACTAAATGGATGCAGGACGGGAGGGATAAGAAAAATAAAAGGAGATGAATACAATGGCGGTCGTGGGAAGCCTTGGAAGGCGTCGTGATGACCACGAATCGGAGAGGTCACTTCTTCCCTCCGGAAAGCAGAGAGGGATAGACGAGGTGCGTTACATGTGCATGGGGGCGTATATGTGGCATGGCTATGTCTGCGTAGGTCGGGGTGGATAGTGGTACAACCATCCTTTCTCTTTCTCTCAAGCGAACAACGGCCCCAAAGAATACGCGTATATATATACATATATATATATATGCCAGTCGCGACACACAAATCCATTTTTTGGCTGCATGTTCCCTCGAGCGTCCATTCTGCTGCACCTTCATCCTCACCATCCCCCTTTCTTCCCTCCCTCCCCGCTAATATCGATGAACACGGGAGAGGGCGAAGGCAGAAGGCGAAATGCCTCTTTTCTTTTCTTTTCGAATACACACACACACACATATATATATATATATATATATATATATACATTTAACATTTAACTTTGGCGACCCTTATTTCCCTTTACGCATACAACCACAGAAAAACTCAACAACCCTCACAAAAAAAAAAAAACCCCAAAGGACACCATAGTAGGGCGCACCCGTCTGTGCAAAACTTGAGAATTTATGAATATATAAATAAATATATATATATATATAGCTTAGGATAGCATCATTAAGGCTGCTATGTTTATCCTTCTTTTTGTTTGTTTGCCAACGTAGAGCCCTCCGTCTCCCCTTCAACCTCCGCCTCCATCTTTCCCCACTCCATTTTTATCGTTCTTCTCATCAAGGAGAAAGGCAGAAAAGAGAAAAAATGCTCAAAGAAAAAAGGTGAGAGAGGGAAGGGGGACGCAAACGGTGTCGGTGGGTGGAGGTGGATGACAAGAAGCAAAGAGAGATACATACGCAATCCCTCTCTCGTCCTTCCTTGACATGTGCGTGTCGTCTCTCGCCCTCTTCTTGGGCCATCCCGGTATGTTCGCACACACACACACACACACACGCAAAGTCAGATCGGCTCACAAAGAAAACGCAGCGGGAGGATGGCGAGGGGGGGGGGGCGGTGGCCGCCTAGCATTTCGAATATACTCTCTTCTCTTTTTTTCCCACTTTTCACAGCACTTCTTGTCCCTTCCCCCCTCCCCCCCGCTCCTACCGGCTCAACAAGCAAACAAACATAGGCGAGCGTTGAGAGAAGCACAGGGAGGTGGGGGCGGGGGCTGAAACCGATGTGCGAACTTCACTGAGGGCGGGGGTTCGAAGTGGGTGGGTAGTTCAACGATACGCGATGGATGCAACCGTCTCGCGCACACATCTTCCGAGATGCGTACGCTCTTCTCTTTCCGTAGGGAGAAGAGAGAAGGGAGAGGCAGAAGAGAGAAAAGGTCTCTCATCACTGCCATTTGTTTTTCCCTTCCTCCTTTTTCGCTGTTGCCGATTCTTCTTTATCAACCCGCACTTCCCCCCCCTTCTTGTACCACCAACCCCACCTCATGACCTCTCCACCCAACTATCGTCCCTCCCCGCCCCTGCCCCCCCCTTTTTCCTCCGCAGCAACAACACACGCACATCATCACCAAATAAGTAGTCCACTGAATGAAGACGCCGAAGCCAGGGATAAAACATCATACACAACAACCGAAAGCATAACACGCGCACACACACACGAAAAGAAAAAATGCATCCACACACCTCCTCCTCCTCCTCCTCCTCCTTGTTTCTCTCTTCAACGTCAGTCCATCTCCTTCCATCGATTTGGAAAACGACGAAAGAAGGACACGTGTGTGCGTGTGTGTTTGGCCGTTTAGCATTCGCAGCAATGACTTCCGTCACCTATCGTACTTCTCCCCCTAAAAAAACAAAACAAGCAATGACAACAAGCAAGAAGAAGCAACAAGAGATCGATCAAACAGAAACATAACAAGAGGGAACGCACCACCACCACCACCGTCCACGGGCATGGGGCCGTAAGGGCGATTTTCGTAGCGCGTCTCTCGTCTCTTCCGTCTCCGGTGCCCTCCTTCCTTTTTTACCCCCTTACTTTCCTTTAAAAACACGATGCATACGGAACATCGGAGACACGAGCGGGGGTGGAGACGGCACATTTTAAAGTGGAATCAAAACGACAAGAAGAAAGGAAGCATATATATATATATATAATGTTGTTTTCTATGGTGTGTTATACCTTTTCGCCGGCGGAGAAGAGAGAGACTGAGAGAGAGAAAGGGGAGAGGAGGAAGACCGGCAACCACATTTCCCTGTGCCGATCTCCATTTTATATTTATTCCCTCCCCCCTCTCCTCAAGCTCCTGCCGCCTTATCATCCTGCACGTACACACACACACACACACACACGTACCTATCCGCCTATACATACGCGTATAGATGCACCTACAGAAAAGACATGGATGTTCGTTTACAAAGAAAGGGAGATGCACAAAGAAACTTCTCTGCCTCGCCGGCTGCATATATATATATATATAGAGAGAGAGAGAGAGAGAGGTGCGTGCGAGCTTACCCCGAGTCCATCGCGCCTTGTTCACCGATGAGAAGGGACGGGGAAGCAAAGAAGAGGGAAAGAAAGGTACGAGGAGATAATGACCAGAGAGCGCTTCTCCTTTTTTCTTCTTCCTCTTCCTCGCACGTGTTTAGGTGCCTGGGTGACGCTCCTGCATTTTTTTTGTTCACCCTTCCTCTCCCCGATGCGATCGTGCTGATAAGCAAAGAAAAAAAATATTTTCAAAGACATGACACTCTTCCTTTTATAGTTAATCTCTTTTTTCCCCTTTCTTAAAAGCACATTCGATCATATCTATGTGGAATATATATATATATATTCATCGTTACGTATAGATTGGTGGAATGGCGAGTTCGTCATTCAAAATCCTCATCGTCTTTGAAAATCTCTCTTTTTCCCTCCTTGCTCTCCCCCAAAACGTTCTCAATACGTACACACACACACATCTGCAGAAAACTTCTTTTATTTTATTTTAACGGCCCTCAGCCTCTTCTCCCCCCCTCCCTCTTTTCGCGTTTCTCTCGTTTTGGTTTGTTCTATCCGTCTTTTCCCTCTTACGCTTTCTTTTGCGGGCCGCATCTTTCTCGCAGCCAGCTCGCTTGCCTGTCGAGAGAGTAAAGAAGTAGAAGAAGAAGGAGAGAGAGAGAGAGCAGGAGAAAGTTACGGGGTATCGCTCCATTCTCAGCGGAGCGGAAGATGTGCGTATGCGTAGCTGCCTTCTCCAAAGGGAGCGGTAGAAACGGTCGCGCGTGACTGCCTCCTCATGGCCAAAGAAGAGGGGGATGCGGGGAAGGAGACTTTAAAAACCACCGTCGTCAAGGGCACCAGCACGGCGAGAGCCGGCCGAAGGGGCAGAGGAGCGAGTGTCCCCCCAGGCGCCGCCACCTCCGCGACCACCGCCAGAGCGATGCCCACCACCGCCACCGCCACCGCCACCGCCACGACGTCTCCCGCCGCCACCACCGCCGCCACCGATATCCCGCGAGAGCAGCGCTTCACCTTCCACGAGCTCCGCTTCCTGTTGAAACCACTTCGGAATTTCCTGACCGTGCTCGGAGAAGTACCGGTGTAGGTCGATGGCGAGTCGCCGATTGTTGCGGTTGTAGAAGGCCGTCGCAATACCCTTGTTACCTGCACGGCCAGTACGACCGATACGGTGGGTGTAGTCGTCGAGCTCCTGTGGGAGGTCGAACTGCACGACGTGCGCGACATCAGGGATGTCCAAACCACGCGAGGCCACGTCCGTTGCCACCAGGATGGGCGTCAACTTCTGCTTAAAGTCCTCCAGGGCAGCTTCACGGTCTTGCTGGCGACGGTCTCCATGAATGGTGGTGCTACTGATCCCCTCCCGGTTAAGGCGGTGATTCACATCCTCTGCCATCTTCTTCGTCTCCACGAATACCAGCACCATGTCATTCCGATCGTGCCCGTAGATAATCTGCAGCAGCCGATCCATCTTCTCGTTGTCAGGGACGTTTTCGATTGTCTGGGTGATGTTCTTCGTGGTAGAGCCAACACGGCCGACGGTGAGGAGGTAGTACTTGCGGCGTAGGTAGCGCTTCGCGAGGTTCAGGATGCGCTGCGGGAAAGTCGCGCTGAACATGAAGGTCTGGCGCTCTTCGGCCGTGGGCATGTCGGTGTAGCGCGACGCCACAAGCTCCTCGATTTGTTCCTCAAACCCCATTTCGAGCATGCGATCCGCCTCGTCGAGAATAAGAAACTTTATGGCAGAGAAGGACAGGTACTCCTCGCTGAACATGTCGCGCAGACGCCCTGGGCAGGCCACGAGAATATCCTGTTCGAAGCGCTGTGGGTATCGCGTGCCACCGTACACGACGTCGTAGAAGATATCCGTATCGTACGTCAGCTTGCGCACCTCGTCAAAGATCTGCACGGCCAGCTCACGGGTCGGGGCCAGGACCAACGCAATCGGGTAGCTCTTGCGCTGGCGTGCCGGGGACACTCCGTGGACAAGAAGGTACTGCACCACGGGGATAAGGAACGCGGCGGTCTTACCCGAGCCTGTCTGGGCACACGCCATCAGGTCACTGCCGGACAACGCGACGGGGATACCGTACCGCTGCACCGGTGTCGGCCGCTTGTAGCCGCAACGCTCGATGTTGGCGGCCAAGGCTGGTTCGACAAGAAGGTCGGCGAAGTCCTCGACCGGCTTCACATCGCGTGGCACCATCTCCACCGGGATACTGTCATAGTTGTCGAGCGATATGCCAGTCTGGCGATGGTGGTGCTGGAAGAGCTCCATCACTCTCGCATCATCGTGGCAGTTCTTGCGGAGGTGCGGCGCTCGGACTGTGCGCCGGATCATGGGCTGTAGTGGCTGAGAAGGAGCCACCCCCACCGTCACTGCCACCGGCGCCGTTGCGCCGTTGTCGTTGGTGCGGGGGAGGGGCGGTCGAAGAAACGGGGCAGGAGCATCTTCGCGAGGTGCCGTTCTGACTTCCAGCGGCTTTACCTCCACGGTCGGCGCTGGACTGGAGGCCCATGCATTGTCACGAGCCACCGGCGCCGACTCTTGAGCCGCATCGTCCTCGTTTCGGAAAGAACGAAAGTCGCGGCGACCCCCCCGCCCACGGGACCTGTCGTAGTCGTTGTCGTAGTCACGGCCGTAGCCACCACGGCCACCGCCCCGACGGTAGCCACCACCGTATCCGCCCTCCTCACGGTTTCCTTCCTCGCCTTCGCCACCGCGGGCACCACGGTCGCCGTTGTCACCTTCGTCGTCGTAGTACCGCCGGTAGCCACCACGTCCGCCGCGGCCACCGCCCCAGCCGCCCCGACGGTAACCGCCTTCCTGGTTGCGAGAGTAGCCGCCCTCCTCACGGTTTCCTTCCTCGCCTTCGCCACCGCGGGCACCACGGTCGCCGTTGTCACCTTCGTCGTCGTAGTACCGCCGGTAGCCACCACGTCCGCCGCGGCCACCGCCCCAGCCGCCCCGACGGTAGCCGCCTTCCTGGTTGCGAGAGTAGCCGCCCTCCTCATCGCCTTGATCGCCCTCAGCATCATCACCGCGTCGACGGTAGCTACCTTCCTCAGGATCGTAGAAGCGCCGTCCACCGCGACCGCCGTAGTCCCCACGGGAGCCGCCGCGGAAACCGCCGCGACCGCCACGACCACCCCCGTAGCCACGGTCGTCATTACGGGTCCAGCGGTCAGCCACCGCTTCGCGGCTTCCTTGCCCTGGAGCAGCGTCTCCACTCTCCTCAACGCGGGCGCTGGGTGGAGCCTTTGCTGGAGCGCTGGCACCTGGCGCTACAGCCGGCGCGCTCGGTGGTGCCGCATCATTTGATCGTGTCGGAGGGGCTTCCTCATCGTCATGATCTGCCCAGGCGTTTGAGGATCCACCACGACCACGTCCGCCACCGCGGTAGCTTCCGCGACTGCCACCACCACGGTAACTACCACCGCCACCGGACGGGTCCGAGCGCCAGTTCGCCGACTGATGAGCGCCGCCTCTGCGACCACCTCGACCCCCACGGGAGTACTCACGCTGATCGTCACGAAAGTTGCCTACATCCGCACCATCCACAGCACCATCACGTTGATACTGGGCGTCGTGCGACTTCTTCTCGATTGAGGAATCCATATAGGAGATTTTCTTCGGTTTTATTTGCTTGTGTTGAATGTTCTGAGGTGATGGCACGGTGGTTGTTCCCATCCAGGAGCCCCAACACATCGACGTATATATATATATATAGAGAGAGAGATAGATATGTATAGAGACAAAGCCAGAGAGAGAGAGAGAGATGAAGGATGCAGGGAAAGTGCGAAGGAGGGAGCCTCATATGTCCACACTATCATCCCTTCCATGTGCACCTACGCAACGAATGCATATATATATATATATATATATATATATATATATGGAAACGGGGGGGGGGGAGAGTGCGACCATAGGAGCTGTATGTTACCCTGCACGCTGGCGACTTCTGTCGCGGTACACATATACACACGCACATCCACACACACACCGGACTGGAGGGAGTGGCGGAACAGGAGGAACGATCGCGTAGCTTCTTCACTCTTGCTCTTCCACTTCGTTCCCTTCCCCCCCAAACAGGTATGCCCTACTCCCCTTCCACACTCAGATTTATGTGCAGTTATCTCCCAAGAAAAAGGATCGAGGGGTGTTATCGCAAGATTCTGCTGTGCCTTTTATCCCGTTACGAACGATTCCTCCCCCCCTTTCCCGCTTATACAAACGTTCAGGCGAGTGCAAAGCTCCTCACGAGCGAGAGCTTGACCGCTCTCCCCTCCCCGTCATGCGCACTCTTTCTTTACCCGCACACGTACTCCTGGGTCTTGTGCAACTGCTTCCCTCACATGTTATGCCGCCTCCTTTCTTCTTTACCATCCATCTGTTCTTGCCCTCCATCCTCCTCTCCCTCCTTCCCCTCCCTCTGAAGCTCTCGGAAGCAAGGGAAGGAGGAGCAAGAGGAAGGGGGCGAACAGAGGCAGGAGAAAAGGGGACAAGGGAGCATGCAGCGTGCAACACAGCAGCCACGCCTACACACACACACACACACACACACCGAAAGAAGACTTGATGTGCTTCATGCGGAAGGGCAGGGAAGGGGAGGGGGGGGGGAGGAGGACACTTCGGTGATACGGTGCCTTCGTTCGCTACCCGCAGCGGCATGGAGGCGTCAGGAAACGAAAGCAAGGAGATATGAGAGAGGGAGGGGAGGGTGAAGGGGAGTTCGTGTCATACTGCCTTCTTCCTCTCCAGCGATAAATTTTATAGCAGGGCATCCCACTCCGCCTTTTGGCTGCAGCAACGTCTTCTGGCTTCACTCCGACAGTTAGTTTTCCTTATTCCACTTTTCCTCCTCCCTCCTCTTCTTAGGGAGTTACAGCGGCGGTCTTCACGTGTAACGTGTCCACGATTTGCTGGAGTGCGGACAGGTTCGCATCCCACGCCGCCTCCGAGGCTTCCCAGCGCACCACAAGTGCGCTGGCCCCCCGAGGCAGCACGTACGTCCGACACCGACGACCATCACGCGCCTCGTGGAACATTGCGCACCGAATACCACTTATCTCAGTCAGCGTGGCAGAGACCGTCGCCACTTCCCAATTGGTGCAGTGAAAGAGGACGTTGTGGATGAACTCTTCATCGTCGCCAGCGAGCGTCTCCCACGTGCTTGGCAACGTTGCCAAGTGCTCGATGGACATCACGGGCGGTTCCTCGCCCTCTTCACCCGCAGTGTCCCCGAAGGGGTAGTATAGAATGGTGGTGAGGTCTGTCATCCATGGCTCGTACACGACGGCGGAGTCCGGGAGTACCGAGAAGACGATGCCCAACTTGGGCTGCACGTACACCACCCCGACTGTACTGCTAACCTGCGCGGGCGCTATCGCCGCCGTCCGGACACGGGCAGCTATTCCTGCGAGAGTTGCCCTCGCCGTGGGGTGGGAGGCTTCGGTGACCCCTATGGCCTTCCACAGCACCGACGCTGCTGCCTGCGGGTTGGCAACAAGGGCGGCGACCACCTCCGCCGTCAGCGATACCTCCACGGCGCCTTCGCACTGAAAGGGTGACGGCGAAAACGACAGGACAACGATGGGGAGCCTTTCGTGACCGGCGTTCTCTCCATTGCCTTTCGCCGTGTTGCGCAACGGGGGGGCCGACCCAACTGCATTGTCATGCGCCGCAAGGGAAGCCGTGGCACCTCCACACCGCACCCGCCACTCCGACGGCAGGGCCAGCTCCAGCTCGTGCCCATCTTGTGCGCACACGACGCGGTAATAGCCTTGATGCACGGCGGAAGGCGTGCGAGGCAGTCGCGACGATGGAGCCGCACGATCGTTGCAAACGGCGATGAGGGGGACGTTGGTGGTGGCGCGTGCGATGGCCGCGATGAGTGAGGTGAGCGCTGCGTCCTTCCGCACCTCTGCGATAGGACGCGGCGGGGTGGCAGTGTCGCCGGCATCCTCCGAAGGGGCCGCTGCCGTCTTCGGCGAAGACGGGGATTCGCTCACACCAGCAAATCCGATCAGAACTGCCATGACGAGATAGGGACCATTCATGCCAGCTAGCAGTACATTTTGATCGTCTATACGTAACTGGGTAAAGGTGTGCGAGACTGTCTTTTCTTTGGGCGGGTCGCTCTCAGAAGTGTCGTTGTCCCCTGCGACGTCACAGCCCGATAGGAAAGCCGCAACAGAGATCCAGTACCCTGGGGGCGCCGTTTGCCGCTCCTGTAGAAGAGGGTGGTGCTCCACGAGCTCGATAAGAGCTTTCGTCGAGTCGCCCTCGTCTTCCTCCATCGCGGGAGAGCAGCCGACGTGGGTGCAGAGAAGAAAGGCAGACCGAGGTGGAGCGACATCCTTGCCCACCAGCCGTTGCTTGTTAGTGGCGGTACTGGAGGGGAAGAAGCCCCTTTCTGCCTCCCCACCCCGTGCATCCGGCAGTATCAGCGGAATAGCGGCACAATGCGGTGGATAAGGAATGGGCGGTGCCACACGCCAACCTTGGGGGAGGTGCTGCGGACGCACGAGCACCGGCACCATCAAGCGACGCTCAATTTCCTCCCCGAACTCCGTCTGTGCTGCGTCCTCCTCAATCTTCAGTCCCGCCACCTTCCGTTGACTCCGACGCCGTTGCAGTCTCAGTGCAGCGAAGACGGTGCAGGCAGTGGTGACGCCAACGAGCCACGCCGTGCGGTGCCGTCGGGTAAATTCCATAGCCCTCTTTTCTGCGCCACCTTCTGCCTTTTCACGAAGATTCGGCGGATGCTGCTCGATCGGACACACCCATACACCCACCTACACACCCCGTCTATCTCGCAAGCACCTCACTACCACCACCGCCAAAAAAAAATAGATATCGTAAGCAGGAAATGAGGAGAGCAAAAGAATTCTCGAGAAAAAGTGGAGCTTTCGAAACAAATTAGCTGCAAAAGGAAGAGGTAAGGGAGAGAGGAGGAATACGTGGGTGGGGGAAGATATGCGCGCGCGTGTGATGATGATGATGGTAATGTGAAGAAGAAAGGGGGGGGGAGGAAGGGAGTGGTCGGGAAAGCCACTGCAACGCTTGCGAAGAGGTATAGATCCAAAGAATGAAACTTAATGGATACTTGCTTTGCCTTTTCTCTCTCGTTTTTTCTCTAACGTGCGCAATGTGGCAGAAGTCCGCGACGCGGGTAGGTAGGTCGGTAACAAGGATGATGAAAATTGGAGTAAGCAGAGGGCCAGAGAGAAGTGCGTCGCAGAGGAATGGAGAAGGGTAGAGCGCGCGGCAGACGAGCAAAACATCAGAGCTGGGCGGTTTCCCTATCCGGCTAGTGCCGAGAGAGAGAGAGAGAGAGAAAGGAAGAGAAGTGGCGAGCGTACGCACAAAAAAACAAAGTGGAAAAGCGACTGAGGTGGAGGACAACGGCATGTCTCCCTTTCCCTTCGATTTTGTCCTCTCGCCTCCTCTTCCTTCTCTTCACTCGGTGTTGACGAAGCGTGAACGTGAAGAGAGAAAAGAAACTCAATGAAGAATGTACGTGAGAAGGTAAAGGACAGAGGAAGATCGACTTCCGCGGTGTACCTCAAAAGCTCCGAAGAAGGAAATAACTTCGGTATCCACACACACACACACAACATACCCAAAGCAGCAGACAAGTAGATGCGCAAGGTATATATATATATATATTGACGGGCAGTGATAAGGATATTCGTGCCCATTTTTCCAATCGATGCGAAGACAAACGAAGCAAACACACACACACAAAAAAAGGGTTGGTACATCGTAACAAAATTCGAAAAGAAGGATGATCACCGCTCAGGATGAGGCTCCCTTGAGGTGTGAGGGCGGTGTGTGTGTGTGTGTGTGTGTGGACACCGAAGCGGAGAATTTAATATTCAGAAAGTGCTGATAAGAGATACCAGCCCGCTCGTCTTGGTCAGATCGTATTTTCTCCTTCGCGACCACAGAAAGATGGGACCCAGGCCTGTGTACAGGGGGGGGGGAGAGAGAGAGGGAGGGAGGGAGGCGACGCAAGGATGAAGTAGCTGGAGCCTCCCCCCTTCCCTCCCCCACCAATTGTTCGCGGGTTGTTGATCTCCTCCACTTTCTCTCTCTCTCTCTCCCACGCTTTATTTCCTCCCCCCCCTCTCTTTTATCCCCCTCCACCCATACCCCCGCTTGTTTCACGATTCGAACCAGCGGCGAGGCCGACGGAGGCGCTTACCAAGTTCGCGGGCGTACAGCTTCAGCGTTTCACCTCCTCCATCGGCGGTGCTGTACGCGAGCATCGATGGCAGCGGCGGCGTGCTGAGGGACGGTGCGGCGTCAGAGGCGACAGTTTCGTCGGCCCGTGCCGATGGGTGGAGGACGGTAGAGGAGGTGGGGGCCCTTCTACAGCTTGCACCTGCATCCGCCTTTACCAAAGGCGACGGCAAGGGGGCGAGGCGTGCCCGCGCATCGGTTGTGCATCGAATGGAACGCGTCGGGGAGGGCCCTCCCCGAATGGCGTTGTGGCGGCTAGAGACTGCGACCGATGCTCCTTTTCGCTGCATCACCCGCTTCGCGGGCGAAGAGGGGTGTGGCCTCGGACTGGTGGAGCGGCGGAGAGGACCGGCCACTGCGCTACCCGAAACACGTAAGGGCGACTTCTTAGCGGACGTCGTATGAGCCCAAACGGCGGGCTTGTCCTGTTTCCTTTTCAATGGGTCAATCCTTTCCATTTCTCCAGCACCGACCCCCTCGGAGCTGGAGGATGAGATCCCGGTGCCGAGAACGGCGGTGAAGCCGGTAGGGTTGCCGGGAGAGACGCTCTCAATGCTGCCCAGGCTGATGGAGTCACCCGTTGAGGATGATGCGCAGCGCAAGACATCGGCGGGACTTGCCGTCAATGACTTTTCGGCCGCTCTCACACCTAAAAGGAGTCCGTTACTTGCGCGTGGTAGTACCATCGAAGGCACCGCCATGGCTGGACCATGCGCTTTGCTCTCCTCAACGTGCACCATGGTGAGGTGTGAGCCAGGACGCACTGGGGAATGGGGCTTGAAACTCCGCGTTTCGCGCAGCATGGCTAAGGCCCGTCTGTGCCACTCCGTCATGGTCACCTGCAGTGTATCACCACCGTCCCCATCACAGCCGCTGGGGCTGTGGCCTGTGGGAGCACCACGCAAGTTAGGGAGAGGCGACCGCGTCCCCTGAAAATATTCACTTTCTTCAGGCGGGGAGACGAAGTTTGACTGCGGCGTGCCATGAGCGGAGGACAGCGTGCACGAAGCTCGTGCCCCGTTCCTCTGTGGCGAGCTCTCCCCGCCAAGGCTACACTCTCGGCTGCTGCGATGGGGCGGTCCTACCGGTTGCTGTTGCGGTATCGTGTTGTACTCCCTCAGAAGCGGAGATATGCTATGGCTTATCTGAGTCATGCGTGCGGAGCCCAGATATGGCGAAGCGGAGGACGTGCGGAAACCTGCAGGGGGTCGGACTTTCAATGGCGTGGCCACTGCGGTGGTGGTGGTGATGACCGTCGCGTCCGCCTTCGACGATGCGGTGGGGCTCGTTTCGTTCCTGCTTCCCCCCTCACGCCGTGTTCCAATCTTCTCGATGGTGTGCGTGCAGCACTGGTGGAAAAGCCCCGGCGAGGATGCGGTGGTGGGACGGGAGGTGGCATCCTCGTAGCGCGGCAACGGTGGTAGCTGAAACGGTCGAGGCGAGGCAGAGTGGCTTGATATTGTCAAGTCATCTCGGGTGGTATCAAAGGCTTCCATCAACGACTCTCCTGCCGTCGCGTCAACAACCTGCCGTATCATCGCAGCCGATACATCGGAGGGATCGACACGAGGTGGTGGCCGCGCCGCCGCTAGGCGCGCGAGCCGATCTCCGCCGCTGCTGAGAAACCACACCTCATGATCGTTGCCGGAAGTGGCGAGTACGTCGCGATCGCCGATCCACCGCACGCTCACGACGCCGCGACGTTCACGATTGCTGCGGCTCGGCATGGAGCCCTTTTTATTCTTCGCGGTGCCAGGTCGAGCTGACGCGACCGAGTCCATGGTGGTCGCGTGGACTTTCACAGACCGTAGCAGGGTTGGGGCGGCGGCGGCGATGGCTTCCAAGGGGTCAGCCACCGCAAAAGGGGTGGACGCCGTGAGGGAGAAGGCGGCGCGAGAGGCGTGCGTGCAGCGAGGTAATCGGTAATGCTGTAGCAGCGCACACATGCGGTAAATGTGGACGTCCCCGTCGGAATCCCCCAGGAAGAGATGATGCCGCTGTCCATCGTAGGCGACAGACGTGAACTCCACCGAGGCCTCTGAGGAGGCTGTCACCGCTGCTGCTGTGGTGGTGGTTGTAGTGGTCGTGCGGTGGTTGATGTCCACCGCGTCCCCCGTGGTGGTGGTTCCTTTCAGCGGTTCGTCCTCCCGCTCGTACAGCAGGATACGGTCCACCATCGTCGACTGCCCATCCAGCAAGAGCTCGCGACGAGGAAGGTGCGTGGTGCCACTGAGCGATCTGGCGCGAGCGAAACCACTGGTAGGGCGTGTTGTTGCTGCTGCCATGGCGCCAGAGGGGGTCCCTGCGACGGACACTAAAGCCTTTGTGAAAGGGGAATCAACAGGGGAAGCCAAGGGGGCGGTAGCAGCGGCGCTGCTTGCAGTGGGGCGGGCCTTCGCCTCATTTCGACCACTGACGTTCACCGCCGAGTTTCGACGCAGCGGCGCTGCCACCGTTGGAGACGGCTTCCGAGCACGCCTCTCAGTCGCGCTATGGCCTCTCATCGTTCCCTCCGCTGGCATGGCGGAAGGGCAGGCACGCTCCGCGTGGAGCGCGAAAACGATAGAGCTGGTGAGATGTGGATGGCTGATGCTGCCGAGAAGCGAGAAGCGCTCCACCGCTGGTGGACATGACCAGCACCAGCACACGCCACCCGAATGCACGGTCACGAGTACGGGGGCGTTGTCGAGGAAGGCCATGTCCACGAGACTGCCATACACGGCAAGATTCTTCGACACCGACGCATCGGCCCATGCGTGCATATCGTAGAGGTACACCACCCGCTGCGCATCTGCCACGGCGGCCAGCCCCAGACCCTCCGAGATACGTAGCAGGGTCAGCGGGGATGAAGAGACGGCGATCGACGTGGTGTACATCTCCTGCTTCTCCTCTTCGGGGCGTACCAGAAGCGCCCCATGTGTGGTGATGGCAACCCAGGTGCGTAGGATGGAGGAGTAGTACATCTGTTCGACGCAGAGAGGGTCCCCACCGTCGCTCACCGCATGCGGCGGTTTCGCAGGCCACCACAGGGTAGCGGATGCCGGGGTGCACTGCGTTGCATCCGCCGCCAGCGCTAACGTGGAGTGCGACACCACCTGCCCATCACTTGTGGCCAAAAAGATACGACTGCCCAAGTCATCTAGACAGATCGCCAGCAATTCGGCGTTGCCGTAGGTGGCGTTGGCGGGCGTTGCCCTGCTTAAGACACCGCGAAGGTACCCATGCTGCCCATCCCACACCGAGAGTCTCGTCGCGCTCTGCGACACAAAGGTTCGGGTTCGGATGTCGTACTGGACGTCGTAGCACACTTCCTTGGGATCACAGACAGACTCGTTGGTATGACCGTGGAGTGCCCAACATTCGATGGAACTGGCGAAGCCGAAGATGAGCTCTTTCGCCACGCTGTTGTAGATAACGCTATGACAGTGGACACCACCGACTTGGCTGGATGGGTTGGTGGCCGCCGGCAGCAAGGCTTGAAGTCCCAGGTTCATGAAAAGACCAGCGATACCGCTTCCCGCCCCACCCCCCGACTGCGCAGCCGTACGGGTGCCTGCTGATGAAGTTCTTGCGCCTTCGACAGAGACTCCGCTCAGGGTGCCGCCGTGGCGATGCGGCACGCGACTCGCCCGGAAGGACTGTATGCAGCGCTGCGTCACCATGTCCCACACCTTCGCCACCCCATCCCCATCGGCGCTCACGATCAAATCAGCATGCGCCACGTGCGTAAGCGAAATGAGGGCAGCAGCATGACCGCTGTGCCCGGCCGAGTCGAACGCTGTCCCGGGCAACGCACTGTGCGCTTGCGCCTCCCACCATAGCAGCTGTCGCCCACACGAAGTCGCCGCAACCACCCATTTCTGCCGTGCGAGGTAGATGACGGAGGTGAGGTGCTCGTTGACGACGGAGCCGAGCTCCAGCACGTGGCCTGTCCGGAGCGATGTTGCCACCAGACGCCCATCGAAGCCGGAGGAGTACAAGTGGGTGCCGTAGACGCAGAAGTCAGCCAAACCGCCCGACTCTCGCGTGTGCAGGTTCTCGTAGATGCGTTCAACGGTGAGTGTGGTGCCGTTGCCACGGCCGTGGGGGGCGGCGACGAGCAGCACTCGCCCAAAACTATCACCCACAAAGATCGTCTCGGCGTATTCATTGTAGGTTGGCGAGTCGAGCGGCATCGTCTGCAACCGACGCACGAAGCCCTCCAGCGCCAGGGGGTCCATCGTAATGGGAGCGAAAACGGCAGAGGCGAGGGCGCACCAACTCCGCAGGAGCCGGTCATCGGGCGAGTAGCTGACGAAGAGGTCACAGGCGGCTAGGTAAGTGACGGAGGAAGGAACAGAGTCTGACAGCATCTCTGGCGGCGCCGTGTAGACCCGCTCCAACGTTTCCTTGGAGTACAGGACAAAGAGACAGCTGCGGGTGGAGGCAAAAAAGAAGGACCGGTGCCCTGGCAACCCATCCAAGAAGCGAAGCAGCGAAATATCCTCCTCCTCGCGTACGAGAGGGCTCGCTGAGACGCCGGCGGCGTCGTCGTCTGTCGGTATACAGTTCCATTTTGGAGGTTCCTTTACATCACGGTGGAACCGCTGGTACGTGCGGGTCTCTGCGTACGCCCCCTCGATGAGCCGGCGGTGCTGCGGCTGTTGCTGCTGCGTAATTCCACGAAGCCGGCGTGAAAAAGTAAAAGGGTAAGAGGCGCTGCCGCCGCTTCTACTACCGAATGTCGGGGCGCTGGCCTCCGCCACGAGGTAGTTAAGAAGATTCTCCCAGGTCACACGAAGGCGATTGTGGACATCCACCCGATTAAAGAGGAGCTTCAGAGGGTCCACGGGGCCGATGCAGAGGCCAGCCAGCTCCTGTCGTCCACGAAGGCGAGATATGCGCTCCGACTCTCGATTTGTTTCGACCTCCGCGGCGGGGACTAACGCGTCGAGTGACAGGGCCAACCGCAAGCGTGATGTAATCTTCACTGCCGACTCCGAGTCCGTTTCCTGCTCGGATAGCGTGACGTGGGAGGGGAAGTGGAGGTGCGTAGACCGGTGAAGACTGTGCCGCAGCGACGTTCTTGAGGGGGAGGCGCACGGTCGTACATACGGTTCGAGTACGTGACGAAACTCGGGATACGTTGCACCCTGGGGGAAGGCTAGCCATTCTTGCTGTAGGGCAAAAAGGACGGACTGAGTGCCGAGAACGATGGCCAGCTGCGGAATAAGATCCTCATCAGGGATAACGCTGCTGCTGCTCTGCATGACGAGCCGCAGCAGTAGCACGCACACTCACAGAAACACACGCACACAGACAACCCTTCTCCTCTCCCCCTCCCCCATACAAAAAAGAAGGAGAGAGAGAGAAAAGAAGAGAAAGAAATCTTTGCTAAAGAAGGAACCCTCTCTTGTCTCACCCTCTTATCACTTGCTCGCCACTGCCACCACCACCACCTCCTCTACGTAATGTGTATGTATATATATAGAGAGAGAGAGTCGGGGGGGGGGAGAGAGAGAGGGGGGGGGGGGGAGAAGAATATGATGATGGAGGAATGGGACCAGCGGCTCCGTCCAGTTCCCCACTTCCTCCGTTCTTCGAAGAAAGCGAAAAGGGGACTGCAGGGAAGACAGGAGAGAGCGGGAGAAGGCAGGAGCACGCTTGACCCCCCAAGAAAAGCCAGACTGCACGGGCACAATCCACGAAGTGACGAATCGTAGCGCACGCATGCACACACACACACACACACACACACAATATATATATATATATATATAAGCGCAAACAACAGTAAAAACATACCAACCAAACGAGGCAAGAGGAGCGGGCAGAGTGGGGGGGGGGGGAGTAGAGGAAGAAACCCTTGTTCAGCAATGAGTAGAAAGGAGGGACCCAGTCTTTGAGAAAAAGAGAAACCATGAAAAGAGAGGAGGCGCGTAGAAAAGCGAAGCGATCGTGAACCGCACATGCTGTGGTACGCTTCTCTCTCCTCCCTTTTTGGTCATCCTTCTTCCCTCGTGTTGATGAAGAGGCGAAGAAGGGAGAGGAGGGGAGGGGAGGGTAGAGCACGAGATGGAGGAGGCCAAGGTTCGTCCCCCGCTCGGCCTCTCTCTCTCTCTCTCTCTCTCTCTCTCTCCCTCTCCGTATCTCCGTATCTCTGTACATCTTTACGTATTATGTGATTCTTTTCATTTTTGCGTTTGCCTTCCCGACTCAAAAGAGCAGCCTCATGCGAGGGGGAGAGGGAGGCAGGCGACGCGGCAACTCATGGCCACTTTTTTCATCGTTCGCGTGCACATCCACCCCACCTCATCATCTGTTGTACATCTCTCGTCCACCTTTTCGCGGACCTTCAAACCAACACACCCTCTCTCCATTTTTTTCCACACCCCCCCCCCTTCACCTCTCACGGAGAGGCGTGGTGATCATGACTTCAAACAGCGGTGTTTAGGTCTGCGCCCTCTCTTCTCCCCCCTGGTATTTTACATCGTCACCCGCCGTGCCGCCACACCACCACATTGGAGCCTTCGATCTGGAAGTGGCAGAAGCAGAGCCGCTTGTGGGTCACGTAGGTGGCGAAGTCGTGACCGTAGATGACGTGCCAGCAGCCACCAAACTTTTCGGTGATGTTGTTCTTGATTTCTTCCGCGATGCGGCTGACAGCGGTGCGCTCGACATCCCGCTCCAGTTCCCGCCGCGAGCCTTCGTCTTTCCGCCACGTGGTGCGCGTCGGAACGAACACAAATTTGTTGTAGGCACGGAGGGCGCTATGCATGATGATCTGCAACTGCTTCACAGGAATATCCACGTACACGGCCTCCATGTGCACCTGGGTGGTGCGAATATCCAGCTCTTCCGCTTCTTCCCCGTCCGCGACGCCGCCGCCGCCTCCTCCTCCTGGGTTGCCACTCGCAAGTTGCATCACGGAGAGGGTAGAGCTACTGCTGGCCTCTTCATCACCATGGCTACGGCGTTGTTCAAGGTGAGGGTTCGGAATGAAGGGGGACCCTTCGGAAGTGCCCATATCGGTCATCGTTGCTGCCTACACCTCCTTAATATCGAGAGATATCAAAGGAACTATATATATATAGAGAGAGAAAGATATACACACATATATATTTATATGTACGGTAGGGGTCTGTGTGCGCTTTGCTTTTGTGGTGCCGTAGCTCGCCCGAAAGCCCCTCGAAATGGGAGGGAGAGAGGAAAAGGAGGAAGGAGGAAGGGGAGAGGCACGTCGCTTGGGGCAAGCGAAACTCAGAGAGAGAGAGAGAGACCCAGACAAACAACGGGAGAGAGACTACATGTCTCTCTCGCAGCACTATACACGCCCAAAAAGGATAGAACAGAGGTGCACGGTACAGAAAAAAAACGTGGAGCGGTGAAGAAGCCTTGACGCGCTATGGATAGTAGACCGGTACCGCATCGGCATCGATGCCGCCGTCGTGCGCGTGTGCCGAACGCGCGAATGGCATTCTCCTTCGTTCTACAAATTTTTATTCTTGTTTGCTTAATTATCTTTTTCCCCTTCACACGGGATCAGGGATTTTGTAGAAGCCTTCTCCCCTCTCCCTCAACAAAATGCACTAAGATAGGTCAAATGAGATGATGGGTAGCAGCAGCAGCAGCATTAGCGAAGAAGCGAGCAGGGACAGCACCACCACTATCACCTAAACACAGACAACACCGACAGGCCTAGAAAAGTACAGCACCTTCCCTCTCTTCTTCTCCCCCCCCTTCTCCATGTGCCCTTTGGGAGGACGTACTCAAACCTGGAGGGCTTCAGAGGAAACCCCACTTTCACATCTGCCATCCGCTTCCCCACCACGACGTCTCTCTCTCTCTCTCCCGCTTTCCCTTTCCTCACGGGAGAGAGAGAGGTGGCTGCTCTTCTTGTTGGGCGGGATGGTGGTGAGAGGAGGGGAGGATGTAGCAATGGCCTTGATGATGACACAGTGAGGGTCCGTGCTAAGTCGCTATCGCCTCTGCCTCTCTGAGGTACGCATCAAGGTTCTTGAGCCCTTGCACAAAGCCCACGGTCGCCTCGTCGAAGCTGAACCTCCGCCAGGTGGAGCGGGCGAAGTCGATCAGACGCACACGGGTGGTGTGGGGTGCTGCAGCCGCGTCATACACGAACAGCAGACTCGCCGACACCAACGCAAGACGCCCCAGCAGGAAGAGGCCCTCCGACGTGTGTTCGAAGAAGTTTAACAGCGCTGCAAGTTCACCACGGACGAAGGAGATGCGTTCGCGCGTCTCCGCCTTCTCCGCATCGTCCAACGAGTCAAGTGAGAAGGCCAGTTCCTCACCGGCTCCTGTCCGTGCCATGGCCGCTCCAACAGAGAAGAACGAAATGAGACTGGTGTGGAGCTCGGATGCCGTGGCGATGGCGTGCCCCGCATCCTTGTCGAGGTGCTCGCATTGCCAGTGAGCCGAATCCTGCTTTGGCTCTCCTTGCCTTCCTGCGGGTGCGCCGACAGCGGGGGTGGGAACACGAAGATGGTGCCGGGCTCCGCAGATGCGCAGCGCGGTACGACGCATGAGAGATTCATGCTCCTTCGCCAGCATGCGGGCCACCTTCTCCGGCGGCGTTAGAGGAGAATGACGAACGAAACCAATTTTTACATCCATAACAGAGGACCTCTGCATCCCTGACGTCTCGTCGATGAGGCCTATACCCCAGAGAGGCGTGTCGTATGCCGCTTCGAAGCCCGTCAGCCGTTCGGCGCCATCGAGGAGCTCGCGGTAGAGGGGGGCGAGTACCGCTTTGCGGGCGGGCGTGTCCGCCTCCACCACTAGCCAAGATCGCGCTGTACCTACGTAAGGCTTCAGTGCCGCCGACATGGGCACGAAGGAGTCGGGGAAGCGAATCGAAAAAAGTGTTGGGGTAAAGGCAGAAAGCGTGGCTGCAGCGCGAACAAACCTCTTCCCTGTCTCGTTCAACGCCGCGCGCGCCGCCGAGGAGGCGACGCGCAGTTGGGTAGCAGCACCACTGTCTTCTTCCCCTGCATCTTCCTCCTTAGAGAGCTCCATGGCCACGTAAAAGAGGATTTCCCACGCCGTAGTGCTCTTCTGAAGCGTGCTGCGGCCGTCGCTTGCAGCCTCACCGTAGAACATGGCAGACGTGTGCCCGCCCACCGCTGGAAACGGAGTCGCTGCCGCCACCATCACCATCGCTGGACGTACAGCTGGCGTGAAGCGGTAACTCGACACACACACAGATTGCCCACCCGAGGATCACCACCGCGACGCTTGCTAGGATGTGTGTGCGCACACGTGAGAACAGCTGTCTTTCCTCTGTTAGGCAATAGCTGATGTGGCCATAGTTAACATTTCGAGGGACACTCGTGTGCGTTTTTGGCGTGCGGGAACAGCGGAGGGGCGTCACGTATAAGTCCGGTTGCGGAGGAGCAGGGTGATGTGTGAAGATGTAGCGTGTGTGTCTCGGAAGAAGTAGCCATGAATCTGTCTCCTCTCCCTTCCCTCTTCCCCGAGGTAGACTCGTTTACCTACTTCATCGCGTCAACACACTCACGTGCGCACATAAAGAGGGCAGAAGAGAGAGAGAGAGAGAGCGCAAAATGGAGACAACGCCTGAGCCTCGATACAAAAGGTATCAAGTCTGCCCACAGATTGTTCACTCACGCGCCATGCGCGGATACCCATACAGAGCAGCTCTCCATCAAGCGGGGTCAACTCCATGCCTAACAGAAACGAAGAGGGAAGAGGCGGGACGGGGGAAGAGAGAGCGAACACCGAATACACGATGCCACGAGTGAATTCAGCAACATCACGTACGCAGCAAAACTCTGTGTGTTCTGCTACGCTTTAGAGCTCTACTTTCTTTTCAGTTGTTTCCTCTCTCAGTGTATGTGTGTGGGAGGGGGGCATCATCTGCAATGCTGGAGGCTGCCCTCCTCCCTCCAGCTTCTTTCGCTGAACGAGGTGAAGAAAAAAAGCGTAGGTGGGGTTGTGGGGATGGAGGGGGAGGGGAAAGATAGATCTGCACCTCCATCCCATCCCTCAACTCTTCCTCCACCCTCCTGTCAAGAATCGTACCCTTCGTCGATCTGGGAGTTGTGAAGCAGCGCCATCAAGTCACTCGTCTGCAGGGCTAGAAGGCGTCGATACCAAACCTTATGCCGACGAATCCGCTGCCAGTTCATCCATTCGGAGCGGGGAAGGCGCAGCAGCGGATCACGCACCTCTCTCCCCCCTGAGCCGAGGTTTGTCTCACAACGGCTGAGGTGGACAGCATCGGGGAAGAGGGGTGCGTTGCGAAGCCAGCGCCGCTCTATCGGTACGTCCGCATCGAGGTCCGTGTTGCACACCTCCTCCGCACTGTTATCATCCTCGGTGTCCTGACCGAGGATATGCGATTCCTGGCGACGCTGCCGTTTGGGAGCTGCTGTCTCCACCTCGGACACTTCCTCTGCGTCTTGCTCGTTCGATGGCGTCGCTACTTCAATTACCGCCACCGCAAAGTCGTTGCAGAACGTAGAGAGGGATACGGCATGGGTGATTCGGCGCCACGGCACCGGCGACGGTGCCATGCAGAACACCTGCGTGTACGCCTTTCCACTGCCACGGTAGCGCTTCAGCGACTCCGCCGTGCGGCCCTGCAGGTCCAAGGCAGTCGCCACAAACGGCTCTGGGGTAATCCTGCGTAGCCCACCGAACAAAACCGCAAAGACGGGATCACGGCGATCTGCCAACACCACCACGCGACGGTGCGGCACCGCGTCAGCGGAGGTGACTCTGTACTTCGAAGCCCGCTGCTCCTCGCGAGTTTGCCGCAGAAACACGAGCCCACGTGCCGCGCAGAGTTCAGCCATCACATCCAGTAAGAGGCAGTCCTGAGAGTCTGCGGAGACCCCTGTCCCACCTCTGGCCGTCAACACCGGCCCCGTCGACTGCCCATCTTCCTGCTGCAGCTGAGAAAGGACAGAGTCCGTTGGTTTAGTGAGAGGGGCTGTTTCGCGGCGCTGGCGACTAGGCTGAGCGGAAACGTTGCTGCTAGTCGCCGCCTTAGGCGGTTGGTTGGGCGTCTGCCGCTGGGACAACCCAGTGAGTGTCTCGTAATGCAGAGTCACCTGCTCCACCACCGCTTCCGCTTCCTCCACGGAGACGGAGGGTTGCCTTAAGTGGGCCATGATTAGATTAATGACCAGGAGTGGTGTGGCGTTGGGCTCGGGCACGACGTTGCGGTGGATAGACGGCACTTCCACGCGCTTCACTGTCACCGCACGCTCGTGCCGTGCGTGCTGCCGCTGTTGGGTGGTTGTTCGCGGCAGCGTCGGGACGGTTTGCATCCCGTGGCTTCGACACCACGCGAGCTGATCCGCCTGCACAGAAATTCGCTCGCTCCACAGCTTCCATTGCTCGGGTTCTGTGGCGCTCCCCCAGGGCAACTGCGGCTCTGGAAGTTCATGCCAGTACACCTGCGTACACTTGGTAGGCATTCAGCATCCCCTCCTGTCAATCTCCTATCGCTGCCTACGGTGAGGGAGAGAGCGAGAGCGCGGCAGACCGTGCAGATGCGGGGCCCTCGCGTCTCTCTTGATCGATTCCTGTCTGTGCAGTGCGTGCACGTAAACGTATGTGCTTGTCGTGACGGAGAATGCTGATGCAAGCGTGGAGAGCGTGCACGTGTGTGCACGTGTCTTTGTGAAAAAAATAAAAACTTAGGGCGCGCACACCACTCACACATGCATACGGGAAGGCAAGGTTAAGAGGGAGGAAGAAGGAGGGAAATTGGAGACGGAGAAGGGGGAAGAGAGGCAGAGAGCGCTTCCCTTCCTCGCCTTCGCTACACTACGGAATAGACACGCTCTCGGTCGTGTCTCAGTGCTCCGCCGACCCTCATCTTCTTCTCTCTCCCCCAACAAATACCTACTTGGCTCTGGTCTCTCTCTCTTTCTCTTTGTCTTGCCTTGCGATAAAAAAATGAAGACCACAGCGCCCTCATTTCTTCACAGGCGGAAGTGCGTCGAGGCAAAGTAGAGCCCTCAAGGACTCACACATCCTCGAGACTCGCGCCACGAACGCATCACGGCTGCGACGCAAAGGCACGCACATCGGCAAACCGAACCCTGCCATCGTGGTCTTGATCTAACATCCAAAAAAGATGCTGCAGGAGCGGCGCCGACCGTGCCGAGGATAGTGTCCCAGACTTTAGCACAGGATCACCGGTAGGACACGTCAGCATCTCTTGCACCTCCATGAACGGGTGCTGCAAGGAGAGTTGGCAGAGGTCGCGCAGCGTGATGTAACCTTTCGCCCCTGCTACGCTTTCGAATTGACGCCACCACTGCAGTTGCTCTGCTTGGTTGAGCTTGCGCGGGAGCTGCTCCGCGTTGGACCATGCCTCTTCCCCGTCCATCGCTGCCCACGACGATGGTGACGCTGGGGAGAGAATGAAGCCGTCTTCCTGCTCCGCACAGAGCGTGACGAAGCGCAGAAAGGCCGACCGTGTCACCGCCGCAGCGGGGAAAGGAAAGCAGTCGCGAAGTAGCGAAGAGGATGGATAGCGGCCAAATAATGTGAAGTAGGCACACTCCATCCCCACTTTGCCCAGTGAAAGAGGGGCGACGGGGGAGGGCTCGCTCGGCGTTGCACCACCGACAGGGGCGGCGGCGTGGGTGGGGTGCGGAGCGGTGGGCTCGGCGAACAGGTCGAAGACGTGGCCGGCACACGTGTAAAACTCACCCCTTGAGCGGAACATGGCCTCAGAAAGGAGGCGGAGGGGGCAGAGGATTCTGTTCCATGCCGCTCCCTCTTTCTTCTTCCTCCACCCTCTCGCCCCCCCGCGTTTTTCTTTTTTCTTTTCGCGCTCGATAAGCACTCGAATCTTTCTTTGTTGCGCTCTAACTCATGGCGAGTATGAACACCCCGTCCCTTTCCCCCTCCCTCCCCCCCAGTCTATATCCAAATAGCCGTGCAACACGTACCCCCCTCTGTGACAGAGAGAGAGAGAAAAGCAGGAAGCTGTCCTTGCCTCTTAGCAACGCCTATGGGGGCGGAGGCGAAAACACTAAGAGAAAGCAACACCGACACAAAACAACCGCGGATATGTTTGGCGGGGGTACGGTGAAGCGGTGACAAGCGAAAGGAAGGAGAAGGTGAGGGGGAGGGAGAGAGATGAACGAGATAGAGAGAAAGAGAGAGAGCGTGCAGTAGCACTTCTCGCGTTATACCAGCGAATTACTTTTTCGAAGATGTGTGGTTGCGTGGTTTTGGGTGCCCTCGGTAACAAACACGAGTATGTGAACCCCAGCTCTTGTCGCACACGCTCGCTCCACCGTGAGGGTACCACTTTCGTTCTTGTAGCGCTTTTTGTGTGTGGGTATTCTGGCCTCCTCGGTGGTGGTCTTTTGTTTTCTTTCGGAGTTTCTCGCGTTCTTCTCCTCTGCTCTGCGGAGCGTGTGCATGCGTACAAGTGTAGGAGCAGCACGTGGATGCGCGTAGTTACCGCTCCCCCTCTTTCTCTCTCTCCAACGGACACACACTTTGCAGGAGGGGTTGGGAAGATGGACCATAAAAAATCCAGCAGCAAGGAGCTGTCCAACACACGCACACACACACAGGCACACACACGCACCAATAGACATCGAACAACGGGAAGACGGAATAAGGGTGGGGTGGCGAGGTAAAGGTGGGTACAATCACGAAGCGCTTGACACTGAACCCATAACATAGATGAAGAAATACACAAAGTAGTTATGCATATATATATATATATATATATACGCTGACAACACAAAGCACAAATTTGCGTGTATGTGTGGACGAAACATAAATTAACGTAAAGGATATGATCCTTGCTCCCCTCCTTTGAAGCTTCTCTCTTCTGCGCCCCCCCCTCCTCCTCTCTCTCCCATCCTTGTGTGCTCCAGACTGCCACCCCGATCACCACCACCCCTCACACACACAAAAGAGATTCCCTACCCCACAACTCCAACGTTGACAAAAAAAAGAAGGCACATCTCCTCCAGGCACACGCACACCCATACACACACACACACACACACACAACATACAGCTGGAGAGATTCGACCTCCCCCTTCTCCCGCAGGAAGAGAGCTTTAGGATATCCGAGAGGGGAGAGACACAGGAAAAGAAAGAAAGGGAGGGAGGAGAGAAGGAAGTGAAGAGAAGGAAGACGATGATAGGAGAGAAAGGAAGATGTGAGATCGTCAGAGCTGATACATACCCTCTACAACTCCCTTCCGTCTGTCCATCAACCTCCCTCTTTCCACCCCCCAAAAAAAACGTTTGAGCGTGGCTTTCGGCCTCTACAGCCCTTCCATGCCCCTTTGCTCCTCTTTTCTTTATTCGTCCCCTGTCGCTTGCGCGTCGACAATGCCGAAGTAGGGAAGCTCAGGGGATGCCCTTAGCTCCTTTACAGTGCGCGTGGGGTCAACCATCGCATGCTGTGCGTATGCTGCCCATGTTGGCATCGCGAGATGTTCCTTGGCGAAGGCGACGTCTCCGTCGATAGCGCGGATAAGCTCCTCCAGGGTGGTGAAGGCAGACTGAGAGCGAATGGACCCCAGCGTGATGATGCGCACCACGCGGCCATAGAAATCGCCACCAAACGTGTGCAGAAAATAGACTTCCGCGCTGAGGTCGACGTTGCGAAACTGAGGATTGTGACCGACTGACATGACGAAAGGAAAGGGCCCCATCGATGCTGCTGTAGGGCTTCCAGCCTCCTCCTCCTTCTCGCTTCGCTCCGCCACCGCTGCCTCCACACACCCCCAGCCCCACAAGACAAGGTTGCTGTACGGCTTTAAGAAGCGGATGGCCTCGGAGTTCAGCTCCAGATTGGCGGTGGGGTATCCAAGCTGAGTACCACCTCGACCAAAGCCATGTATAACCGTACCGCACAAGAACCAGGGCTTCATCGTGGCGGAAGGAAGAGAGAAAGGCGGGATTTTTGTGGGGGTGTCGGTGCAGCTGACAGATTAGTAGAGAGGTGTAGTGGAAGCAGGTAGAGAAAGAGGGGGGGAGGAAACACACACTCACCTCCACACGATCGCTACTGTGATGAATTTCTTATGAATGTATATATATAGAGAGAGGGGGAGGGGAGAGATGAGAGAAAAGAACGGATCGTGGCATTCACAAGGAGCGTGCAGTTGCATCCAACGATTCCTCTCCGCTCCCCAAACACATACCTTGGGACCAGGCAGGAGCGAAGAGACCACCAAAAAAAGGAATTGGGGAGACTTGGGCGACGATGCCGGTAACGGGATGCACAAGCAACGAAGAGCGTGAGCATTATGTCGGAGAAAAGGAGGCATCCGCGAACCGGCGAATATATATATATATATATGTATACATATATTGCCTTCTACCCGTATCAGATCTCCTCTGTGTAGAGCGCAATTTCTTTCCGCTTGGCAAGTGGAGAGGGCATGCATGGACAGTGAGGGGGGGGGGGAGGAAGGAAGGAAGGAAGCAGGTGCACTGTTACGTGCCCTCGGTCCCTCTCCTCTCCTCTTCTCCCCCCTTTCCAAACAAGTCACTCATGAATTAGATTGCACGGCTTCTCCCCCCATCCCATGACAACGCTCTTTTTTATTTTCTTGTGAGCCGTCTGTCCCGCTTCGCCCCTTCCAACTGTTTTTCCCCTTCTTTTCTTGTGTTGGAGAGAGAAGGAGCCACAAGGTACTCACAGACGATACAGACAGCGCCCATAGGATGATAGCGAACAGGAATGCGATGCCAACAAAACTACGCGCGGTACGAGGGCAGACAGCACCCAACCCATAACCAGCCACCCACCCATCCACGCATACATCCACGCATGCGCAAACACAAAAAGACAAGAGCGTTGACACTACAAAGAAGAAGCAAAGCTCAAAAGCGCCAAACAGCAACACACACGCACACCCTTAGTGAAGCTACGTATCTACAGACCAACCCACAAGCGAAGAAAGAGAGAGAATTGGGGGTACGTAGAAGGGGGCGCAATGAAGAGCCAAAAAAAGAAACGTGATGGCTCAGCAGCAGCAGCAGCAGCACACCCGTTGGGTGCCAGGGAAAGAGGGTGAGAGGAGGGTAGGGGGCAAAGGATAACAGAGCGGAAGTGGCTGTCCGTTACCCCACATTTTCTCCATCTCCCCTTGTACATCGCAGAGCTTCCTTCCGGTTCGTTTGCACCTACGTCGATCCGGCGTTCTTCTTTTCGTCCGCCGCCATCATCTGCTCCAGGAGCCACACCTCCTCGTCTGAATCCATGCCGTCGTCGTCATGCACGAAGAGCGCCTCCTCTTCTTCCTCCTCCTCCTCCGCAGAAGCGTCTCCATTCTCCACGCCTTCGGCACCAGCGCCTGTGCGTTGCAATGGACGAGGTTCTCGCTGGCGTCGTTGCGGGGCACCGAGGTTAAGCGCGTCAGTTTCGACGAGGAAGTCCTCGACGCGCCGTAGCTGCTCAGGCGTGAGGTCGCGCAACATCCTCTGCGCCGCATGAAGGGCATGCACACCCTTGTCTTTGTGCTCGTGATCATGCAAGAGGTACTCATCGCTCAGTTTGTCCGCGTACAGCTCTTGTATCTCAGGTGGAAGCATATCTACGAGCATGCCCACTTCATGCCCTTGCACGTTCTCTAGGCAGTAGGCCCACATCTTGGAGAAACGGAGGCACACATCGCTGACATCGCCCTCTTCCGCCATCTGATGCAGCTCTTCTGTTCCCCCTTGAGAAAGTTGTGTTATCGGCGGTGCTTCCGTTGCGAGAGGTTGGCGCATGAAGGACGGCACGAATGGAGCGGCATCCGTGGAGAAGCGATAGGGCTGCTGCTGCTCTACTGCTGGTGCAGTGAAAAATGGTGAAGAGGGGGATGCGGAGGAGGGCGGCACCGTATCCGCTGCAGGCGTTGCCATCCCCTGACGCATGGAGGAAGCCGTCGTGCGAGAGAGAAGCTATACCTGGTATGTGTTTTTAAACCTCAATGGATAGATGAAGTGCGTTTCGCTGATGCAAGAGCGGGATGCACTACAGCAGATCCGTTGGTGTCCAGTCGATTCTGCTCTTTCCCTTTCGCCCAATTTCGCTTTTGCTGTTGCGTAAGGGGCCACAAACGATCGGGAAAGAAAGAAGAAAGGAGCACCAACACCAACACGCAAAGATACTCCCCCCCCCTACACACACACTTCACCCCGTGATCAAGAGCTGCAGCAGCGACGGGAAGAAGGGCAACAGAGGTGAATGACTCAGCGTTAGCAGGTGCACTAGTGCCAAATCTTCTCTTTTTTTTTGGAAAAAATCCTTGAACAATTCCGTGGACCGTCCCTTCTCTTCTGTTTCCCACGAAAACGCCGATCGATCCCACCGCTCCACTGCGTATATATATATATATATATATATATATATATATGTAAGTATGTAGATAAGCAAAGAGAAATTCTAAGCCTCTTAATACACGCGCATGAATGAGAGAGGGGACGTAACGAGGGTGGCACAGAAGTGAGACGGAAGAAACTGCGCTTGACATGGCCATCGGCGAGGAGGGGAAATCGATACATAGAGTCCGTGCGGGAAGGGCAAAGAAGGACAGAAGCGGAGGAGGAGGGGGGGGGAGTGAAGTGGAAAGAGGGAAAAAAGAAACGAAATCGAGGAAAGGACAGGAGGCAGCGGTGATGTGTTTCACCGGACCCTTCACCAGCATCCGAGCCAACATGAGGCTCCCTTCACTCCCCTCTGCCTCTTTGTAAAATTTCTTTTGAGCGGTAGTGATGGTGCGAGAGTGGTGAAATAAGAGGTCAGGACGAGAGCTTGAGGCAGACGGCAAAGGGAAAGACAGCCCCCCTCCCCCCCGACTCTTCTCTCTTTGATTGAATGGATCAGTCCCCTTCGCCTTACACACACACATACATACATATATATATATATATAGAGAGAGAGAGAGAGAGAGGAAGCGGTGGCTGTATCCTGTACCCACCCACCTTACCCTTTGATATATATATATATACACAAGAAAGAAGCGAAGAGAGAAAACGCAACGGGTCCATTGCACACACACACACATATATATATGCATATATTGAAACAACAACAGCATCGTCATAGCTACCAAAACGAGAAATAAGGATGTGGAGGCGGCGGTGGTAAAAGGGAGAGGAGGAGGAGGGGGGAGGGGGGGAAGGGCGTGAAAAAATCCGAAGGAAGGGCGACTCGCAAAGAAAAGAAAAACACAGCACACGTGAACACCCACTTCTCACTTTAGCGAAAGAGGGAGGGAGGAAGGAGCAGAGCAGAGGGACCTCCGTTGCGAGTCACTCTCTTTCGCGTTTTCCCGATAAAACTGACCACGCTCACTCTTGCCTTCTCCCCCCTCCTATTCCCTTCTCCTTCGTCGTTCTCGTTACGTAGGGAGGGGGGGGATGCTTGTTGGGGCCTACTTTCCTTCTTTACCTTCTGTTGTTGTGCGTGTGCATGTGTGCATCCACGGGTGGAGGGTGAAGAAGAGAGAGAAAGGTGAGGGTTAGGAGGATTAGACGACCACGATGTCGCTGCTCACCAGGCTCGGTACACGATCGAGCTCGCGATCGAGTATGCGCTCATCCCAGAAGCCCCGGAAGGTGCAGAAGCCAACGTATCCCAGGGTCAAGAAGAGACCTACCATTGTTTCGTACACCTGTCGCACACCCGTGACGGCTCGGGCGATGGGTACGCCAGTGAGATGGACGATGAGAATACTAAGGAGGCCCACTATGAGGAGCCGCAGGAGCGTGGCGCAGCCAACGCGACCGACGCAGCCGAGGCTCTCATCGATGACAGCGTCACAACACTTGTGCGGTTGCCTGCTGCATCGAACCTCCTCGTACTCGGACTCACTGTGCCATTCCGTTGGGCAGCTGTCACTCGTCTCCTCTGTAGGAGAGCGCCTATGTCGTCCAGGTTGTCCGGTTCTGTAGGAGAGATACGCTCGTGCGTTGCGTGCCGTGGTGCTGCCATCCACGCTGACCACTGAGGAGATGCGAGGCTGGCAGAAACGCAGAGATTCTACAGCCTCACGAACCTGGCGCATCTGCGAGTGGTTGGGCCGGCATGATAGGTGTAGCATCACCGCAGAGCAGACTTCCCAGAGGATCAGCAGAAGACAGAAGCAAAGCACCCCCGCTTGTGCCCGTAGATACCACATCTCTTGGGTGATAAGGCAGATAGCACTGGCACGTACTGCATGCGAAACCCCAATGGCTCGGGCAACAGCACGCGGACGACGGATGCGCTCGTCCAGGGCTTCCATCACGTGGTAAGCGTGCACGGAGTGGAGATGCTCGCGAAAAATCCCCGCTTCTTCGATTGCGCTGGCGTCTGCTCCACCCACCACTTGGGGAGGCGCCATGAGAGCGGATACGTTGTCTTGGATGGGGGGAGCTGAGCTGGCTACCCTCGGTTGCTTCGACTTGACACGAATGGTTGCCAAGGACAGCGGTGGCACGGCGATCGCCGTTCGCGGCGGCACCGAGGAACAGGAGCGAAGTTCCTCCGTCACACCGCTAGGACTATCCCTGGTGTAGGCGTCGCTGTCGTGAGGCAGGCCGTTCACCCTACGGTGCTCTCCGGCTTTGCTTGCCTCGCTCGCCGCGATGGTTGCCGTCCCAACATTCTGCTTAGACGGTAGCCTCCCCGAATCGACCTCCACGTCACCTTGGGTGTGCCCTGCATGATAGCTATTGCTTTGGCTGCTCGAAGACTGCGTGGGTACTCCGGTGGGCAGGCGGGTACGCAGACAGTCTTCGCTCGCTTTTGGGGAATTGGGGGAGGTCTGGGTGGCGGTGTCAACTACGATTGGTACAGTACGATGATGACGCAGTTGCTGTTGCTGTTGTTCTTGTTGATACTGCAGTGGAGGTGAAAGAGACGGCATCTCATGAGGAAGCGCCTGCTGTTGGGAAGGCAGGGGTGCAACGACGGGGATGCTTTCGTACACAGTACTCCGCTGTGATACGGCCTGCTCTGCCGGGTGGACAGCAAAGCGAGTCGCACCTACCGGAGATACCACTTCGACACGATCTTCTGTCTTTGCTGTTGGACTTTGCAAGAGCTGATACGGGCGTGACAGTCCTGTACGGCATTCCCTCGACCGTATGCGGCGACTGGCGTGGCTTTCCGGCACATCGGCCGCAGCATCGTCTCCGTCGTCGCTTTCGTTACGTCGACTCTCCTCGTCTGCAGAGGCCAGCTGTTGCTGTTTCCTCCACGCCTCGAGAATCGGATCGTCTGGTTCCCCGTCCTCTCCTTCCAAAAACCACTGCACCCCCTCGGATTCCTCGAGGTGGTACGCATGGCTAGCGGCACTGTAGCGACGCAGAATCAGAAACGACAGAAACTCCGCCTCGTACACCACGCGGCTCGGGTAAAAGTGGGAGAGAATGGCGCTGATGGCATCCCCGTGCGTGACCAGGATAACGACTCGCTGGGGGGTCTGGGAGGAGCGGATCAGCCGGTTGTGTTCCTCCTCGCGGGAAACCATCGCGCCGCTGCTCGCCACCGCAGCAGCAGCCGACACGCGGCGGGCAGGAAGGCGGTTCCACTGGCGATTGATGGCGGGAGGAGAGGAGGGCGGTAACGAGCTTTGCGCCCTCTCCAGCGTGGTGGCCGACACCGAGGTGCTGCTGGTGATGGGGCTGAGGTGCGGCTCATCCGGGAAAGATCTGCCATAGACATCACCGACGCGAAGAAAATTCGTAGTGTACCGTTCTGACGCTGTTTCGAGCGACTCTCCCCACGCAGGAAGGCCACCGACCATCTGCGAGGTCGGCGCTACCCGCAATTCTGGAGCACGGGTGGTTTTAATACGGCTGGGGCCAAACACTTCACAAAGGGTGTTGTCCACCACCATGGCTTGTGTTGTTCCAATGCCATGGTGCTGCAGGGCTTCCGCGGTCTGCACTGTCCGGAGAAATGGAGAAACAACGAGCACGGCGGTGCGTGCTGCATCGGGTCCAAGGTGATGCTTCAGGTGCGCGGCTGTCA
Organism: Borovskyia barvae; assembly: GCA_030849085.1. NCBI lineage: Eukaryota > Euglenozoa > Kinetoplastea > Trypanosomatida > Trypanosomatidae > Borovskyia > Borovskyia barvae. Next base: position 120,248 of record JASAOM010001109.1, on the reverse strand, counting down.
TCCGCACAGAAGCAACGCCCGCCGCCGTAAGGGGTGGGTCTGACTCAGCAGGCGCATCAGGGGCGTTGTCGCGTCGCTCTCCGTGACGAAGCACCACCACACGCTGCGTGGGTGGCGGCAGAGCTGCCTGTGCACCGGTACTCATGGTATATATATATATATGTATATGTGTGTGTATGTCTGCGTCTACGTCACTCGGGGCTGCAGTACCCGAAGGGTCAGAGAGAGAGAGGGACAGAGCGAAGCGAGCAGGAAGAGGTTGGGATGCAGGTGGCTGTCTCTCCCCTTCCCAGCACTTCGATGACCCCTCCTTTTTCCTCCTCCCTCACTCGTGGCACCGGTAACCCTGCGTCGGGTCGCCGGAGCTGCGCCTAGCCGCCTCGCACACCAAAAATTCCGGATCGACACAGCAACGAGAATAAATGAAAGAGATGAGAAGGTGAGGGGAACACGGGGCCTGAAACGAGAACCTCTTCCCCTCACCCCTGTTCTCACACCGAACAAAAAAGAAGGAGCAAATGACAAAGGAAGAGCAACAGAGAACAGAGAGGCAACAAACACACACACTTACACGCACACAAGTCGTCGTGGTGAAGTAAAATGAGAGAAGGGCGACAAGAACTTCCACAGCACCGGCGAAAGAGGTATTGCTAGACCGCTCGAGCTTTTGGTCGATACGTGTGTGTGTGTGTGTGCCGTTGACCTTTTCAGAGTTTTGCAGACACCTTCAAACTTCTTCAACGCTTCGCGCGCACGTGAGCTGCCCCAAAACGGTTGAGGGAGGGAGGGGGGGGAGGGAGGCATGTGAGCAGTGCGTCGATGGAGGAATGGAGGAGGATAAGAGAGATGCGTCAGAGAGAGAAGAGAGGAGGAAGACGATAGAGGCGGAGAAAACGACTCCGGCAGCGCCTGCTGGGGAAAAAAGAGTGAGCGAGAGAAGGGTGTCTAGTACACATGCATGTTGCCCCTCTACGTTCTCGTGAGAAGACCGTGGGGAGGGAGAAGGAACACGCAGACGCGAGGCTCTAGCGAAGGTGTCATTGGAGAGAGAGAGAGAGAGAGAGTCTTCCCGGAGAAGATGAGGAAGAGCACGCGGGGGGTGGGGAGGGGGGGATACATACCGAAAGAGGCAGCGAGAGTATGGCCCACCGTCCCGGTGCTGGTGTTGGTGGAGAGGTGACAGGGCCACCTTGAACACGCCAACGGACAGGGCAACACAATTCCGCCTTCATCTCCCCATCCAATCACCAACAGAAACGACGCACAGCACGACTCCACTCCGTCGGTGACCGTGGCTACCTACCGCGCTGAACATTCAACCGTGCAGCAGTGCCCTGAGCAGGTTTATTTCCTCCCCCCTCCCCTCGAAATTTTCTTTCTCTCTCCCTCGCAGCTCGTTGACAGCTCTGTTATACATACATATATATATATATGTATGTATGTATAAACTTTCTCCCCTCTCTTCCATGTCCTGAGGCATACCATCTTCAGGAATACCCACGAACAAGCAGACCTCGCAAGGAGAGCAGAGAAAGAGCAGGTGCCTTAGCAGGATGACTTGGAGAAGAAATGAATATCTCACACACACACATATATATATATATATGCATATATTCTGACAATTTTTAAGGGAGGAGGAAAGTTTAACACACACACACACACACATACGCATACGCATACCGACAGAGAAAGGCGTGCTGGAACCACCACCAATCAAACCTAACCAACGAGAAAAAAAAAGATGAAACAACTTCCAGACACCCCCGCACATACCAAGAGTCGATCATATCGCTCGCACCAAAAAAAATCCCATCTTGTTCTCGTTTCTTCTCTCGCCAAAGCCTCTCTTTTCCCTGTCCACCCAACTTCTTGTTGTGTGGATGACCTCTTAGGAAACATTTTCTTTTTTTTTCGCGTGTGAAGGTGCGGGTGTGTGGTGAAGTCGATGCCGGTCCACGCACCCGTCGTTGCACCACCGCCACCGTGACCGTCGCCCTCCCCCCTTTTCGGCTCCATTTTTTCCCTTTTATGTCATTACGGGGCGCGCCTGTCCCCCTCTCCGCTCTCCCCCTTCCTCCGTCTCCATTTCTTCATCGCTCGTCTTTCCAGCAGCACCATCCGACAAAACCTGAGAGGGGGGAGGGGAGAAGAGGGGAGGAGGGCTCGAGGAGGGAACAACAACCGCAAGAAAGGCTGAGGGCGAGAGAGAGAGAGAGAGAGAGCGCAATTTTATAACAATACGAGGCCTTCCTCTCTCCTTACCAGGCCCAGACTTAAGTGAAAAGCAACACAAAATATGACGTCACATCAAGGGGAGAGAGGAAAGAAAGAGAAGGGCGTGCTGTGCTAGTCCCCTCTGTACGGCGGTGGGGGCGGTGGCAACGGGAACGGTTCTCCGCCTCGCCCCTCCGCGGTAGAGACATACGGCGGAGGCAGCGAGTAGGACGGAAGGCTCAGCGAAACACTCGACTGTGCCAGGCGCGCGGAGAGGGGAGTGGAGCGGTAGACAAGACCTGGGCTGACTGCGTCAACGTAGGATGGCGGTGGCGGGGGTAGAGACGGAGGTGGAGGGGGCAGTCCGGTCGCGTCGAGTCGGGCTGGCAGACTGAGGCATACCATATCCGTCGATGGGGACGGTGAAGGAGTATACTCGGGGGAGTTTGCATTCAGCTGAAAGTGGGGAACGAACTCTTTAGCAGAGGCATTCATGAGGGTTCCACCCGGCGAGGATGTGACGCTCGTACGCGTGGCCTTATCAAGGGAGCCGGGCCCACCTGACCCCACCGCCGTCGCCGCCACGGTGGCGGGGGTCAGGGAAGATGCCGCCGCTGCGTGCGCTCTCGCTGCGATCGCCCCGGCTATGGCCGCCGCGGTGCTGATGGCGCTGGCGTGGGGCATAGAAGAGGAGAGGGCCGTGACCGAAGGCGGTTCGGGTCCAGGGAAGGCGGTGGCGTCCGGAGCCGGTGCGCCTGCTGCTGCGGGTTTTGTTTTACTCACGTCCAACTTCCCGACTGATGCAGTGGATGCGGTTGTTGGGCGTATCCCACTGCTATTCGTGGATGTCTTCACTTTCGCAGGCACTGCAGCTGCACCGCCATGGTTGTGGCTGTCGTGGGCACGAGATGGTGGGCTCGAGCTGGGCGAGGCAAGCCCAGCCGTGCCATAGCGTGGAGGATGGGCCGCTGTAGCACTGTCGACCCTCGACGAACTCCCTCCAGTGGGAGGATCCTCTCTCTCCGGCTTCACCACTGTTCCACGCCGACTGTGCGAGATGTACGGCGGCGACACTTGCACCCGCACCGTACACCCTCGGGTATTTTTTCCATCCACCTCGAGCGCTCGCCGCGTTGCATCGAAAGTGGCGAACGTAATGAATACGCGACGACGATGCGCCGGCGATCCGTCTTCGACCATGACGGAGGAGACGATGGGAAGCTGCGCGAAGAAGGCGAGCACATCGCTCAGCATGGCCCCTTCGTACAGATTGAACACGACGACGGTATTCAGTGTGCGCGGGAAGTGGGACCAGTGCTGCTCCACCTCCTTCCAGTGCTGCTCCCGCAACTTTCGCAATGCCGCATCCTCTAGCGACGGCACCGATACGAGTGGGGCAACAGGGCGAAGAATGAAGGGCAGTAGGTCTCCTTCGTCGTCGGAGTCCTCATCTTCGTACCGCTCCAGCAAGTCGCACGCGTCTTGGGTGGATGGCATGACCATCACCCCACCCTCCTGGCGGCGCTGCTCGTCCTGGAAGCGCAGGTCAAATTCGGTCCAGCCGCTGAACTCCTGAAACTCGCGTAACGCCTCCGTCGCGTCCCAGTCTTTGTGAAATCGAATGCCGACGAGGTGACTGTGGGTAGCGAGACTCAAGCCATAATCCAATTGAAGATAGAATCCCAGGCCGTGGACATCCTCGAGTGAGCTATCCGAGGAGAACTCACTGTAGTCGATGAAGCTCGCTTCGAACTCACTGTTGCTGACCGCAACTGCCTCCTTCGTTGAGGCTACAGACGAGGAGCTTCCAGCGTGAGAGGGCGATGCTGACGCGCCCTTCCACTTCATGGCCTTCGTGGCCGGCTCGACTTGCAGACACTCCAGGATCTCCTTCACGTGAAGCGCGCCGGGTAGATAGTCCGCGTATCGCAAGAGCGGCATAGAGGCTGCGCCGTTCAGCACGGATTCCTCCTCGCTGTGCTCGCAGTCGAGCCCAAATCGTGTCGCACAGAGGGCCAACAGCGTGCGGAAAGAGCTAGCGAACACCGGGAAGTGGAGGCGGAAGGGCCGCCGCGCACCGACCTCATTCACGCAGAGGACTACATCGTACTCGATCCCCAAGAGGAACCGCAACGAAGAGGGCACGCTCAGTGCCTTCAGTTCGAGGGAGTCTAAGCCGTATTGGTTGAGATCCTGTTCCAACCTTGCGTTTCTCTCCTCGACGGTGCTCATCCTTCACACCCTCGTATCTTTCCAATACGGTTATGGACGGTCAGGGTCTTCACCGGGTGTCTCTCTCTGCGTGTTGTTGGTTTCCCGAGGAAAAAGATGCAGTGGGGTGTAGGGGGGGTGGGGGAAGAGCGAGTGAGAGAGAGAGAGAGATGAGAGGCCTTTTCACTTTCTTTTGTTTTGTCTCCCTACACGAAAAGTGCGAAAGGAAATACCTGATATATATGTGAGTATCTTTTTTTGTGTGTGTGTGTGTCCACTCAAATCCATCCATCCACACACAAAAACAAAACGAGAGCGGAAGTAGCAGAGGTGGAGAGCACGCGTGAAGAGGGTAAGGGAAGCAAGCGGGGACACGGGGAGTCTGTCCACCTCCCCTCCCGCTCCCCCCTCTTTTTCCTTTGACCGTCGCTGAAGTTCCCGCTTTTTTCCTTTGTGACTCGACCTGCAGTGTGCGTGAGGGGTTTCTCTTACTTTCCTCCACCAGGGACCGCAACCACCGCCACCAAAAAGAAAAGAAAATGAAGTAAGGACTTCTTCTTTTTCTTTCTCTCTCTCTCTCTCTCTCTGTGTTAGATATAGTTACGCATATATCGGGGGCTGTCCGTGCCTCTCTTGTGCCCTGCTCTTCTTTGACACTTGATAAGTAAATCAACACATATATTGGACAATGAACTATCAAACTAAAAAATAATTTCTTCTTTATTTTTGTGTTTTCCTCTCTTCCTATCGTGGCTTCCTCACCGTTCCGTTGCTAAGTATATCGATAGGTATAGAGAAAGAGAGATTACTTGAGATTCTGGGATGTGGTACCCGGTTTTGTTTAAAGAATATGCTGGGAAAAGAAGCAGAAGATACTCTTTCTCTCTCTCTCTCGTTCAACGGTGATACATAAAAGGTGAATGGAAGGGTTTGGGTGGGGTGGAGAGAGGGTGGGTATGTTGGCGAGGATAGAAAGAATGGGCGTAAGGATCGCGTAGGGCTTCTCGGCGGGAATGCACGTGTTAGGAGAGGGAAGGAAGGATCATGAAAAAAAAAGATGATGTTGAGAGAGGCAATATGACTAACGGAGAAGCTTTTTTTGTGTGTGTGTGCGTCGCAGGGGAAATGGAAATATGCCGAACATCCTCTCACCCCGCTCTGACGTCCACTACCCATGTTTTTCCCTTTTCCCCTTTTTTCTGATGGGAAGGAAGTCCCATCCTAATGGAAAAGAGGGAGGGAGGGAGGGAGGAGGGGGAGCGTGGGAGGAGGCGCTCCTTTGTTTTTCGTTCATCCGCTTTTTTTATTTTTCTAGAAGGAACTTCTGAAGTTTAGTTGTGGAAGTGCTTGATGAGCGGGCGGCGGGGGTGAGGAAAGGCAAACGAGGGGGGAGGGGAGAAGGAGAGAAGAAAGAAAGGGGCACTCCACACAAATTCTCACACGCACGGCAGAGTCCTTTTCGTGTTGTGACTCTAGCAAGGGAAAACTCTTTCACCGACCAACGCACACACACACATATATGAGCACAGACAAGCAGCATCATCTGCAAGCCGTATTGCCCCTCTCTCTCTCTCTATATATCCCCCCTTTCTCGCGAATGGGGAGGGGGAAGGGGGGAGGAGATGTTTATTCGCAATTCACGGCTGCACGCACCCACAGATAACCCTCACATATTCACACACGCACACGCACACGCACACACGAAAAAGGAAAAGACGAAAACTATCTGAGATGGAAAGAAACTTATCAGCAAAAAAAGCGCAACTGTGTAGTGATGCAGGAGAGATAGACAATCAAGAGGAAGAAGACGCACGCACACACACCCACACCCACACACGTGAAGAGAAGGGTAGAAACCACCAACTACCTTTAGCAGTTGTCTTTTCGCGGACACACGTACACAATTCGAGGCAACGCTCACGTAACTGTTAAGACCCCCAACCACGAACGTAGATCAACCATATATATATATATATATATATTGTGTATTGTGCGATGCAGAAACGATTCTTGTCCTTGCCGTTCCTCTGCTGGTACACATTCGCACCTTCTCAGAGGGAGAGAAAAGAGATAGCGAGAAGCAGCGGGAGAGACACCCAAATGGTGTTGTGTGTGGGGGGGGAGGGGGGTGGCACACACACGCACGCGTAGTCATCCTTTCCTCTCTTTTTCCTTGTTGGGTGCGCTACTCCACTGCTATCCACAAATCTCTCCTCCTCTCAAAACCTCACTGGGGACGGAAGCGAAAGAATTTCTTTTGTCACCCTGTATGAAAAAGCTCCACCACCACCTCGGCGCGTACGCGTCCCTCTTCCTTCCTGAATCCCCTCTCTTTTTTTGTTGCTGTTTCCTGAGGTTCGTTCCTCCCGTCTTTTCCTCGTCCGTTCAAACATCTCACAAACTGGGTGCACCACACATACCGGCACACATCAGCTCTTCCAAAGCCACACTACACATAGACATGAAAGACATCCATAGATGAGACGACGACGTACACCAAAGGGTGCCCGCACCTCGTCCAACCCCCCTCCCCCTCCCCCCAACGTCTTCGTCCGTTCGCCTTTAAGAGTTGGAGGGCGCTCCGATAGATGGAGGGTGGGAAGGAAAGTGGATATGCCACTGATGGCGAGCCACGTCCCTTCCCCACTTTTTTTGCTTATTTTTCTCCGGATTTTGTGACGCCGTCCAAAACACACGTCCCCCCCTCCAAAAAAAAAGGAGAGAGAGAGAGAGAGGGCGAAGTAGAGGCTATGGAAAACGCTGCAGAGGTCGCCCGCCCCCCCTCCCCCTTTTCCCCACGTGGGGTCGATTGCCTTCCACAGAAATTACCGCATCCACCCTTCTCGCAGTTAACATCATCGTCACAGGAGCGGGAAGGTACAGCCCACGAGCCATCGGGGAGGGACGCTTCTCTCTTGAAACGCCAGCGCCAGATGCGCTGCAGAAGCTTCCAAATGAAAACAGAGATAGATAGAGAGAGGAGTGGCCGAGTGGGTGAGAAACGAAGCGACAAGATCCACGTCCTGTTGCGCCACGAGTTCCTCTGGGAAGGAAGAATAGGGAGACAGCATCGCACAAGCCGCGACAGGGTGAAGAAAAGAAGGGGAAACAGGGGAAGGAGAGCAGCGGAACGATCGTGTAGGGCAATGCCTTTTTCTCTTCGAGCAGACCCATATTTTTTTCTCGGTTGTCAAAAAGCGAAGGAAGTTATGCGAATCCCTGTGCCCCAACCGGCCGACACGAAACACCAGCTTGCCAGGTTCGCTGGTCCCCCCCCCTCCCCCCCTCCTCGCAGGTCCCCATCCCTTCACATTCCGACTCTTACTGAGCCTCTGCCACCACACGATCGTACTCGGCGCGGGCGAAACGATCCCATTCGGTCTTCTCCGCACACAATCGCATCTGATGTTCACTGAATGGCTCCCGGTATTCAAACAGGAGGAATTTCGAGGCGTTGAGGAGCATATTGAAGAAGTTGGCCGGCGTGGCGCAGGAGCGAAGGTCACCCAGCGTTACGCCGTATTGGCGCGTCTTCACGCGGTCAAAGCCGATCATGTCAAGCATCTGACACATGGTATCTTCATAGGAGATGTCCCCCTCCGGCGAGTCGGAGTATTCGAGGAAGCGCTTCCGATTTTCCTCAAAGAACTGCATCATCTCATACCCACTGAGGATGCCGTCCTCATCGGTGTCGAGCACCTTGAACCAGTACAGCACCGCCGGCTCCGAGTTCTTATCCTCCTCCGAGAGGCAAAAGCAAACGAAGTCTTGGAAGTCCATCTTGCCAGGGATCCCTGAGGAAAGCGGCCTACCACATCCTTCTACCACACGCCGGATGGCTCCCGTCACGACCGAGCCTTGGCCGTAATGGCAGAGGTCTTCGTAATCGATCAGGAAGTCACGATCGGTGTCGAGCTCCCAGAACTTGCAGTACAGCACATAAAAATGTTCGTAAGAGAAGTACTCCAGCACCGCGTTCACGTCCTTCACATCCAGTTCCGCCATCTTCTCCGGTAGGTCACTGCGGTCGAAGTCTCGCCAGTAGATACGGCCGCACTGCTGCCGCTCTAGCGTGTACATAATTCGCACGGCTACCGTGTGCTGATAGTATTCTTGGAACACCGGCTCCTGGAGAAACCCCAATCCAGGGTGTGCCGCTACGAGAAAGTCGCCCATCGCCTCTAAATCTGCGAGAGTGATGTACTCCTTCTTGGGGTGGGTACAGATGAGTTCGTAAAGACGTCGGCTCTCCGTCAATGGTGCATACACTTCGTTGTACACGGTACGGATCTGAGTAGCGGTGAGTGTGTCGGCGACCGCTGGGTCGAGCCCGCTGCGTGTAGCGATATCCTTGAAGAGCGCCTCCTTATACCATATGGGAACCTTGAACACCTTTGAGCTGATGTCGCCGAAGATCCAGACGGAGCGCGTCAACGCCTCGTTCTTGTCGAGAAGATGGTTCAGCTCTTCCACTTCCTTCGCTTCCATCGTGGCCAGCAGCCCACGGGACTCCTTCTTGGAGTAGAAACGGGGTATCTCCTGCAGGGAGGCCTGCTTGAGGTTGGCGGGTGGGGAAGCAGCAAAGGTTCCGGAGTTCTGCACGAAGCGTGCGGAGCCCTCCCGGACGGTTGCCCCGAGACTGGGGTTGGCGTCGACGGGGACGGCGAAGTCGCTGAAGACCGCGTTGGTGGTGAGTATGGGGTCGAGACGGGCGCCGCCCGGGGTGTGGGCGTTGTGCGATGCGACACTACCCGGGCTCGCGTGGGGAAGCGGCGCGTTAGGGTCCACCACAGGCTTCGGTAGTGGTGACAACGGTGCAGCCGCCGGGGAGCCACCTCGGTGAGGGTAGTCGAGCTCATCAACTCCGCCTGGAAGGCGCCATGTCGCGGCGCTCGGAGACGTGGATGGATGGCTCGGACTTGGCGTCCGCTCATCATTGGCCCACGTCGCAGTGGTGTTGCCCCACCGATGCGGCGACACCGGCTGGGGTGACTTTCCACGATCCAGCCCGCCCTCTCCGCCGATGGCAGCAGCAGCCCCAGCGGTGGCGCCAGGGCTCACGGAAAGCCCTACAACTGGATCACTATGCCAGACACCGTTGCTACCGCGCCCCTCCACACCGCCGTACTTACCATTCCTGTCTCCTGAAGCGGCTGCCGCACCCTCCGCAGCGGTCAAGATGGAGTTCTCGGTTGTGGCGGTGGAGGAGGTAGCCGCATTTTTGGATGATGTACTAGTGGTCTGGGTGGTAGCGGCGGCGGCCGAGAGGGCCATCATGCGGTGCAGCAGCCCGCGTATCTGCTCTACATTTTCTTCCTCTGACAGCCATGCGGCATACAGATTGGCGCAAAGGGTTTTGGCAGCCTGCGCGCCGAACGTGTTCTTTGCGGTCATGGCCCTCTCTTTCTCCTCCTTTTATCTGCAAGTATTTCTTTCTAAAACAACAGCAACAACCAAAAAGGAGGAGCGATGGAAAGACGGAGAGCGAAAGATAATGGGTGGAGGGGGAGAGGGCACCCAACTCGGTCTGTCTCAACCGCTCTTTCTCTGTTCGTGTTACCAAACACACACACACAAACATACACGCACACACGATTGTTTCTCTGTCCGCCTGAGTCCGGTGAGCGTAGTCAGTTCGACACCCATGGACGTGCTTGATTACCAAGCGAGGGAATGAAGGGCTCACGTGGCAAGGCGAGGGGGAGGGGGGCGGTACGTAAACAGAAAGAAGAAGCGAACCGCAGCGTTTCTCTTTCTCTCTGACCCTGAGCGTTTCTTGCGCTTCAGCAGTCGCAGGAGCCTCAGAAGCTTTACAATCAAACCCGTTCTCCCCTTCTTCTCTCCGCCACGCAGTAGTCGAGGAGAAATAAATGGGAGGAAGCGAACGAAAGAGATATCAATCAAACGTCGAAGCAGACGAGGGGATAAAGGAATGGAGGATGAAGTTGGAGGGTATTGAACGTATGTGTGTGAGTGTTTGTGTGTGCGTAAGCTTGATCACGTGAAAGAAGAGGAGGGGTGGGGAAGCCTACTCCGGCTGATGCATTCGCAGCGACAGCCACGAGGACAACAAAAATAGTTTGCCTTTACGGATACTCCACTATACCACACCACCGTCAGAACTGCAACCGAGCGGCAGATAAATGGGGAGTTCTCAAAACTGAATGCAGAGGATTGTGAGCGGAGGACCATCCAGAGAGCCCCACCACCAAGTCGTCGTCGTCGTTGCCGCCCACCGTGAAGCAACGACGGGATTTGTGTATGTTTTGTTGGTGCGCAGGCACATGAAAAAAAAAGAGCGCAGGGGGAGATGGAGAAAAAATTCGAGAAGAAGAAGTAGTGATCTGTGGAGGATGATACACAATGTTGCGAAAGGCTTTTTCAGGGAGGGTCCTAGGGAGGGGGAGAGATGCCACTTGTTGGAAGCAGAGTTGATCGTGAGGAGCTGGGCGCACCGGGGCACCCTGTTGTTGACCAAGCAGAACACGAAAGGGGAGGGGAAAGAGGAAAAGGAAAAGAAGTCGAGCCACCTCGCGTCCACGCCGGAAGCAGGCACTTTTCGGCTTCTTCATCCCCTGCCTTCTTCGCCTTCATTTCCCATATATATATGTATATATACATACATAGAACTCCTACGAACACACACGCACACACCTATACACATCCTTCATGTACCCCCCCCCCCGTATATATCTACACAAGGCGAGAGAGAACAATGCGTGCCCGCATACGCGTATACGTGGGTAGGAAGATGGCGATGCTGCGTTTGTTGTGCGTGTGTGTGTGTGTGTGTGGAGGGGAGCGTTTGTGCATCTGAGAGAAGAAAGGAAACTAAGAAGAAGGGAGGGGGGGCGGCGGTGTGTAAAGCTCACATCTTGCACATCTACCCACATATCAGCAGAATATATATATATATATATATATGCATGTATGTATATAGATGCAGATATATGTGTGTCCGCCTATAAAGGTGAGCGAGTGAGCGAGCGAGAGAGAAATACATCGTTCTCGAAACTTAGGCAGGCGAGGGGGGGGGGGGGAGAGAGAAAAGAGGCGAGGCAAGAAAAAAAAGAAAGACGCCCATCATGGAAAAGGCGCCTCTCATCTTCCACTTTTCTCTCTTCGCTCCACAAGGCAAGGGTCGAGGGTTACCCTTCCGCCGAACCAACGGGGAGGGGAAAAAAATTCTCGACGTGGTGCTCTTCCCATGACTTCCCGCTCCGCTCTCTCTCTAACCCTCTCGCCTCCCCTCCCTTGCCGCACCATCGTCTTCCCTTCTGCCGCCTCTGGAGAGGGTGGTAACCACAGAGTGACAGTGTCACTGCTGCGTATGTGAGGTACTGATGGCGTAAGGTGAAGGGGTAATCAGAGAAACAGAAAGGACGAGAGAGAAAGAACGTTCGCACCCCGCAAGCGAGTACACCTACACACGCACACACTCTTCCTTTTCCTGATGTTGGCTTTCGCATCTCTACTGTCTCTAGGCACCCGCCACCTCCACAGCAGCACTGCCTGCAGAGAGCGCTTCAGTGGCGAGGCGCTGCTTCTCTGCCTCGGCAACCTGTGCGGCCTTGACCGTCGCCAGCGCGGCCGCTGCTTTAGCCAACAGTTCCATTTTGTCGGTGTTGTCGCCGATGAAGGCACCGACAAGCTCGCCGTACGCGTAGCTTTGCGTAAGCGGCACCGATGTGACACCGAGCTCACGACACACCGGCGCGGTGGTCGGGAGGGCGTAGAGGACGGCTATGTTGGTGTCTGCCAGCATTGGTGGTCGATTGCTGTTGAGTTTTTCCATGGCTGCGACGACGGCATTCGCTGAGGAGGCGTCTAACGGACTGACCACCACCAGCAGCGAGGAACCCGCACAGGCCGTGACGTAGCGCTGCAGATCCTCCATCGTGTTGATGGAGTGCACGACCGGCGGTGGCGGTGGCGGTGGCGCATTTTTTCCCTTCTTCGCAGAAGACGCCCGGGACCTCGGCATACTGCTACACGAGAATCAGGGAGGGGGAAAGGACAACCTTGACCGATCGCAGCTGAGCGCGAATAAGGAATTTCTAATGGCTTTTCTTTTTTTCTTTTCGGTAATCGTGTTGTGCGCTGATGCGTGGCGGTGAGGAGAACGAAGGGGAGAAGGGAGAGGGCGGATGGAGGCCGGAGGGAGGGAGGGAGAAGAACGCATATCAGCATAGCCAGGGAAGTGGAGGGAGATCGATACGTGTACGTAAACAGATGCAGCGATTCTTATTCGAGAACAACCTTTCCTGCCGCGAGTACTCACTGAACAGTCTTGTTCACGTCCTCCGCCCTCCCATTCAAACAGCAACGGTAGCAGAAGGACGGCAACACAAGGCAACCTGATGGATGGACTGAGGCGTGGTTTGGATGGATCAAGCGGTGGATACCCTAACGGCCCTCACCGCTTTTCTTTTCCAGTTCCAACTACAGAGAAGCTGTTGTGTATGCATGACTGCATGTGTGTGTGTGTGTGTGCTGCAGGTGCGCACATTTTTCGTTGCCGAGGGTTTCTGTGTTCCCTTCATTTTTTTCTTGCCGTGAAATGAGAACAGTCTCCTCCCCTCTCGGTTCTACCTTCCTCCCTCTTTCCTGCGCATTCCCCTCACGTAGTGCGGATGGTTGCACAGACTCGCTCACCCTTCCTCTCCATTACAACAACAGCGGGGAGCAGGAGGAGCTGGAGATACGAAGAAGAGAGAGGAGCGGGAGAGGAGAATTCTTTTTTAAAAAAAGGAAGATGGGAGATGTTAACCTCCCTCTTATGCAGAAGGACCACATACGATGCATTAGCTCTCTCTCTCACACACACACATACAAGAGAAGATAAACAAACCCCGCGCAACAAGACGTTGAAGGACATATATATATTCTCGAAACGGCAGCAGAAAGGAAGGAGAGGAAAGAGGGAGGAGGGGGGGATGAGGAGGATATTTATTTGCGTAGTTGGGCAGATGCCCGTAAAAAAAGAAAGATGGCGAATACCATTTCCTCCTCCCATACCCCCCCCCCCCCGCTCCCACTCCCACTCCGGCGCTTCTCCTCAAGCTTCCCCACTGTCAACGAGCAATACAAGAAAAAAAATACGCGAAGGTGCCTTCTTGACGTAACGAAGGAAACAAAACAAAAAATGAAAGAAGTAAACACGAACCAACTTGAATGTAAAGATATATATTCTCTTCGCTGTTAGTGTCGGGGGGAAAGAAACTGTTGAAAGGACAAGTGCGAGGTTTCGAGACAGTCGTCACCTTCCCGATTCACATTTTCGAAATTGTGTGTGTGTTCGGAGGAGGATGAAAACAAAAAAGAGGGAGGGCGATCCGTGCGGGAAGGGGTGAAGGCGAAAGATAAATATATGCGGGGGTTGAGAAAAGAGGGATTCGCCCCCCCCCCCCCCGAACCTTTTTTTTCGGGCGGTATATAAACAAATACAATCGTGCACCAAAGGGGTAGACGACGGCAATCATCATTTCCCTTCGCTTGCGATCTGTGCGTCGTCTCCCTCCTTTACGTCTCCCCGTCCACCACCCTCAGCCACGGGGATGGCTGCACTGGTTGCACATACGGTAATGCCCGATGCTCTCCACACGGGGGAGGGAGGGGATGTACATGATGCAGCCTCCTGGTCACGTCGGTGCCTGCATTTTCTCTCACCACTTCGTCGATGTACAAGGGCCCACGGTGAAGGAATTGGGGAGGATGCAGCGCCGTCGTAAGAAATTCTGAGAGAGAGAGAGAGAGCAAGAGGCAGGTACGTCGGTACCGTGTTCAATGGGCACGCCGGATGGTGGAACTCCCTCTCTGGCTCCCCACTTGGCTACCGTGCAGCACCGACACTTCGAAGCCCGCCCCCTCTTCTCTCCCATTCTCTCTGTGTGTGTGTCTGTAGAAAACCTTGTTGTCGAGGACGAAGATGGGGGACGAGCAAAAGGAGGGGAGGCGGTGCATGGGAATGAAAAAAAAGAAAGAAAGGGAGGCTTTCGACCATCACCGATGATCTACTGCACGAGAGCATCCAAAGCGATCTTGAGGGCTGCGATGAGGTCATCACTGTCCTCGATACCACAGCTGATGCGCACAAAGCCATCCGTAATGCCCACCTTCATGCGGTCCTCGCTCGTCATGTTGGCATGAGTCATCACAGAGGGGCAGGTGATGATGCTCTCGGAAGCACCGAGATTCTCGCAGAGGGACCACGGACGTGGCACTGTATCCATAAGGCGACGTCCGGCTGCCGTGCCGCCCTTGACCTCGAACCAGAGCATACCACCGTGAAGGTTGTTGCGGTGCTGCCGGTCCGCCAACTCCTTCTGCGGGTGAGACTTGAGACCCGAATACACGACGCGGTCCACAGCAGGATGCGTCTCCAGGAACTCAGCGACCTTCTGCGCATTGTGGCTTTGCTTGGTCACGCGAAGCGACAACGTCTTCACTGTCTGCAGCTGCAGGAAGGCCACCTGCGGGCTCATCAAGTTCCCCAGAATGTTCTGAGTGAGGCGAACCTTCTCATCGAGGTCCTTGCGCTTCGTCACGAGGGCGCCGCCCACGGTCATGTCATGGCCATCCACATATTTTGTCGTGCTGAGCAGGGTGACATCGGCGCCGTGGTCGAGGGGGCGCATGATCAGGGCGGTGGCGAAGGTGTTATCGCACATGTGCACGATTCCTCGCTGCTGGCAAATACGTGACACCGCCGCCACATCGATCAGGGTCAGCGTTGGGTTCGCGGGTGTTTCGCTGATCACGAGCTTCGTGTTAGGCTTGATGGCGGCCTCGACGTTTTTGGGATCCCGCATGTCCACAAAGGTGAACTCCATGCCCAGACGGCTGAAGAACACACGGCATGCACGGTTCGTGCCGCCGTAGCTGCAGTCGGTCACGATGGCGTGGTCCCCAGCACTCATGAAGGACGATATCGCGGTGGTGGTGGCGGACATGCCAGTGTTGTACACGGTGCAGTACTCTCCATTCTCCAGCGCACACAGCTTGTGCTCCAGCACCGCAACGGTGGGGTTCGCCGAGCGCGTGTACGAGAATCCCTTCGCCTGATACTTTTCAATAGATTCCTGTACAAAGGTTGTGGACTGATAGATGGGGGTCAGGATAGCCCCGGTCACCGGGTCCGGGTGGACGCCACCGTGCACCTGCAACGTATCGAAACCTTGCGCCTGCGGAAGCCACGAGCCAGAGCCCACCGCGCTGTCCGAGATGAGGTGCTGCTGAGCCGACATCACGAGGGACGCAATGGCGAGGAGGAATAGGTGGGTGAGTGTAAGGCGGTACGCCGAGGAAAGAGAGAGGAGCAAAAAAATGTGGGAGGGGGGCGGCTTCACCTCAGATGAGAGACAACCAGAATAGTACGCAACACTATGAAGTCTGTAAAGGCAAAGGGAACTAGTGAGAAGGGTACCCATTGTATTACATATATATATATATATATATTTGTGTGTGTGTGTGTGTGAAAAGAAGAAGGGAGCCATGGGGGAGGGGGGAAGAAAGATCGGAAGGGGAGATGAGATACCAGGCATTCATGTGTATGTATAGCTGGAGAGGAAAATATGAAGAGAGGGGGATCAAGGGAACGCGGTGATGCACAAGGGGTGCGGTTGACGTGGATCCTTCGATGCAACATCGTCTCTCTCCCCCCTTTTTCCTCCTTCCCTTTTCCTCCATCCTGTACGCTTTATCCTCTTGAAAAGCTTTATAGGCGTATCAGCCGTTGTCCTCACAGGGAAAGGGAGGGAGGAGGCGAAGGATTCGCATTGCATTCGGACCTCAATAGTGCATCTTTCTTTCTCCTTCTTCTTTCACGTCTACATCTCGCTTCACTTTTCTTTTCAGTTTTTCCAGGTTTGCGGGAGCTACTTCTCTCCTCCATCGGTAGGAAGGTCCCCTCTTGTAAGGTGCACCCACGATGAGGTGGCGCTCGAGAAGAGATGACACGGGGAGAAGTAAAGCACTTCTTCTCCGAAGAATTCGCGTGACAAAGCTTCCCCCCCTCCCTTTCCATCACACCGACCTCACGAAAAGCTGCTAGGAGACTGGTCTCCTCACCCCACGCTAAAAGATTCTCGACACTGCAGTGTTACTGTCCCGGAGAGGTGTCACGAAAGTCCGAGAACCCGTAAAGAACATAAAACAAGCGGAACCTTCGGCTTCCCTTGCCTATATCAGAGCTCGCACAAGTACGACCGCCACACCTTCCCTCGCTTTCTGCTCACGGCATACGCTCAGACGGCACCACCACCGCCGCCCTCCAGCCCCCCAAAGCCGCTCGAGAGCCGCCGGGAGGAGCAGGGCGAGGCGGGGTTGCTATGATACTTCACTAGCGTCATGGTCGGAGAGAGGTCAGATTTTACCCTACGAAGTTTGTGACTCATCCTGGGGTACGCCTTCAGTTGCAGCAGCAGCAGCAGCTCCTGCACCGATGCGGGCACACACGCACTCATACACATGCACACTCATACACTCACACACACACATGGGTCAGACGTCACGGCGTACGCTCAGACGGCACCACCACCGCCGCCCTCCAGCCCCCCAAAGCCGCTCGAGAGCCGCCGGGAGGAGCAGGGCGAGGCGGGGTTGCTATGATACTTCACTAGCGTCATGGTCGGAGAGAGGTCAGATTTTACCCTACGAAGTTTGTGACTCATCCTGGGGTACGCCTTCAGTTGCAGCAGCAGCAGCAGCTCCTGCGCCGATGCGGGCTCAGGCATAGAAGATGAGTATGACTGTAAGAAGCACCCCACAACGCTGACTTTCCCAGAGCATCCCTTCGGACTTCTACAGATAATTGCTGCATTTGGGCAGGTGATAACAGCAGAAAGCGAAGCGTAATAATGAAGGAGGTGAGATTATCCTCAACTCATCATCGCCTTACATCCAAGCCTATCCGTGACGTGCCGTCAAGAAGATCGGGAGAGAGAGGAGAACGCGAAATAGTGAGGAGCAGAGTGATGAAATACGACCCCACCAAAAAAAAGCTGGGAGTGAATGGCAGAGACGGCATTGATGGATCGGATCAAAGCACATCCGGTGAGAGTGAAGGTAACAGGATGCACCACCGTGAGGCTTCATGTGCGGTGACGGAGCGGTTCGTCATAGGGGAGTACACAATGCACCGTGACGCATATATATATATATATATGGACGCATGGGTGAGGTAAAGTAGGGAGGGCCGTCATCACAAAGTGCTCGTCCCTCCCTCTCCGACATATTTCTGTTTCTTTTTTTTCAGTTTGGTCGCACTCGCTTCACCATTTCTTCTGCCCCCCCTTCTCTTCTTTTCTTCCTTCGCCTACCCCAACAGAGTTGCCGGGTTCGCCATGGAGAAAGTTCAGCTGTTGGAGGTATTTCCGAGGAGTTTTCTTCCCTCACCTTTTTTTTGTGTGTGTGGGGGGGTGCGATTCGAGAGGTTCTCCCCCCCCCCCCGCAGCGACCCTACAGAAAAAAGAAAGAGTGAAGGCGGAGAGACTTCACACGACGGCAGTCGGTTCACCCTTAGGCCGCTGCTGCCTCTCCGTATGTCAACTTTGCTTGTTCCCCCGGTTCTCTTTCTCTTTTCCTCCCACCTCCGCCTCCGGTGTGTTGTCACTAAACGAAGGATTGCGAGGTGGTCTCGAGATCTGAGAAGTCGAGCAGGTTTGTGAAGGTGTTGCCACTGGGTGACCAGTCTGCGTCTCCCCGCATGGACGAATTTGTGGAGGTGGGAGGGAGCGAGGAAGGGTCGGCGTGTCGCTGTCGAGGATGTTGCAGCGACTGCCCGGGGGAGGGGATGGGGGGAGAGGGTTCGCCTCCCTCACGTCGCAACTGACGTTTCTGATGCAAGATGGGGCGAGCCGCCAGGGGAGCAGGCAAATCTCTCGGCATGCTGCCACCTGCGGGAGAGGTGCCGCGCTTGTGTTGTGAACGGGCTCGTTGCTCCTGTGGCATCGGCGCGGTGCGCGGTCGTGCCAGATCTAACCATTGCATAGTTGGCACGAAGGTGCTGCGCTCGTCTTTCTTCGCACCGGCAGATACAATGCCCTGCAGCTGGTGGTGCAGCTCTTGTAAGACTTTGTTGGGTAGGCGGTGGGCGTCGCTGCGGTGTCGCCGCTTGTGGGCCTCCGCGGCAGTCGCTCCACGACGTTCTCCTTTCCCTCTTCCTGGAGAAACGGGCTGGACCAGGTCGTGGAGCTCGCCCCTGTCGCTGGTAGCGTATCGGTGAGTGTTTCTCACCGTCTCTTCTTCACACCGGTGCTGCGGTGAGGCGTTCGACGAGCGAAGAAGCTCGACGTGGTAGTCTCTTAGCACCGCCTGCGATTGGGCGACGCGCAGGGCCTCTGCCATGTCTCGCAATCTTTCTTCGTCCGCGTGGAGCTCCACCTGTTCCTCTTCTAAGCGCCGCTGAGCCTCCGCAAGGCGCCTTTTCGCCTCTGCAGACGCCTCCTTCTTCTGCGACAGACGAATCTGTAGGTCCGTAATAGCACTCGTGCGGCTCTGCACATCTGCAGCCCGCTGCCGAAGCGCTTCGATCTCTTTCTGCGCAACGGCCTCTATGCCACCAAAGGTAGCTTGCATTACTGCCATCTCCGCCGAAACCTCATGCTCCTCAATAGCTAGTAGGTCCATGCTCTTCTGCAGGTTTGATAGCGACTCATGAAAATGCTCCTCGGCTACCCGCCGTTCCTCCTGCACAAGGTGCTGCCATCGGCGGTAGCTCCGCTCCCACTCCTCTCTATTTCGCTGGTACGCTGTCTCCTGCTGTGTTAGCCAGGCGCCTTCGTCCTCAAGGTGTCGCCCCATCGTCTGAGCGGCAAGTCGCAACTGGGAGACGCTTTCCTCCAGCGCACTTCGTTCGGCATCGGTGTTGCTGCCCTGCTGTGCCGCCAACGCCTGAAGTTGCTGCAGCAGGTCGGCCTGCTCTTTGTAGCTCTCCTCTCCCTGCGCCTCTACGCGACGGCGGGTCTCTTCCACCGCCTCTTCGTACGCTTTCACCACCTCCACGGCTTCCTCAGCCACGGCCATCAGGTCTCGCAGCAGGCGCATGGACTTGGTCACGTCCTCCTGTGCCGCTGCCTGCACACGCTGCCGCTCCGCCCGGAGGTCCTCCTCACGGCTGAAGTACTCGCGCAGCTGCGTCATCTGTTGTTGATGCAGAGCTTCCTCTCTCTCCATGAGATCCTTGTGACCTGCCTCCACGGCGCGGAGACGTTCTTGGTGAAGCTGTTGGCGTTGCCTGCGCTGCTCTTGCATCTCGTGCTCCCGTCGCTGCAGGGAGGCCTCCAACTCACGCTGAAGAAGCCGCTGGTGTTCCATCGCCCATTGTTCGCGCGACTCCACGTACACTCTCTCCATACCGAGCGCTTCTTCCTGAAGGCGTCGTAGGTCCTGCTGTGCCATCGATTGCAAGTCGGTCATCAGCGACTCGTCCATCTTGAGCAGCCGTTCGCGCTCCTGATCTTCTGCGGTGCGCCAGAACGCCAGCATGTCTTTAAAAAAACGTGCATATTCGGTGCGCTCCGACACCGCTTCACTCTCCACGCCGACGGCAAAGGCCGATCGGATTTCATGTTGCACGAGGGACTGCAACTCCTCATTCCATGCTGCCATCTTGAGCCCATCCGCCTCCTCCGACTCGAAGGCATCTTCTAAGCGGCTCAGTAGCGCGGTGACAGCGGTGGTGAGCGCCGCATCTACCAAGTTTTTCACCTTCGACAGCTCCTCACCATCGCCTCCCTTGTCACGCAACAGCTGCAGCAGTCGCTCCTCCTCTTTTTTGGCTGAGTCCATTTGCTGCTGAGCCTCGGTGATCTTGCCGTCGTATTCACTCTTGACGGCTTGCTCCACTTCCCGGCGAGCCGCACGCAACTCAACTTCGTGTGCGTCTTGCGCATCCCGCAGTTTCGTCTCGGAGAGGCTCTTCTCATCTTCCATGGTGGCCCAAACTCTTCGCAGTCGACCGTTGAGCTGTTCCACCTCGGCCTGCTTCTGTGCCTTTGTGGATCGCCACTTCTCCCGCAACGCGGTCTCGCGCTCTTTCGTTGCCTGAAGAAGCTTCTGCTTGGCCGCGATCTGGCGCTGAAGCTCCTCGACGGTCGCCTCATGCGTGGGTGGCGGTGGTGGTGGTGGTGGCGGCGGCGGTGAGGGAGAGGCAGCAGCCGCAGCGGGGATAGAGGAGTGTGGTGGTGGGGAGAAGGAGGTGGGAGATGCGGACGATGGGGTGGTGTTCGGTGCCCCCTCGTCCTCGGAGGGACCGAAGACATCGGGCAAGGCGCTCTCCGATTTCTGTGCTGAGGGCTTCGGCTGCGGTGCCGCACCTAAGCGTCCTGCCATCGGAAGAGGATGCCGCACCGCCTCCTGTTCCCGTCGTTGCTGCTGCAGGGCACGACGGCGAGCCTCCATCATACTACTCTGCCCCGAGCTGGCCGTCGGTCCCGCAGGGCGCGGCTGCAACTTCCAGGGGCTCCCATCACTACTACTGCTGCTGCTACTGCGAACCATATTTCGAAGGTGGTGCAGTGGTAGGGAGAAGGAGAGAAGAAAAGAAAATGCAGGGGAAGCTTGGGAGGAAACGATGTAGACTAGGCTGCCCCGCCACACACCTACACACACACACACACACACACAGCAAAAACTTCAGGAAAGGGAGGGTATGGAAAGGTAAAGAGAGCGTAGGATGATGGATAGTGAGGCTACGAGTAGTATTTGTATGTGTGCGGGTCTGTATGTACTGCTGCCTCACGCTTCAAAATCAGTGGACGGGGGTAGGAATAGGGGGGGGGGGAGGGAGAGAGAAGAAAAGAAAGGATACACACGTCACGTGTTGTACTGTGTACGCAGCATCCCATCATACGTCTCTTTATGGGCAAATGGCGAATGTGAGAGCGCAGCTTCAAGGCGGGCCTGCGTGTGCAATTGAGACCGACCAGCTGGTAGCAAAAGTGAAGGATCAGGCAACGAGAGAGCGATGGACGCAGCTGAGCGATAACGGGATCGCTTAAGAAAAGGAGAGGTGCTGTTCTATGTATGTATACACAAGCATGTGCGTGCGTATGTATGTTCAGCTCGGCTACTCGCTTCCCGGGAGGTTTTGGCCCTCAGCTGAGCGAGTCGTCCATCCTTTGTTGTCACCACATTGAAAGGAGGACCGAAAAAAAAAGAGGAAGATCGAACAAACAAAAAAGGGCAACAGAAGACGACGAGAACATAAGTGTGAGATGAGATTTTTTTACAAATGCGGCTGCGGTAATGGCGATTCGCATAGTTCTTCCATTTTTGTCATTGTTGGGATACACCTCGGGTGCCCACCTCCACCCCCTCCCCTTCCCGCATCCCTCCGCCCCTCTCCGTCTTTGAGAACCTCTGGGAGTCGTCATTACATGTCTCTCTCCCTTTCCCTTCACCTTCTATTCATGTGCCTCACCCCCTCTTCCGAGGGTCCGGAGCAAAAACAAGGCAGCGTAAGGGCGGAGAAAGGGGTGGGTGGGTGGGGATGAGGGTGTGTGGGCTGGGAGACGAAAGGGTCTAGAGCTTGGCATCGACGGGGTTATCCTCCATGCGATAGTACACGCACTCTATCAATATATATATATATATATATATATATATATTCACAGACATGTGCATGCATGAGAAAGTGAGCCGTTGGCCTTCCCGGAAGAGGGGAAGGGCGCTAGAGGGAGGAGAAAGAAGGTGCGCTCCCTTGCCCCGCCCCCTCCTCTTGCGCTTTTTTCATGATCCGTTACACACAGATCGACCTTCTTTTCCTTCCCTCCATCTCCCCCGCCCCCTCCCTTGCACGGTGACTGCATATCGTTCCGCTGTCTCCTCTTCTCCTCCTACAAAGGGGAGGGGGTGGGAAAGGGAGCCCAAAGGGACAATTATCCCGTCCCCCTCCACCTCTACCTTGACATTACCGCTCATAAAAATGGCGTAAGAATGGGTACCACCACCACCACCACAAACCGACGAAACATCAGCAGGATCGTCTCTCACCAGTGCGCCATGCGAACGCCTCTAAGGGTACCAAGAAAACCATATACACGTCCCTCAACGCAAAACAAGAAAAGTTGGGGGGAGAGAGCAGAAGAGAAGAGCAAAAGTGATGGTATGGGCATACGGCCTACGTGTGGTACCACATCACGCGTGCTGCTGCGCTTTCTCCCATCCGTCTCCCCCCCCCTCACCACCACCACCATTACCTGCCATGCACTCTCGCTACAGCCGTCCTGTCTGGCTGGCCCATCTGCGCCCGCCACCACCAAACAGAAATGGAGGAGGGTGGGGGAACAAGAGTTATCGCATACACTCCCCTGCTACTTCTTTTATTGGTTTGCGCTGCGTGACGGCCTCCTTCACCAACTGAAAGGCTCCGAGAAGTCCAGCTAACCCCGCCGACTCGCGTGCCCCGCCGGCAGCATAGTACTCCATGTCGGACAGCTTCCTCAAAAGGAAGCACTTGCAATCCTGCGGCAGATCCATTGCCATCATGATAGGGTGGATGTCACGGGTGAGGTCTGCGATGGAGATGCCCTTCTGCGTAACGGCCGCCTCGACCTTGGCCCAGCTGGTCGCGAAGTCGCTGGAAAGCATGTCCGAGAGAATCGCCGTGACCTCCGCGGGGGTCGGGTTGCCCGTAACACGGTACACCGCCTCCTCACTGATCTCATTCGCTGAGAGCGCCGCTGACTGCATCGTGTTCAAGCATCGCCGCAGATCCCCGTGGCTGAGCCGAAACGCCGCGGCCAAGCCTTCGGTAGTGTACGCAACGCCCTCCTGCTCTGCCACGTACTTCAGTCGAGGCATCATCGCCGACTTCTTCACTGGTGCGAAACGAAATCGTGTACAGCGCGACTGCAGTGCTGGTATAATTTTGTTGATGTGGTTGCACAGCATACAAAACCGCACATTGCGAGTGAACTTTTCAATTACACGGCGTAAGGCCGCCTGCGCGTCGTGTGACATCTGGTCTGCTTCATCGAGGATCACCAACTTAAAGTTTGCCACGGGAGCGGTGCTGTGGCTTCTCCGGAGGCCATTCTCCGCCGTCGAGGAAGCGGTGTCAACCGCGGCAGAACCAGCAACAGGGGATGAGGAGGAAGAAGCGGGAGCCATCATCGAAAAGATCGAGGTGGTGCTCGAAAATTCGCGAATCTGCCGCCGCACGACATCGATACCGCGATCGTCGGAGGCATTCATCTCGAGCACGTTCGCCCGAGCCCGGTCCTTGCCGTAGAGATGGTAGGCACACGCCTTGATGGTGGTCGTCTTGCCTGTCCCCGGTGGCCCGTAGAGAAGCAAGTGTGGCATGTTTCCACAGTTCATGAGATGCCGCAAGGTGCCGAGAATGTCTTCGTGAGCAACGACATCTTCTAAAGAGCTAGGACGATACTTCTCCACCCAGGGTAGGTGGCTACCGGCCACCTTCGCTTCCTCCCCTTGCCGGTACGCATACATCGGATAGTGCGAGCTGTTCCGGGTATTCTTTAGTGGCCGTGGTTGTAGTTCTGTAAGGGTGGAGAGGGGAGGCGTGCGTGCGGGTGCGCGGTGGGACCCCTCAGTTTCCAGATTATTTTCCCCTTCCTGTAGACTCTTTTATTCTCTCTGTTCGATAGAGAGCGTGTGTTGATATATACGCGCAATCAGGTGCTCCCGAGTCCGTTCGTGCATATATATATATATATATATTTAATGCTCGTGCCCTGTCTTCTATGAACAAAAAGAAAAGAGCGTGAGAAAGAAGGGGAAGATCCGCTGGAGGACCAGATCGTCTGACCCCTTACGCGTTCTGGAAGGAAAATAAGGGGTTGCGATGAGAGAAAAGTACAGAGTTGACGTGAAAGAACAACAAAAATGCCGGTAAGAAGAACGAGTGCTGTGGAGAGGAGAATTCAGTGCTTGGAGGTGTCCTCGTACCCCCCCCAAAAAAATGGGTTCCTTCGACCTCTTCCCTTTCCTGTCCCTTTTTACCGCCAACATATATATAAGCCGTGTGGTGGAAGAGAGGCAGTCGCTCCGTGTGGAACACCGGCTC
Source organism: Borovskyia barvae (assembly GCA_030849085.1). Lineage (NCBI taxonomy): Eukaryota > Euglenozoa > Kinetoplastea > Trypanosomatida > Trypanosomatidae > Borovskyia > Borovskyia barvae. Next base: position 95,791 of record JASAOM010001109.1, on the reverse strand, counting down.
CCCCCCCCCTCTTCTTCCTCCTCACCCCACCCCAACCGCCACACACGGGAAGGGAGGGGGAAAAATGGTGAACACCACAAAAAAGGGGGGGGGGTGCAACACACCACCATCGCACACCTCGACCCGTCATTAAAGGTCAGACACTTAGAAGGAAGGGATAGCCGGCAAGTACAGGGAGAACAGCGCGCACTACCCTGGGGCACATGTCCATGACATAAAGCAAACGTGAAATCTGCAGAGTGTTAGCTCCTACCGACTGAGCCACCAAGAGAGAGAGAGAGAGGAGTAGCGGCCCTGCGCCCTCGATGAGGACGGTCGGGTAGAGAGAAAAGGGGGGACTGCGGATGTCGAACCCGGTGCACGAGGCCGAGAGAACACCGCCGGATCGCATTGCAGTTGCCCTTCTACACCTTCCCTTTTCCCATCCCTTCAACATCTCCATATCCTCCTCGAGCCTTTACGCCGTCACTGGCCCGTCCGCCGTTTCGCCTTCCTTTTTAGGCGCGTACTGGACCAGATCGCGCGGCGGTTCGCCCAACTCCGAGTATTCGTTCATAAGCTCCAAGAGGGGCACCAGACGTGGATCCTCGGCGTCTTTAATGGGCTCTTGCAGGAGATCACAAATCTCGTGTGTCTTGCGCCGCTGAAGGTCATACCGCTCGATCTCTTCCTCCGAAAGCGTGCTGCGGTTTGCCGCCATGTACGGTTCGTAGGAGTCGCGCATCAGCCGGATAGGTACAACGAAGTTCGGGTCTGTCAGGGTAGAGATCAACGCAGTCGCCAAAGCTTCCGACGCTTGTTGCGATTCAGCAGACGATGCAGCAGAGGACGGACCCGGCGTCGCTGTCGACGAGGCGACCGGGGTGTCTGGCAAAGGCCCCGGCGGCTGCATATTACCCACCTCATGTCCTGCGGTGTCGGAGAGTTGCTGAAGCATCTCCATGCAGCGCCGTGACGCCTCCGCTACATCGGCATCACCGATATTTTCCTGCTCCGGCAGCTTCCCCTCCTTCGTCATCTGATCCAGCAACGTGTTGGCCTTGTCGACGTCGTCTTCCTCCATCACGTTCATAAGCTCCTTTACTCGCATTAAATTCGCTTTCTCTTCCTCGCCCAGGTCTCCCTCCCCTTCCAGGGAGGACACCATAGCTTTGACGCTATTCTTAAAGCTATCGAGAGAGGCATCATCGACGCCACCGGCTCCGTTGGCTCCATTTAACATGGACATGAACATCTTGAGCATGTCCGCGTCACCACCGGAGGCGCCGGAGCTCTCGTCCAGTACTTTCTGAAGGTCTTGCTCGAGCTTGGCATCCCGAACGCGAACGGCCTCCTCATGCTCGCGCTGATGCTCATCGATCATGTCCATCGCATCGTCGAGAAGCGCGTCGAGGTCTTCATCGGACATCTTTTGTTTGTGTGTGTGTGTGTGACAGTGCTGTTGTTATTATTGGCTTGTAGGAGGATTTTTTCCCTTTCCTTTGATGTATTGTTTTGCTTCTTGAGGCCAGGGCGAAGAGGGGAAGGAGAAGAGGAAGAAGAAGAGATGACGTCAGAGGCGGGAGCATCAGTGGGTAACCAAAATCCCCTCAGAAGTCAAAAAAAATTGGGTTCACGCGATGGCAACGAGTACGCCTCAACTGGAAAAGGAAACGGAGTGGAGAGAAGGGAGAAGGACATGGCATTATTTTCATGTTGTTGTCACCGCAGCCAGTGGGCCATGACACGGCTTTGTCTGTTTCTCTCTCTCTCCGTCATCTGCTCCTACTTCCGAAGCAACGTGACATTTCTTCCCCCTCTCCCCCGTCCCCTCTCTCGTTTCCCCAGCCCAGAGAGAGGGAGAGAGAGAAAGACATCCTCCTCAAGGGAAGCAACCCATGTGAGGCAATAGATCCCTCGCACACACACACACACACATACCCAACAAAAAAATACCGGTGCGGAAGAGCGATGTTTGCGTGTTCAACGACGTTGTTTTCGAAGCACACGACGATATTTGATGCGGTGCTCCCTCGCCTCTTCTTTCCGAGCAGCTTTGCGGGCGAACTTGTCTTCAATTTTTTGGCGCTTACCCGCTGAACGCCCCTCAGTACTGTTTGCCCCGCCGCCGGACGTGCGCCCAGCGTGCGGAGAGTGGCCAAGGGTAGTGGCATGTGATACATCCACTGAGCCGCGGGGTTCTGATGTGACAGCCATTCGTGAAAGTTTCTTCTTCTGAGCCTTGGCGTTCCGTGCAGCGGCTTGGAGTTCCCTCGGAGAGGCCCGTTTGATGACCGCAGCCGCTATGCGCCGCCGCGCCTCTTCGGCTGATTCGACCCGGTCCTCCTCCACTCGCACCGCCTTCCAATGCGCCTGCTCGACCTCATCCTGGTGCGCCACCACGTTGCGGCGCCGCGCCGATGTCCCGTGCGAGGCGGTCGACTTTGTGAACTCTGCGAAGAAGTCCTCGACGCCGTCAGCCCACGCCTCTCCTTCCACCTCTCCCGCCTTCGGCACGGCCGCACGCGACGGTGTCGCCTTCGCCATGTCCTTTCTAGGAAAAGATGCCATTGGATCTCTCTCACTCTCTCACCTACGACGATAACGTAGGGGTGGACTTGCTATGCTCAGAAGAAGCGCCCCATCACAGCACAGATACTCCCGTACCCCACCAACACCGAGACGCGGTCGGTGAAGGTGAAACGAGAACAAAAAAAGAACAGCACGAAGAAGGGGAGAGAGATATGAAATAATGGAGGAGGTAAACGTAGATATTGAGAGATGAGAGAGAAAAGAAGGAAGTATAGGTAGGACATCGTGGGTGGGATGCAGAGCGCATCCATCGCTCAGTGCCCTCCCCTGCCGCGGTCCCTCTCCATTTCTTCATCTCTTTCTGAACTCTTACCCGGAGGATCACAAGCTTGAAGAGGTCCAGTTGAGGAGGGGGGAGGGGGAGGAGGAAGGAGAGAAGAGTTCGACAGATGCAGGCGACGACGAAGGTGGAGACCCCCCCCGCCATTTTCCCACCTCTTCGTCTTCCCCCCGACGCGCCTGTCCCATCGTGTAGGACGCCTTCCTTCCGCTTTGTCATGTCCTCCGGGTCTGCTCTCCATCCGACATACTTCCTCGCTTACCGGGGTGAGAGCGAAGAGAAAGTGGTGGTGGTGAGAGGACCTCACTCAGACAGGAGAGCGCATGTGTTCTCTTGCCATTTTTTAGGGCGGTTTTGCGAAACGATGAACGAAAAGTAAAAACGAAGAGTGAGAGAGAGAGGGAGAGAGATGGAAGAAGAGAGGAGGAAGATCTTTTGCTGTTGTTGTTGGAAGAGCCTGCCACGCGTCCTGCCCACCGCCTCCCCGTTTCGCAGGGATAAAAGCGAGCAGACCGTTCCCCTCCTTCCAACGACAACGAAAAAAAAGAAAAGCTGTCCTCCTCGATATTCTCCACTACTACTCTGCCCTCCCCCCTCTCCCTCCCTCAAAGGAAAACAGGAACAGAGAAACATTTGTAGCTCGTTGAACAAGACGCCGTTATGCAGTCGCTGGCCGGCATTACTGCTCCACGGTCTTGGTGGTCAGACCCTTGAAGGACGCCACGGGGACGTTGGAGATCACCGTGTAGAAGTGCTTGTGCTTGTTGCCCTCCGTCGTGTCCGACTTGCGCTGGATAAGCACGCGCACGCGGCCAGGGACGCCCTTCACACCCTTGTGCCAGATGTACGTGTTCAGAGAGGCGTCGATGCGGTTATCCTTCGTCTTCATCAGGCGGCCTACGAAGGCCTTGATGCGCTTGATGGCGAGGGGTGCGCGCTTCGCGAAGGTCTTCTTCTTGAGCAGCTTCGACAGGTGGATCGTCGCCTCCATGCTCACCGCGTCCGGCTTGCGGCCGGTGCGCTTGCGCAGGGACGCGCGGGTCGCACCGCGCACGCGCGAGTTCTTGGCGGTGTTGCCGACGCCGTGGAACTTCTTGCGCTTCTCCTCGTCCATCTTCGCGATCACGCACTTCCACCGCTTGTCATCGCGGTTCTTGCGGCTCTCCTGCACCTTCTTGCGAGCTTCAAGGATGGCGGCCTTCTTCTCCTTGCCGAGCACCCTGCCCTTCATGCCAGCGCGCGTCATCTTTCTTGAACTGAGAACGGCTTATGCTACTTGGACAAAGTTTGCACACAGAGGGAGAGAGAAAGAGAGAAGATCATGGAAAAGAATCGCATATATGTACACCAAGCAGCCCCATACAATGAAGCATCAAAAACAAATTCAACAACGAGAAAAACATAGGAGGCAAGGAAGAAAAAGTGTAGGAGGAAGAGGAATAGTGCCATCCGTGAAGGGCACCGCATGCGCCGATGGGAAGGAAGGGAGGAGGACGGGGGAAGCGAAGAAAAGAGCTCTACCAGGCCCCATTTTCCCACCGGGCACGCGAAGTCCCACAACGGCAGGACAACGGCTCGACAGCAAGCGCTCTGTCTCTCTCTCTCTCTTTGCTTATCGGTAAGCGGATATCCGCTGCGGGTGTGAGAGGACACGCGATGACACATCCGATTTTTCTTTTCGCTTGCTACATGAGAAGCATCAAGCACATATCCATGGTTGTTACGCACGTACCACCCGATGTGGGAGAGAAGAAAGGGCAAAGGGGAGCAGAGGGGCGTAGAGAACGAAAAGGCTGGGAGAGGGAGGCGTCGAGTTGCTGCTATAGGGTACCCTCGACGGAAAAACCCCGACCTCATTCCCACTTCTTCTTCCCCCCTCGAAGGTGCGAAAATACCGCGAATGCATCACGTGCCCCTGCTCTCAAAGTAAATAACAAAAAAGAAAGAAAACCATCTTGGAAATCAAAACAAAAGGAAATACGGAAAGCTCAGAGAGTGCAAACTTGGGCGTACGACGGGAAGACCCTTCCCCCCTTTCCCCGTTCACCTCTCCATCGAACTAGAGGAAAGTGAAGCAAAGGGGACCAGCAGTCACAACTGCACACCCTTACCGCCTCCAGCGCACCACCTTTTGGCATTACTGCTCCACGGTCTTGGTGGTCAGACCCTTGAAGGACGCCACGGGGACGTTGGAGATCACCGTGTAGAAGTGCTTGTGCTTGTTGCCCTCCGTCGTGTCCGACTTGCGCTGGATAAGCACGCGCACGCGGCCAGGGACGCCCTTCACACCCTTGTGCCAGATGTACGTGTTCAGAGAGGCGTCGATGCGGTTATCCTTCGTCTTCATCAGGCGGCCTACGAAGGCCTTGATGCGCTTGATGGCGAGGGGTGCGCGCTTCGCGAAGGTCTTCTTCTTGAGCAGCTTCGACAGGTGGATCGTCGCCTCCATGCTCACCGCGTCCGGCTTGCGGCCGGTGCGCTTGCGCAGGGACGCGCGGGTCGCACCGCGCACGCGCGAGTTCTTGGCGGTGTTGCCGACGCCGTGGAACTTCTTGCGCTTCTCCTCGTCCATCTTCGCGATCACGCACTTCCACCGCTTGTCATCGCGGTTCTTGCGGCTCTCCTGCACCTTCTTGCGAGCTTCAAGGATGGCGGCCTTCTTCTCCTTGCCGAGCACCCTGCCCTTCATGCCAGCGCGCGTCATCTTTCTTAATTATGTGTCTGCTAAAAAGGGTCGTCGAGCTAGTCACCGTGATTTCCTGGAGAAGAAGATGTGGGAAAGACGAAGAAGATGTGGGGGGGGAAGAGGCGTAGCGAAAAAAAAAGGGGGCGAGCTGGTACACGCATACACATCAGCACCCAGACGAGAGGAAGGAGAGGGAGGGAGAACGTACAAACCATTCAACCCTCCCACCTCTCCAGATGGGCATATTGAAGCACCAGCACTTCTACATATCTATGAGGGCATGTGCGTGTGGGTGGGTGGGGGTTCGCGCTTGTGCTGGTGAGCTCTAGCCCTCTCCCCTCCTTCTCTATTTTTCTGTGCTCTCTACGCCAGTCCTCATCGATTGAGAAGGATTGTGGTCGCACAGACGGGAGGAAGGGAGAGAGAGAGGGCGGGGGACACGGGGGGGGGGAGGCTTCACGCATGCACTTGTCATTTTCCCCATCTTACAAACTTCATCATAATGGGGGGACGCTTCGTGCTATTTTTTCTTTTCTTTGCCAGCATCGGCAAGGGATGAGGAAAGGGAGTAGATGGGAGAGTCCATTGCGTTGCGAGGAAACCTGGCTGATGGTTGTCCAGAAAGGCAAGCGAAATAGCCGAGGCAAGGGGAAAAAGAGATAGAAAAAGATGAGTGGGGTGCGAGAAGGCTGAGGAGGGGGGGGGGGAAGGGAGCGCCTCCATCCATATACATGACGAGAAAAAGCAGAGATGTACAAGTATATATATATATTTGTATTTATCTTGGGCTGTTTCTCTGCAGAAGCTCTTCCCCTTCGTCGCCCCTTTTCGTTACCTTAGCCTACACCTCACAGCAGTCGGCCAGAGCCTTTGATGAGGCCTGGCACCCGCGTAATGTCAAACCGTTCGACTCGGCCTTCGAAGTTCCCCATGATGACGTACTGATGCGCTGAGAAGTTGTTGGGCTCAGCGGCTGCCGCTGCTGCCGTGCGGCGGTCACGTTCTCTCTGTGCAGGACCCCGTGTAGAATCCGTAGAGGGGGAAGACGATGGCACCGTCGACGATTTCATTGGCGGGGCGATCCAGCAGCACGCCGCCGAGCTGAGAAACCCGGGGCCTTCGCGGTGGGTAACAACGTGCTTGCGCACGCCCAGGTATGCAACGACACCCCCGTCCGACCACACGATCAGCTCCAACGGAGACACGAGTGTTGTCCCAGGCGACGGCGAAGCAGCAGAACGAGGTGAGGTGGCGGTGGTGGGCAAGGCTGGACCCAGCTTGCCAGCATTACTGCCGGTCCGAGATTTCTCCCTACTCGTTGACGCATTCGACGTGTGACGCGGCGGTTTCGCCCCATTCCGGCCGCCGTTTTTCCGAATGCTCGGCGTCGACGCGGTGGGCGCGGGGGAGGTGAGGAGCGTGTCGGTAGCGCACATGTGCCACACCCACGCACCGGGCTTGAAGAGAAGGACCTTCTTCAGCAGTAAGAGCAGTGGCACCTCCTGCCTTAGCGACTCCCAAACAAGGACTTCCCCAGTGGCGTGACCTGAGTAAAGGTAGGAAGACGCGCTGCTGATGCCGTGAGAGGGACTCGCCGCCAGGCACGTTACGCGTCGAGCGTCATATTGCCACATCGCCGGAGTGGCCGTGGGTGGGTTGCCTCCGCCTCCGATGCGGGGGGCAAGTTCCTGCCGCACCGCCCGGGCGAGGGCACCGTGGTGCTTCTCCAGCACCTTCACTGCCGTTGCCGACAGCGTTGCTGGCACCTGCCGCGCATACTCGAAGGGGTCCGGGGAAAAGGGTTTCTCTGCCGAAAGGCCACCGTCGGCACTGGAGGGATTGCACCGTCGAAGGTTGTAGCGAAAGGTCTGGAAAACGCGGCCCGGCTCGTACTTCGGTTCGTGCACGGACGTCGGTGCCGCGAACGCGTCGGCGTCAACGTCCTCCTCGTCGGTTGGGTACGGCATTGTATCGTGATACTCCCACGTGGAGGCGTCCCACACACACAGCGTGCCGTCTTGCTGGCCCACCACGAGCAGCGGTATGGCGAGCGAAGCCGAGGAGCCGACACACGTGAGTGCCGTGACGGGCGTGTGATGTTGCAGGGACCGCAGAAGCGTCACCTCCGCAGAAGCAGTGGAAAGGGTCAGCACATGTACATGGTACAGGGAGGCGGCACAACAGATAGCTGAATCATCGTCGACGTCGCGCGAGAGGCGTCGGCCTCGTACACGGCCGCCGCGGGGCCCTGCCGCAGAGTCGTCATCCCCATTGTGGGGTACGCCAGAAACGTTGCGGACAAGTTGAAGCGCAGTGACCGCGGCATTGCCTGGCCTGGACATGCTTTGCACCCGATACGTGACAGGGCACCACACCGCCACTACACCATCCTCACTCGCCGTCAAAACCCAGCGAATCGTGGAGAGAGAGCGCTTCTGCAGTAACGCCTCTGCGGAGGCAACGATGGGGTCCACCGCAACTTTATCGGGCCTGGTCGGGGCCAACGGTGGGGAGGCACGAAGTGGTGACGCGGTACAGGTGGCTGCGGAGCTGCTCGGTGGAAAGCATCGAACGGCGTTCACCCACTGCGGGTGGCAGAGTCGTGCGTGTAGTTTATAGGTATAAATGTCCCAGATAAGGACCTCGCCGCTGCTGCTCGCGGCATACACACGGCCACCATGGATGTCGACGTCGATGTCATTGATGGATTCTTTGGCGCCTGCGTAGGCGTTTCGAAGCGGGTCGAACGCTGCGGGGAGGCCACTCATGAGGCGTCTGACCGTTAGTGGCAATACCGAACGCGCTGAATGAAAGGAGAGGCTGCGAGAGGTGCGCCCCACGGCTCGTCTTGCCAGAGGGAGGAGGGGGGAGGAGGAGGGGGAGGGGGCGTAGGCAAAAAAAAGGAGGCGAGTGGCAGAGGGAGATGCTCGGGAAGCAGGTGAAGGAAGAAAAAGTGGAAGGAGTTGTGCAGCGGGGGGAGGAGGGGGGGAGAGGCATCAGGTGTGCGCCCCTGCGAAGACTACCATCTTGTGAGAGAGGAGGACGAGACGATACACTTCTGCAGAGGGAAAGAAAGGGGGGGGACATTGTCTGCAGGTACAGCGGCTCTCAACCCAGACTGCCCCCCATCCACTCCCCAAATAATAAGTTAGGTCCTTGCAATACCACATTAATTTTGTTTTCTCTACATCTATATATACGCTCTGTTAGAACAGTGCCTGTCTCATGAACGGTGGGTTGCAGTGCCCGTTACGTAGCCATGCGGAACAGTCAGCAGGCAGAGAAGAGAATTTGAGGAAGAAGTGAAAGATGAAGAAGGGTGTAGAGGTTTATGAAAGGGTTGGGAGGGAGACAGGGAGGGAGGGGAAGGAGGAGGGAAAAAGGGAGAAGAAAGACCAAAAGTGTACGTCGACCGGCCGAATAAAAAAAAGGGCGATGTTGAAGTTTTCAAAATTAGAAAAAGCGAAGACGAAGCGACAACGGACAGAAGGAGGAACCACACCAAACAACGAGGAGAAGAGAATGAGGAAGGGCATGTACCGCATCTTCCTCACCACCACAGTCAGCGAAAAAAAAACAAGAACGGATGAAGGAGGTCGAAAGGCTGTGTGCGTAGGCGCGTGTGTCACGCCTGACGTGAGCCCAAAACACAGCAACGCACACATACCTGCATCATTCAGAGACATCTAGGGTTAAATAAATAAGGACGGGAGTGATGGAGGATCTAAAGTGGTCTTACCCCCTCATTTCTCCCTCCCATTTCCCCGGGTGTGGCTGCCCCACGCAATCTAGGGCGACATCATGTGCTGCCCAAGACTTCTTTCTCTCGTACCCCACCGCCCCAATCCCTTCCGACCCCCCCCCCTCCACACACACACCCCAAAAACCACATCGACGGGCCAAAGAGCACGAAGCAGAAAAAAATCAACCGAGGGAGAGAGATGCACCCCACCTTATGGTAAGCGGGAGAGAGGGAGGAGGAGCAGGTGAAGACCACATCCAGTGAAGAGACAGAGGAAATCCCACGCGCCAATGTCTACCCACGCCGTGCGTGCATTTCTCTTGAATAGTAATAATAAAAGAGCCTCAATAAATCACAAAAAAAGACACGAAGAAGAAGAGGTGAATACCCGAGGAGATGATCCAGTACCGTTTGGGGGAGAGAGAGCAGCAGCAGCCACAAAGCCGATGCAGAAGGCATGGGAAGAGGATGAACAGCAGTCGTCTCCCTCCCCCATTCCTGTAGTGTCTTCTCTTCCTCTTCCTCCTCCTTTCATGCATGTCTCCCACCCGAGACCCGCAGAGGAAATAAGGAGAAGCCTCCAGGGGAAGTACGCCATCAGAGCTTGCGCCTGCACACAAAGGACAAGAGCGACGAGCAGAAGAAGGAAATAAGAGAAGAGAAAAGAAAAAAGAGGGGGGGGGGCGGCAGACACGAAAGTTCTGCGAGCTGCCTCTCTCTTCGTTGACCCTTTTTTTCTACTTTCCCTGCTGTATCAGCCCTCGCTTCAGAGAGAGTCGATGAAGCGGCGCACCTCCCGTAAAGCCTGAGGCGTAAGCTCGGAGCATAGCACTTTCACAGCTTGCACGACGCCCTCTTCCGAAGGTCCCGATTCGTAAGCGGCGGCGGCGGCTTGACTTTCCCGTTGGATGGTCTGTGCACGAACGCCCGGAGTGGCGGAAGGGGGCGCTGCATGGAGCCCGCTAGGGTGATGGGCGTCTCGACTGGAAGACGTCGGCGGAGCCTTGTGAAGAGATGGTTGATTGTTGCTGCTGGCAGTGGTATTGGCCGCCGACGGGGGACGATCCATGAACATCCCACTGCCACTCACGGTACTGGCGGCTCGCTTGATATCGGGCGTTGGACGATGTGAGAGAGGCGCACTGGTGCCGCTACCACCCGTGTACGTGCTGTTCGCTCGCGCCTGCGCTTGACGCTCCTGTATCGACGGCGGTGCCACCCCATCCGTCGGCAGCGCGTACTTCGAGGGTGGCGGGGCGAACTGCAGCAGGTGCGGGAAGACGGCCAGCGCCGCGCTTCGCTCCTCGTCGGTGATGTCGCCGTCGTCAAGCCGCTCCAGCGAAGGGATGGCCGCCACGACAAATCGCCGGTAGTTGGGATCGCGACTGATGGGGTTGTCCGCAAGATTTAGCACCTCGAGATACGGTAGGCGAGAGAGGTGAAGGACTTGATTGATGTCCCGAATGTGGTTCTTGCGCAGATGCACTTCGGATAACAGCTGACAGCTGGAGAGAGCGCCAAGGTCGCTGATCTCGTTCAGCGACATGGAGAGGACCTCGAGGTTGACGGCCTGATGAAGCACCCCGATGTCCTGGATTTGGGAAGCGCATACGTTCAGCTTCCGCACGCGGCGTATGTCGTCAATCTTCGACTTCTGCAGCACTAAATTTAAGGTCAGCACCCCCGCCATGATGGGCGCGCGGCAGTGCGTCGCTGAAGGGGAGAGGGGAGGAAGAGATGTGCCGAGTAGCACAGGAAAAGCAAGCGGCAACACACGCACACACCAGGAAATATTAAAAAAAGACACAAAAAGCAGTGTGAGCGAGAGAGAGAGAGAGGAAAGCACGCCAAGGCGTTTGCCCCGTCTGGATGTCGGCCTTTGAACGGGTCCCCAATGCGATCCACGTGCGTGTGGTGAGGGGGGGGGGCAGGGGACGAAGGAGGAAGAGAAAAGACAGAGAGAGAAGGGGATAAGGGGAAGAAGGGCTTGCCAGCATCGAAACTCGAACTCAACACGTTTATGTACACACACTGAAGAGAATACAAAGGACGCCAAAGGAAGGGGGGGGGGAGGAGTCGGGAGAGAAGCTCAGAGGCAAATGATATTCTTAAGAGGTCCTTCTTGCTTGCCTCCTTCTTCATCTTCCTCGGATGTGAAGAAAAAGAGGGGAGTCCCATTCGGATACACGCCGTCCCCCTCCTCCCCCCTTTCCACTATGACGGCTCGCCCCTTCCTTTTTCGCTTCTATTTAGTCTTCCTTGCTCTGCGGACAGAGCCGCACCATCCACTTTAAACAAACCGTTCGATAGGTCGCCAAACGATGGGGCAAAACACACATTGGCAAGCGGGTATCGACTTCCATGGGAGGAGGTGCGTCACCAGATACCGTCGTTTCTGCGGGCTACCGGCCTGCCTACCCGTCACCTTGTCCTCGCCCTCTTCTCCCTCCTCTTTCTCTACGTACATATATGTATGTACGGGGCCTTCGGAGAGAGTACAGCGCTGCCATCGTTTCCTTCCTCCCCTCTCCCTCCCTCAAAATGTCGTCGAGCTACCGCAATCCATGCCCATCCTTTCTTCTGTGGTTTCGCCAAAGTACTACGACACTGGAAGGCAGGAGGCATGGAGGATAAGAGTTGCCATCCCGCTTCTTTGTTCTGTCTCCCTCCCCCCTTCACGACCACCAACGATGTATGCATAGAGATATATATAGAGAGAGATCTGCGTGCCTGCACAGTCACAGGTAGCTCATAGTAACGGGAGAAGGAAAATATTAAATAAAGAGGGTCAGTGGAGAGGGGGAAGGAAGGGCACTTGCATGAGAGCGCTTCTACGCCTGTTTTCTCGAGAGGAAAGAGGGAGGCATACGTAGGGACAAAGACGGCAGCGATGGTGATGGTGCGACTTCTCGTCAGAGGCGCACCTTGCGCTCCCGGTCCCACACGTGCTTCGCGAATGCAATGACGAACAACGACTGATGTGGTTTCGCAGGCTCCGGTTGATGATAGGTCTGCACTTCTGCTTCGAAACCCATCGACTGCAGCGCGCCCTGGACGATACCGCCCATAAACGCTGCGTAGTTCACGTTCCAGTGCCCTTCGCGATCGATGTAGTCGGGCGAGGGGTTCACACACCGCAGAACGATGGGGTCACTATCGAAAAGAAAGAAGCGGTCGGAGTTGCTCTCGCGCTGTATCTCACTCGCCGCGCGACCGAACCATCGTATCCACAACTTTTCCTGGATTAACTTTAATACGGCGTCGACGGTCAACGGACGGCGCGACAGGTCCACCGGGTCACGGACGGAGGAAAGCATGAGGAGACGAAGGCCGACGTGAGCACCCAAGGAAGACAAACGTGCCTCGACTTCTTCGACATTCTTCACCTTCGTAGGGAAGGTGTAGGCGCGTACGCAGAGCTCTGAGAAGAGGAAGTTAAAGGCCGAGAGAGAGACTCGGGTTTGCTCACTGGAAGAAAGATCAGATATGCCACTGACCGCACCCTTTTCACCGCCCACCTTGCCGACCGCAGAAATCCGTGGACGCATCGTGTTGGCGAGCGTTTCTTTTGTTGTTGTTGTTGTCGTTGTCGGCGGGGTTGCGATGGAATTATGTGCGTGGCCCAAACGTTGGCGAGGTCAAGGCTTTGGCGTGTGCTGGAAAGGATATATATATATATATATATATATATATATATATACGAGGGGAAGAGGGGCTGCCGAGGCACTAGAAAAGCAACCAGCATGGCATATCAACACGATGGCGCAGGAAGTGCCGTACGACCGCACCCTCTCTGCCACACATCGCTCCGACTCTCACGCACACATCAAAGGAAGAGGAGAGCGGGGGAAAGGAGGAGGGACGAAAGAGAGAGGAGTGATGAGGTCAATGCTGTTGGAGACAACAGCCATCCCTCTTCCAGCAGGAAGAAGGCGGGGGGTGAGGAAAAGGAGAGCGCAGCACGGTGCGGACAGGCACAAGTGTGTAAAAGGGAGTAGGCGTATCAAAGGATTTTTTTAAAAGGGGGTATAAAGGAGAGTGGACGGGCGGAGGCAGGGGCGCTACTTTCTGCATAGGCGGTGAGACACAAAAGTTTCTCCTGCCATACTCGACGGACGCACCACATCCTCATCTCTCTATTCCTCCTCACATGTCCTCGTCGTCGTTTCTTTTTCCTCGTTGGAGGGGCATCTCTGACCCGTCATATATATATATACATATATGTCTGAGATCCTCAAGGAGGTAGAGGGAGGAGTGGGCGGAGGGGGAGGGGGAACAGAGCGAGTGGAGGAGAGTAGTGGGTCCTCTTCTTCAAGTAGAGAAGCCATCGAAACAAAAAATTCTCTTTCCAAGCGAGCCTTAAAAAAAAGGAGAGAACATACGGATTCACAAAACGAAAAGGAGGAGAAAAGAGGGGGGAGAGGTGCAGCCGTTCTCCTCCCCCCCTCTTCTACCTTTCTTTTGTTTCTCTCTCTCTCCCACTCTGGCACCTTGGTGCGTTGATGCACGGAGAGGACGGGCGCTTCCCCTCCCTCTTCACGATCTTTCTTCGGAGGTTTATATATATATACATATATATATATATATATATATATATATATGCATGTTGACAACATGGGTTTCGGTGGATTGTACCAGCCCTGTCCCGGAGGGTTCTTCCCTCTTCCCACACCAGTACCTACAACCTCTCCCATTATACAAACACACGACGACAGAGCAGAGGGGTAGAAGGAGAGAAGAGGCTTATGTCTGCGTGAGTTGGGGGGAGAGAGAAAGAAATGAAGAGGGGAGGGGGAGGAGGACGCACGCACACACACACAGAAAGAGAGAGAGAGATGATGAACAACGACAGCGCAGAAAAATTGTGTCCGAGCCCCCCCCCCTTTCCTTCGAAACAACCGACCAATCAGTTGGTCCAGACACACCAACTGCACGGGGGTGCATGGGCATGCCACAGAAACGCAACAGCAACAACTCCTCCTTCCCCTCCCCCCCACGATGGAAAAGAGCGGCAAGGATAACGCCACAACTTTCCTTTCCTCTTCTTCTACGATGCTCCTTATCCGCTTCGAGTGTGGGTTTCTTCCTTTTCGAGGGGATGCAGAGCAACAAGGAAGTACAGGCATGTACATAGACGTGATGCACCGCCGAGAACTTAGCGAGAGAAACCCCGCACGAAAGCAGGAGGCAAACGAATACGGGATAGTAAATGCCTACGCACCCTCCAGAGGCACCACCAGGAAAGGCAACGACAACAGGATAAAGAAAAGCACCACCACTTGGCATCAACGGTGGCCATCTCTCTCCCTCTCTGCCCTGTCCCTCGTCTCCTTCGGGAGTACCGTGGGGAGAGGGGGGGAGGGCACGTGTCCCCGCGATTTTTTGTCCCCCCTCGCAAAAAAAAAAAGAGGGGGTCACCTAGGAGACATTCGATCCCCTCTCCGCCCTCCTCCCCCTTCTCTCATAAATACACACGGATATATATATATATATATATGGATGAATTTCTCTATATGCGGGTATGCAAGGAAGGGAGGAAGAAAGGGAGAAGAAAAAAGAGGAGCGGCCAACGCGGGGAGAGGGGGCCAAGATGCCACGACGAGGGAAGACGGGCGCGAGGGGCACCCGAGCGAGAGGAGCGTTGGGGTGAGAGGGAGAGAACACGAAGAAAAGGTAGAAAGTAACATGCGCGGGGGGAAGGGGTGGGGGTGGGGTGGGGCCGAACTGGGCAACCGGTAACCTCTATCACATGTAAGGACAGCAGGTAGGCCCTCCTCTCTCCCGTTGTACCCTCCACAACGCACACACACACACACACACACACACAGCGAGATACACTTGATGTATTATTATAAATTATAGAACGAGAAAAACGCAGCCTAGACCTTTATATATATATATATATATAAAGGTCTATCGGTTCCTTTGATGCGAAATAGAACGAGAAGATTCAAAACGGGCAGCCCTCCCCCACCTACCCCCCACACACAGAAGATCTTCCACGGGTTGCCGTGATGGGGCGCTTGGTAAGCTCCCTAGAAAGGAGTTGCACCCGTCATGGAAAGGGGGTTAGGGAGGCGGGGGAGAGAGAGAAAAAACGAGGACGAGGAATTTTCTTCAACAACGCAGAGGAGACGACAAGCCACAATCGAACAGATTTTTATGGGAGACAGCTTCCTCGTTCACCTACTTACGAACCCACTCGCGCCGAGAGAAAGAGAGCTGGAAAATATGTACAACGTCAAAG
This sequence comes from Borovskyia barvae, assembly GCA_030849085.1. Classification (NCBI taxonomy): domain Eukaryota; phylum Euglenozoa; class Kinetoplastea; order Trypanosomatida; family Trypanosomatidae; genus Borovskyia; species Borovskyia barvae. The sequence goes on along the minus strand of JASAOM010001109.1, from coordinate 80,265 downwards.
GAAACCATTAGCGGGGCGGGGGAGGCGAAAAGAATCCTCAACCCTCCGATTCCGCAGCGCACCATCCGTGAAGTCCCCCTCCTTCCTTCCCTTTGGTGTCACACACTCCCCTCCTTCCCAAAGCGGTCGTGCCGATGTGGGGAAGGGGGGAGGGCGGAGGGGCGGATGATGCGCTTTCAAAGAAGGAAAAACACAGAAGAAGAAAGCGAACTGTCAACGCACATATATATATATATATTTATATACCCAGAACGAATGGAGAAGAAGAAGGATGGGTGGGTGGCTGGGTATGCCAACCTCCCTGCTGCTCTTCTTCTCCCCCCTTCCCTCCCCCCCTCTCCGTACTTCCTCTGGATCTTTTCCTTTCCACACCCGCGTACAGGGATATGTTCTTCAGCTGTGCTTACCTTCTGCGAAGGTTGCTTCTCCACAGACGCAAACACGCCGCCCTGAAGAGCATACTGTACAGTCGGGTCGATCAAATGGGTTGAACGCTGCGTGCACACCTCATGAGAGCCCCCTCTCAATTTTTTTTTTGGGGGGAAGGTTCTCTTTTTTCATGTGGAGTACACGAAGTTCTCCCAGGCCGGAGGAAGAGGGAAAACAAGCATCCGAGAAGGGAAAAAAAAGAACGGAAGAGAAATGTAGAGCCCCAAGTGCCAGTGCGACGGAGAAAAAAAAGATGGGGAGAGAAGAGAAGTGGGACAGGAAAGTGGGACGTTGCGGAACAGGATCATTCTCCTTCTTTCTCTTCTCCTCTTCCCCCCACCCTACGCCCGTTAAGCTTTTCCCCCACCCCTCTCATCGTCCAGCAGATGGTTTAAAACTGTTTCTCTGATCTGCGCCAACCCGCATCCTCGCCAAAACACCGATAGCACCACTTGGGGCGAGGGGAGCAGTAACACAGGCGTGCACATTGGGGTTTGCACTGCCGCTCTCTTCTCGCTCCCTTTCGTCGAGCCGCCGGACGAGAGGATACACCCACACCGAAAAGATAACTCAACCTGCATCAAACGGACAGATGGAAGACAAGAACACAAAAACAGAACGAAAGGTTAAAACGAACATGAAAGAGAAAGCGCCCCCCCTGCCTCCACCTGCAGAGAGCGTTGCCCATCGGCTCTACGCATCTGCAGAGGAGGAGGAGGAGGAGGACGACGAGAGAAAGCGGAAAAAGCTGGCAAATCTCACGCCTCCTCTATTTTAGTGCTTCGTCCGACGCAACGGTCCTTCCCCCCTCTCTCTCTTCAGCAACAACAAGGAAAAAATCCAAACCCCTCCCCCCCAAAAAATATATATAGGAAGGGAGCTGGATTTTCCTCCATTCCCTCTTATCCAACACTAAACGAGGGGGAGTGCTAAAAGACGGGTGGGGGGAGGGAGGGGGGGAGATGACGAGGGAGGTCGGCGATGGGAAGCCAAAAGAGAAACAAAGGGAAGAAGAAGAACGAACAAACAAAGCAGAACAAACCAAAGGAGTCGCGCAAAAAAAAAAAGGTCTCTTCTCCTTCTTCATCTTCATCGTGCGTTTCTCTGATGAGCTGTGTCCGCCTGTGTGTGTGATCCCCTTTCCATCTTCTAGCGCTTTTTACCACTGGCCGTCATGCGACGAACAAGAAGGGCAAAAGTGGAGAGAGAGAAGGAAGAGGAGGAGGCGAAGGGACGATGGTCTAGTGGAATTGCGGCTGTGCGGCTGCGCACTCCGCCTCACCGCTGCCACTGTCTCCAGCGACGCCGGCTCCGCTCCATGAGTCACGCGCCATCCTATCCGTTGTTCGTATCGCCCAGAGGCACTTCTCGTACAAGACAAAGGACATCACGGTCGAGGGTATGACACGGGCGATGTTCACCGGGAGCCCACGATAGAGGCCCAGTAACCCCTCACTGCGCCAGATCATCTGCAGGCCGCTGCCCATGCTACGATACGCCTGGCTCCCGTGGTTGCGCCGGTCTTGCATGCGTGTTCGCACTACTTCGAGGGGGTTGAAGAGGGCCGACGCGACAGCCTTAGAGACGGCCGAGGCAACCGCTACCTGCAGGGGGGATGGGTTGTCGTGGTTCGTAAAGAAGTTTCGACGGAACCACTCATACAGAGTTACTTGAATGGTGGTATTCCCAGTGAGGAGGATCTGCGGGCCCAACCCACGGAACATCGCCCTCCATCCTTCCTGCCGGACGATGGTGCGCACGCCCGAAAGTCCAGATGGCAGCGGCTGCACGCGCACGCCCCTGTGCGAGCGATGCTGATCGTGAAGCTGACGGCGGGTCTTGATGACGTGGAGAGGAGTGACGATGGCCCCTGTGACGGTGGCGGCGACACTGGCACTCATGAAATCGCGTCCAGAGTTGCCCCAAATCGACGTCTTCGCGCCGTCGCCCAGAACAGCGGTGAGATGCTGTTGCGTGGTGCGGAATGTGAGGAGGTACAGGCCCCATCCGACACTGTGGGAGACAACGGAGACCCCAATGCCTTTGTACATCCCTCGTAACCCTTCCTGTCGCACGATTTCGCGGGCAGATCGTAGGGGCATCGTACGGCTGCCCTGATGAAGGGTGTGCATACGGGTTCGAAGGAAATCGAGAGGGTAGAACATCATCATAGCCGTTGATCCGCCCATGACACCGGCAGCCCCGTGCATCCACGGCTGCTCTCCCTTTCCCGTCGACCCTTTCGCCGACGTGGAGGCAGAAGAGACAGGGGCCATGGCTAAGAAAACACAACAAATAAAAAGAAAGATCTTCTTCGCTTTTTTCCTGGTTGTTGCTCGACAATTTCTGTCCCTTCTGAGTCTTCCTCTTTTTCTTGGTAAAGAGGAGGAGGGGTGGGTAACAGAGAGAGAGAGAGAGAGAGAGAGCGTCACCTCTTGATGTAGACGGGTACGCTCCTCCGGAGTGAGAGAGAAAAAAAGAAACCTCCCTGCCTTTTCTCCCCTCTTCTCCTCTGTCGAGATTTTGGCGGAGGTCCTTTACCAGCAAAGATGTTTAAAAAAAAGTAGCGGTGGTACAGTGCGAACAGGGAAAACAAAAAAAATGGGAGAAAATACGCCTCCACACCCCCCTTCTCCCCCCTTCGGATGACTTTGCGGTGTGAGAACAAAAGCAAACAAATCAAAACGATTATATATATATATATATATGATAAAATATGTGTGTGTGTGTACTTCTCGTGCCGATGCGTGTACGTCACGATAGTTCCCTTAATCAATATTCGAGTCCCAGCGAGGGAGGGAGACAGAGAGAGGAGGAGGAGGAGGACGGAGATCGCTTGGAATCCCACGTAGAACCTTCCCTGATCGGATATCCACACCGACGAACGGAAAGAGAGGGGGGTAGGGAAGACCCGATGCTGACGCCAACGTTCGGACAGACGCGCCGAGACGTTGGTGGAGGCGAAAGAAGAGGAAAACGAAGGGGTGTGTGGGAGGGGAGGGGAGGAGGGGGGGGGAGATACGTCAGGCAATACCCACAATCACCAGGCGATAACACCGACAAATCGATGAAGAGCACACCCTTTTACTGGAGAGACTTTCGCCCCATGTACACACACACACACACACACACACACACGAAGAACGAAACTGCACACAAGCCCTTCCGCACCCTTCGAACGAAAACGTTTGCTGATGATCGTAGATCTCTCTCTCTCTCTCTATATATATATATATACGTGTGTGTGCTGCGTAGCGAGGGAGAGAAGAGCTGGAGAAGGGAGAGGGGAGGGGGGGGAAGGTATAACGGGTGGGGAAGAATATAAGGAGTAAGCGCACAATTGGTGAGATATGAAGAGATGATGCCAAGCCGGCAGGAAAGACAGAGAAGCGAAAAAGGGCGGAGAGAAACACGCGAGAAAGAGAGAGAGAAGGGGGGGGAGTAACAAAATACAAACTAACAGAGGGGAGAAGGAAACCGAGCAAAATTTGGTAATGATTTTATAATATGTGAGATGCAGCGATGCTGAGAGGGATAGCCCGATGAGAGGGGGGACGATCTCTTTCACGTGTTGGTGTCACCGATGTGTGTAGAGGTCCATTGATGGAGAATCAACGAGAAACAAAAAAAGAGAAGAAGCAGAGGGAAAGAGAGGTAGTGGGGTGACGGAGGGAGAGCTAAGCCTGTCGTACTGGCAACAGTAACGATGATGGCAGTGACCTACGAAAGGTAGCAGTCGCTACGAGCAGGGAAGTCCACACACCAGCTAGTAAAAGTGCACCCGATAGGGATGAGCGTGAGTGTGTGCGAAAAGAATAGCGGGAAGATGCGAACCGCGACAACAACAACAACGACGAAAAGGCGGGAGGGAGGGCAACTGGGGCCTGTACGGCATCGCGAATGACGATTATACCTGTGGTTCAGTCCTGGTTTCTTTTTTTTTCAGGAAAGGGAGGGAGGGGGGGGGGGGGCTGAGAGATAGAACGAAGGAGGGAGGGAAAGGAAAAAAGGTCGATGCCTTTTTCCTAGCTGCCTCACTTTTGCTTTACTTACTTTTCGATGTTATGAAACTCTCCTTTCACCCCTTCAACACATCGTATATATATATATATACATACATACATATATATACGTATCGAGGAGGGAAGGGGGAAGGTCGAGTCATAATTTTTCTTTGTGTGCGTTTGTGTATCTTCCCTTCATCCACCTCTCCTCCTTTCGGGCACGGTCAGCAAGATATCTCGAGCCGAGGTATTCCTTCGCGCACTCGCTTCTTCTTCTCTCTCTCTCTCTCCCCTCTCTTCCCTTTGTTGTGTGGATTTTTTTTCGCGCGTGTCTGTCGGTCTGTATTGTTCCATTTATCAGGAATAAAAAAGCCGAACGTGCGCCACAGGTAGTGAAGAGGATGATGCTTATATGCAACACGTACACACACCCTTATAGACAAGTGGACAGACCGGAGAGGAGAACACAAGAGCAAAAAGGGTATCAAGTACACTAGAGGATCTCCATGAAGGATTGCGTGTCGATGCGAAGATGGAAAGGTGGGGAAAGAGAAAAGAAAAATGAAACAGAAAAAAAACCAGACAATCGAAGCTACAAAAAAGAAAAGACACGCGTTGCACCCTGAGTATAGCATGCAGCACCGTGGTATCAAAAGTTTTTGTTTGGTGATACCCCGCGGCTGAAGGCGCGACCATACGCGTAACCTTCACAGAAAAAACTCTCCCTGTTGGCCATCCTCCTCTTCCTCCTCCTCCTCCTTCGGTGTGAATCCACTAACCCCCCCCCCTCTTTATGGTTCAAGGTTTTCCTCACATGCTTTTTTTCTGTTTGCCATCTCTCGGCTGCTTCATTTGTCCAGCTTCACCGTTCCAGCTGCTTTCAAACTTCTTTTCCTTTTTCTCCTTCGAGGTATGCACCACCTCTATCCCCAACCAACAGTCAATACTGATGTATGCACCGCCACTACAAGAGAATATATATTTATTTATTTACGTGGATAAGGTGAGGTGGAGAAGTGAGAAAGAAGAGGTGCAGCGAAACGAAAAGGGCGAGAGAAAGAGGGAGGAGGAGGAGAGCGGGAAGAGAAATTCTCTCCTCTCTCCTCCTCCTCCCTACACACACAACAGGGGACGGAAACGAAAGAAGCGAACAGGTGAAAAACGGCCGAATGGGGGTCCAACTCCGTCGTCGGGCGGTGAGCGGGAGAGAGAGATGAGCAGAAAAGGAGGAAAAGATAAGATGCTGCTGTCACGAGAGAGATAAAGCGAATACAAGGAAAGGATGGAGGGAAGGAAACAGCATGCGGGTGAACAGGATTCCAGAAAACGTGCAGATTTGTCGCCCGCCCTCCCGAACTATGATCGGCCCACTTTCGCAGCGAGAGAGAAGGCGAGAGAAACGAAAAAGCGGATCCGTGCGAGAAAATGTAAAGGTGCGTGCTTCACCGAAGAGAAGAGAAGGGAGGGGGGGGGGAGGTGGTCGTCCACAAACATGGCCAGACAAAAAGAAAATATCATCTAGCGTATCGTACATCCGCCAACGCTGACGCACCCTTTTTGTGGGTGCAATCCTCTTTCCTTCTGGGAAGACTCTCCTCCCCCTTCCCATCCTCATCCATGGTCTTCCGCATCTGCTGCAGAAGCACATGCTCGCCTCTCCCTTTCCCTAACCCTCGCGGGTAAACCACCGTTCTCTCCTCGTTCCCCACTTCCACCCCTTCCTCCCCTTTCGAACGCTACACTCCCACATCCGATGACACACCTAAAACCGGTCCTGTGGCGCTCCCCTCTGTTTCTCTTCCGCCTCCCTCCCTTTCCTTTACGCCATTTCCCAACGGATGCGTCTGAGCGAAGAGAAAGGGCGTCGAGTTTTTTGTTGTTTCGGGGGGTTTCTGAAAAAGGGGAAGGGGGGAGGGAGCGGATAGGGAGAGCAGCCGCACCTTTGGCTCTTCCCTCGCGCTCTCCGTCGGTAGGTAAACCCCAAGAGATACCCCTTGAAGCTCGGCCGCGTCAAACAGAATATACACAGTCTCCCCTCATATATATATATATATATGTTATAGATAGAAATAAAGCAAATGAAAAAAAAGAAATCGGGGAGGGGGGAGAAGGGGTGTAGAGAGAGGGAGGTCGAGACTGAGTGGGTGGACATGCATAGGTGTGTGCTTGAATCAGAGAGCTGTGAATTTAAACACGTGCACACACACGTAGTGGCATCGTTTTTCCCTCTCCTTTTCACCTACTGCATCTCGGGCCAGTTGAAGGACTCACGGCCTTCCCTGTCGATGCGCTCGTATCCGTGGCGCCCAAACACGTCGCGCTGCAGCGACACCAGCTGACCGTACGGCAGCAGTGGCGTATACATGGCATTGATGTACGTCAGAGACGCTAGCAGCACTGGTAGGGCCACACTCGTGCTCGTCGTGAGCGTCGCCACGATCTGGCGATAGGCTGGCAAACCTGCCTCGATCTCCTTCGTGAAGGCATCCATCAAGTTCGGAAGGTTCGGGTTCGTTTCGAAAGCCTTCGTCATGGGCATCAGCAGATGCCCCTGCAGGATACAGCCAGCGCGAAAGGTCGCGATGGTGGCGGGGAGGTTGAGTCCGAAGTTGTACACATTATCCAGCTCTCGCAGACACTGAAACATTTGCGCATAGCTAGCGATGATGGCGAGGCTGACGGCATGATACAGCTGCTTCACTTCCGGCGCGTCTGGCGACTTTGAGGCGATGCGGTGCGGTGTTCCTCGTGGGAAGGAGGGAAAGGCATGCGCGTTGGCGATCCGCTCAGCCTTGAACATCGTCAGCTCACGCGAGATGACGGCCATGTTCAGCGATGGGGCAGGGACGCCGATCTCCAGTGCCTCCTGCGCGGACCACAGACCCGTACCCTTCGATCCGATGCGATCCTTCACCTTCTCCGAGAGATAGTTCCCGGCCGCCTCCTTGGCCCGGCAGGCGGCGATGGAGATATCCAGCATGTACGACTTGAGGAAACCCTCCGCCTTCCATGCCTCGAAGACGTCCGCGATTTCATCGTTGTTGAAGCCGAGTGCGAGAAGCGCGTTGTACGCCTCTCCCCAAATCTGCAAGATGGCGTATTCACCCGCGTTGTGGTACATCTTCACGCATGAGCCGGCGCCGCCTCGCCCATTAAACGTTACACAAGGGCGTCCATCTTCCGCCTTCGCCGCGGCGGCTTCGACAATGGCCCGCACCTCCTCCCATACACTGGGGGTGCCACCAGGGAAGAAGGCGGGACCCTTGCGGGCACCCTCCTCTCCTCCGGAGATACCCATCCCCAAAAATCGCAGCCCCTGGCTCTCCAACTCACTGGCGCGCTTCTCCTGATCCTTAAAATTCGCATTACCGGTGTCGATGATGATGTCGTCCTTCTCAAACACCGCCTTGAGCTGCTCAATGGTTGAGTCCGTGGCCGCACCAGCCTGCACCAAAATAAATGCCTTGCGCGGCTTCTTCAAGGACGCCGCGAAGTCCTTCATCGTCTCATACCCTTTCAAGTTCCCAAAGAAGGTCTCGTGTGCGTGCTCCTTCATGAACTCCTCTGTTTTGCTGTAAGTACGGTTGAACGTAGCCACCTTGAATCCCTTCTCGGCGATGTTGAGGGCCAAGTTGGCGCCCATCACGCCAAGACCGATGATACCAAGATCGTTGGACATGGTGGAGGCGGGGCAGAGAAAGGGAGAGGGGATGGGATGGGATGTGAGTGTAGCGATAAGGCACTGCCTTGGTTTTGTTTCCTCTTCGTCAAATTTGTTTGTGTAGAATAGCTCTTCTGTGTCGTCGAGAGGTGAAAGCGAGGGGAACAAATAGCGAACGCGAATATATATATATATATATAAAGGAGGGCGAGAAACCTGCAAAAGTTGTAACAATCGAAAAGAAAAGCACACGGCGCTACGCACCTCGAAAAGGAGTGCGGTGAATCGTGATGTGGGAAGGGGGTGGTGGCAGATGTGCTCGTGATCGTTGGAAAAAGAAGACGAATAAGAAATAACGGTTGCGCAGAGGTCGCAGCACTCTAAAAACGTTGACACGTCGAGAAAGAGGCGGTGGAGGCGGAAGGGATAAAGAAAAAAAGAGAGAAGCCGCGTGCCACGGTGCGGGAGAGAAGTCACGAAGTAAAAAGAGAAGGCGAGAGAGAAAGAGTCCGTGGGAGAGAGAGGAGGTAGAAAATCCAGCAGGAACGAGGCAATCGAAAAGAAATGAATAGGAATGCTTGTGTGCATACATGTGAGTCGAGGGGAGGGGGGCATAGAGGAGAACGTAGTTACCGCAGACATATTCTCTTCGAGAGCGGTACCCTGCTTTTGTCCCTCTCTCTGTCGTCTCCTCAGTACCTTCCCTATCGATACACGTGACTTGGGATGCCCCCTCCCCCCCTCGAGGGGAAGGGAGGAGCTTGACTGATGAGAGAGAGAGAGACAGACGCGCTATAGCGGTGGAGAAGGGCAGTGAACCCCCCCCTCCCCCTCCCCTCTCTGGCCTTCCACTTTTCCCTTTGGATGAGAATCTTGTACTTACTAGTGATGCGGGCACTCACATACACACACACACATGTGTATAACCCTCCATCTAGAACACACGCTGTGCCGTACAGGAGATGTAGAGTCAAAGGGAGGCAACGAGAGGATGGGGGGGGAGAGGGAGAGGGAAGGGATCAGCGCGTACGTTGACGGTACGCCGGACTTGCCTTGATTGTTTGTTTGCCTATCCGTGTGCCATCAAGTGCGGCAGTCAAGGGTGCGAATTTGTGAGGAGGAGAGAAGGAGGGGGGAGGATGAAAAGCAGGGGGGGGGCTCCGAGCAGTGATGGTAGCATGGGCAGAAGGAATACTCGAGCCAGATAGAGACCCGATAGGAAGAGGAGGAGGGAAGGAAGAAAAGAGAGGGGACCCTGTTGGTCACGTAGCCGGCCCCTTTCAACCACCCACGCAGCAATGCCCCAAAACACGCAGAGAGGAGGATGAGGAGGGGAGGGGGGGGGGACAAACGTATCACTCTCCTTCCCACGTTTCCTCTTCCCGACCTTCACGGAATGCGGTTGGCGTCGGCTCGATTTATCGCAAGGCGCATACGCAGGCGTTCCTGCTCCGCTTCGATCTTCCGTATAAGCGCCTCACGCTTCCGGCGAATACGCTGGCGACGCTGGAGCCGTGCACGTGCCCGTTCCCCACACCCGTTCGCCTTCCCCGTCACATTCTCCGCGTCCGCCCGCGAGTGGCTGACACCGCCACGACCGTCCGCCTCACCGGATGGAGAAGGCGCCGGCGTGGCTTTCATCAGCTCGCTGACGCTGCGACGCAGTCGGCGACGCTTCTCTGCCTCTTTTTCCAACCACGCCGCTGTCTCCTTCGGGCCCGCCCCCGCGATGACGAGCACCAACTGGCCTTTCTTCAGTAGCATCTGGGCCTCTTGACGGAGGTAGAATTGTACGAGTCGCTCGGCCGTATCGGCGTGTAGGGACTCGTTCAGCTTGGTGAGCTCGTGGGTCACATACACACGTCGATGCGGTAGCAGGGCAGCGATGTCCTGTAGTACTAAAAGGAGTCGCCGCGGTACTTCGTAGAACACACACGGGCAAGTGGCTGGAGCAACGATGGAGCGGAGCAGTCGCCGCCGTGCCCCGTGAGATTCGGGAAGCATGTTGCCGAAGAAAAAGGATCCATCCTGGAAGGATCGAGGAGCGGGCTCTCTATCTTCCCCAACGGCGACGCCAGTCTCGACCATACGGAGGCTCCGGTGTTCTTTTTTGGACTCGAAGATGGACGTCGTGAGGCCCGAGACGGCCAGTGCCCCCATCACTGCCGAGGCACCCGGTACAGCGGTCACGCGGATACCGCTCTGCTGCATCTCCTGCACCAGCTCCCCACCCACATCGCCAACGCAAGGTGTCCCGCTCGTCGTCACCAGTGCCATGCTGCGGCCACCTTTAAGGAGTTCGATGAGCTTTTCACGAGAGGCGGTGTGGTTGCTGCGGCTGTAATGGATCAGTCGCCCCTGATTTGGTATGTTCACTAGATCAAGTAACGTCTTTGTGGCCGGACGGTCTGTGGTGATGATGTAGTCCACCCCGCGCAGCACATCGAGGGCTCGTAGTGTGAAGTCCTTCAGGTTACCAATCGGCACCGAGACGACGTGCAGGGCAGCTTTATCGATGTGGGTCGGCTTCGTGAGGGGATCGACGGTGTCCTCTGGGGCAGGACGCATTTTTCGGTAGTGGAAGGTGCCGCTGTGCAACTTCCCTGTGCAGCTCAGACGACGGCAGGGGTTCCACAACGCTGCGCAGGTGCGTGGCGTTGCGGCGAGAGGGCGAAAACGGTGGCGGCGGCACCCCTGTACGATCGCTGCCACACGCCCCGCCGAACCACCCGTCATGCACGGCAAACCCTTGAGGCCGGTACAACTAAGCTTCTTGAATCCCATGTCGATGCCTTGGCCATGGAGATCGGTAGAGGGATCGATGGAAGTATAAGTGTGTGTGTGTGTGTGTGTGTGTTTGCAATGATGATCATGAAAAGAGCGAGAGAGAGTGAAGTGCTGATGGAAGTACGCTTCATATGTACATCATCCAGTACGGGGCGATCAAAATGGTTAACGACACCTCCCCCCCTCCCTTTCTCAGTTCTTCTCGCTGCTCTCCACATTCCTTGTGACGTAAGCGGTAGAGGGGGGAGGGGGGGAGGGAGGAGCCGGCACTCTCCTTTCCGCGTACTTTTTTTCTCGTTGCGGAGGGAAGAGGCTCCGAAAGGAAGGGAGCTCACGTCGTCTTCGTCTTTTCCCTCTCTTTCCCTCCCTCTTGGCACGCACCACGGCACCTGGCTTACCCAATCATGCTAACAGAGAAGGAGTGCAGCATGCGAACCAAACGAAAACAAGATGGTGTGGTGAAGAGATCGTGGGAATCATGAAAGGTCCGTGGGGTCCCCCTTTCCATGTAGTCAGGCGCTGCCCCATAGCGGGGGCACTCCTGAGGCTATGGAGCGTTTCGCACGCCACCCATGCGGCCTCAGCGCTCGCCTTGCAGTGACACCGCGTCTTCTCCAGTCCTCCTCCGCTTCTCCTTCTTCTTATCTCTGTTCCCCCCCCCCCCCCACGGTACCGGCCGGGCAGGGCCTTCCATTCCATACGTATATATATATATATATGTGTGTGTGTAGAATTAGCCTCTTTTTATATTATGAAGTACAACTTACGATATCGATGGCCACCGCCCGCCCTTCCCTCCCCCCTTTTCTCTCAGAAGCACCACGAGAAAGGCACCTTCATGATCCTCACGTACTGCTCCATCAATATATATATATATATATATATATATGCCCATCAGAAGAGGATTTCTGTCCTCTAAGACGGAGGAGCGGAGGACCGTGACGCCTTCAATCGTGTGTGTAAAGGCGTCGAGGAGGTTAAATGAAGATATGCTCATGCGTCATTCTTCTCTTTGAGGGAGGGTGGGGAGGGTGGAGAGACGCTCCGTTCTTCAGGACGCGTCAGGTTGGGGGGGTGGGGGGGTGGGGAGTTGCGACCATCCGCCTAAAGACTGCTACTCGCTACTCAGAAGTACATGACCAGTCGAGCGTATACATAGACGTAAGTGTGTGCTGCAAAGCTTTGCATGTTTTGCCTCGTGCGCTGCGATGCCCGCGCCATGGTATCTCTTCAGCAGGCCAGCATAGGATCGTAGACAGAGAAGCTGTCCGTGGCCGCTTCTGCCGTGTCAACATAAATGTAGGCGAAGAGACGAGAAAGCACTGTCTCCTCGGCAAACATGTTGGCTGCTTCCTTCCGGAAGAGCACATCCTCGTCCGCGGCGCCGTGCTCTTCATCGCCACCTACTTTATCCGTTCGCTCCTCTTCGTCGTCGTCTTCTTGGCCCTCTGCGCCTCCAGCAGCTACGACGTCGTCCATCGCGTCGGTTAAGCCAAACATGACCTTCACTTCTGCTGGGCTCTCCAAGTGGCCTGCCAAGCGTAGCCGCCGCAGGACACGTACAACAGCCAGGAGGCAGGACGCTTGATCCCGCGGTGCGGCGTGCAAGCCCCAGACGCACCTGGTGCAGACGGCAGCCGCTGCCTCACGGATATCCGAAGTGTCGTCCACGAGGAGTTGCCAAATTACCACGAGCAGCGTGACGGCTGCAGCGGGAAACTGTGAGGACGCAGGAGGGTCAAACACCTCGACACTGTTACGTAGAAACGGTAGCGCTGTGTGCAAAGCCTTAACAACCGCGAGACGACACTCGAGCGGCTGAGCCGGATGGCAGTAGAAGGAGAGCACGCGCGCGACCGCAACAGAGATGGACAATGGTCTCTCGGAGAGGTGCATATCATACGTTGCCATGAAGTCGATGGCCGCGCTACAGGCGGCGACGTTGCGCTGAAGCGGTGATAATGCCACTGCGCTGTCCAACGCTGGGGCCGCAACAAGACGGTAAAGAATCTCGTACAACTGTGACGAAGGCGGCACATCAACTCCAGCCGGTTCCGTTGCCGGTTGGGACACACGCTCAAAAGGGAGAGGAACTGCAGCTCCGTCGGGCGTGCTCTGCGGCAGCCGCGTCATCATCGCAGCGAACCGCAAATACGTTACCAGCAGGGCCCACGCCGTACACTCCATCGAGGTGAGGTCCGGTCTACCTCGGTTCTCAGCGGCGTCGCCACCCAACTGGTGGATCAACGCGTTGAGTGCTAAATCCAATAGGGAGCAGTCCAGCTCGCTCGATAACACGGACACCACGGCGGCAACGTCGGCCGTCGTGAGAAAACCACTCTCCTCACCGTAGTAGAGAAGCTGCGCCATGATCCACGAAACGAGGTTGTGCTCTCCACGGTGAATGGCCGTAGCCGCGGACTCCTCCGAGAGGATGTTCCCCAGGCAGTGCTGCTCCTCCGGCGACCATCGCCTCACAGTGCCCTCAGACCGCAGGGCGGAGAAAAGCAGCCCCGCACTGACACCCTCCAGAACACTTCCTCGTTCCACGAGACCCAGATTCGCAGCGAAGTAGGCGGAGGCCGCCTTCACCCACATACGACGTAACGCTCCCTGTTGTTCCTGGTCCGTCGAATCGGGAGGGCCGTGATACACGAGATCGGCAAGCAATCCGAAGAGAGCAGCCGCCACGGTAGGACACACAGCACAGGCTCGGAGGAGCACGTGCTGACTGGATAGTAGGACGGACGCAATGGTGCAACTCACCGTCTCCGTCCCACTAGGTGGGACACCACTCGCCCGCTTCATCCGGTATTGTCGCCGCACGGTGCCGACGTAGTGCTCGTGAAACTGTGAGAGTTGTAGAAGAGCACCGTGACAGGCATTCAAACCTCCTCCTGCGCCCCGTTGAAGGGAGGTGCTCCATGAGTCCGCAGAGGCTTTGGCGGTATCGCGATAGGTGGGGTCTGGAAGTGGCTTCATTAAGAGACCACGGCGCGTCTGTGTCAACATTTGCGAAAGAGCGGCAAGGGGCACCAAACAGCGGAGTGCGACGGCGCTGGCAGAGCGCACCATTAAACTTGGGGAGTCGCCGCACCTCATCACGGCCTCTGACAGGCGCGCAGCATCGTCCTGCTCACCATGACTCACTTTTGTGATGAGGTGCGGCGGATCAGGGGAGAGCAAGGAGAGGAGCTGCAGCACAGGAAAGAGGGCGACGTTGACCTCGGCAACAGAAGCCGTCCCGCTGCCCCCGGCATTTTCACTGGATGTACACTCCAAACCGTTGCTTCGGGTGAGCTCAGCGTAGGCGTACGCAACACCCCTCGGCGTGCGCTTCGCCACGTCGTACAGGGACGTGTTCACACCCGAGCCGCCCGTGGAGGGATGCTCGCCGACAAATCGGTGAATCACAGCGGAGAAGAGCATCAAGGAGCTGTTGCGGGTGTACCAGCTGGCATCGTGGAAACCATCCGTTGCAAGGGAAAAGGCGTCTTCGATGTAGGCCACAATGCGGTCGGCAAAAACTTTGTTTTCGAAGATGAACTTCATGACGTTGAGGGCGTTCGAGCGCTGACTCCGCCGCACCGTCGCCGAAGACGTCTCCGGCCCCGCCGCAACGTCCGACTCGGGGCTACCCTCACTTGCAGCGGTGTCACCTCGCGCCACGCACAGAAGCCGCTGCATCGCTGCAGGGAAGAGCACATATGGAACAGCGCTGTCCTCCGCCTCCAGCACCGCCAAGATCGCGTGAGGAAGACCTTGACTACGTCGCAGCATGCGCGCCATATCATCCGAGGTGACCCCTTCAGGGCCCATCAGATATTCGAGGAGCTCAGCCGGCAGCTGGTAGAACAGCCTTTGCCGACAGCGCACCAGCGCGGCCGCCAGCGCTTGCAGCGTTGCCCGGAGGCAGCGCATGACCCCGTTGTGCTTGGTCAACAACAGCGCACCCACCAACTCGTAAGCGGCCATGTGCACAGCCTTGAACGGCATTTCGTGGACTGGGCAGACCTCTAAAATACGGGTCATAGTCTCCGTAGCAACGCGCATGCTGAGCCACGTGTTATTCACAACTCCCCGCATCACCGACTCCGCCTCTGGCCGGCTACGGTCGTAGACATGGCCACGGCAGTCCACCACTTCGGGTGCAGCAGCGCCTGCTGCACCAGTGGCACTGGAGACTGTCTCAGTCCCGACTAAAGAGCTGCACGTATGTAAGACGAGGCAGCAGCACTCGAGCAGGTCTGTGCACGTTGGTGCTATGGAGGAGACCGTCGTTTGGCGTCCTACCACTGCCATGAGACTTAGCAGGTTTCCACACAAGGAAAGAGAGCCGTGGAGGGGGCGGGCTTGAATGAAGGCGTATGCTTCGCTGCCGCGCAGGGAACGCATGTCCGTGCATCTCCCCCACACCACTGTGCGCTCCGCCTCTAGCATGCTGCGAAGACGTTCGAGCTCCTGTAAAGGAGTTTCGACCGCTGCTGCCTGTGCTTCTGCGGTGCGGGTGGAAAAGAAGAGAAAGCGGGCGACAGAGCCCTCGGCGTTGCGAAAGGTCTGCGCGTGACGCAGCTCGTTCTGCGCGCGCTTGACTACCTCACCCGAGGTAGAAGACAGGCTGAGGTCATCGCTGTGCTGGGTCAGGGCGCTTTCGGCCTCCCGAAGCACCGCGATGGGCGCCAAAGCAGAGAAGAGATTAAGAAGTTCTCTCGCGCCGTCCCGCGCCTGCGACCATCCATCAGACAACGTCTCCAGTAACGAAGGAACAACTTCGACGTGCACGAAAGGAAGCGCATCCACAGTACTGGCAGTCCATTCTCCGTTTACCAGAGCACCCCCATGTGCACGCAGCCCCTGCAGAAAAAGGGTGTAGCCCGCCATAGCGGTGACACGCCGCTCCACAGCGAGACCCCGCCCAGCGCGCGCACTCACGCCGATGTTCTGCGCGAAAATGACCGCCAGACGCCTGCAATGGCGTGTGACGGCCTCGCAGTACGCCGGGGTACCCACCTCCAGCTTCTGCGCGTCGCTCGACGTCGACGCAGGCGCGGATATGCCGGACTCACTAGCACCAGCGGCTGCTCGTTCGCGCCGCTTCTCTGTCTTTAGTGACGGCACCTTGCCACCGTCACTACCACACACGTCTTTGCTGGTGACACTCTCCATGAGGCGCCGCATCCATTTTTTAAGGGTCTCGAGGAGGCCTTTGCGTGCGGTGCCATCGCCGCCGAGGTGCATGTTGAGGATGAGGTACTCCTCCACTTGGTGAACCTGCCAGGGCTGAACAGCTTGCAGCTTCCGGGTGTTCAACACGCACAAGCAAAGCGCCGCATTTCGCACCTCGCAGTGAAGGCTGTGGCAGCTGTCTTCCAGCACGCGCAGAACGCGACTACCCGGGGCGAGGTAAGGAGTGATGTCGACGCCAATGCTGTGAGCGCGAGAAAGAACTTCCACCACCCCCTGCTCCACGCGTTCAGAGTCGTGTGCGGCGCACGCCGTACGCGAGTCCCCTTGGCGAGACGTGGCATCAGCTTTGCGCTCGCTACGGGAGGCAATGGCGGAGAGCACCATTTGCAGAGACGGAGGGTACTGCTTTACGAGCGGCGCCACGAAGTGAGCCGTTATGTGCGATATATTGACTGCCTCGCTCACATTGGAGGCAACCCCAACGTATTGCTTCTCAGTGATGGCGCGCACAAGAGGTTCGATGATGCCCCCCTGCAACACCTCCACTGCACTTTCATGAAGGCTGCTGCTGGTGAGCGGCTGTGCTGGCGTGGCACCTGCAATGCTGCGCGCCAAGCGCGCAAAGACGTCGCCCGCCACGTTACCAATCTTATGGTTACTTGCCCCCTCCAGCAGTGAGCGAGAGAACAGAGCGACCGCCGCCACTGCAGAGCTGGAGGAATGAAAGCACTTTTGCAGGACAGCCACAACGTCAGCAAGCGGCATTACGGAAAGTAAACCGAGGAGGGCATGGTACTTCCCACGGCGCTCGGCCTGCACCTGAAGTACGTGTTCGAGGGTCGCCGCAGCATCGGGGACGTGCATCGGCTCCCCTGCCACCTGGTCGTGGACCACGTCAGGGACCTGAGACGCGAGCCGGTGAAGTAACACATTGATAGAGAGTATCTCGTCGTACGTATTATACAGCGCCCCAGACATTTGCTGCGTACCATCGTCCCAGAGCGCCATCATGAGCTGCGTCGCGAAGGCCAGGGTGGACTGTAGCTTCCGGGAGCCGACGCAGAACGAGACAAGACGGCGTACCACTTCCGTATGCTTCGAACCGCTCTGCTGCATTTCCTTCGCCGCACAGGTTAATACGGAGTGGATGTGTCGCACCACGCCATCTACGGTTTGGATCGCCATGAACCGCGTCTCCGGCTCTTGGACGACGTTGCAGTACAGCTGCGCGGCTGGGATAATGACATCGAACGCGATGACATCAGTAGCTGATTCGCGCCGCTGTTGCTGCCCGCGAACGATGGAAAGAGAAAATGACTGCGGGACGAGGAGAACACCGAGAGATGTCCAGCTACCGCAAATGAGGCCGGATGTGTGTGCGAGAATGCCTTTGAAAAGGGCGAAGCAGCCGTTGGGAGTGAGATGGGAGAAGACATCATGCAACGCCCTTGCGCCAGTGCCACCACCCCGCATCGCCTCTGCCTGAGGCATCACAGCCAACACAACGAGCAGAGCTCTGCTTGCCTGTGCGAAGAAGCTTTCCAGTGAGATCGAGGTGTCCGTCTCCTTCCCGGACAGCCCTTCCATCGCTGTGGTGCTGACAGACTCTTTCAAGCGATCTTGCAAGGCAGCGCACACGGATCCCAGGAGCCACGCATTGCAGCTGCGCACCGTGAGAATGGAAGCGACCAGCAAACCTACCGCGTTCAGTACATCCTTCGGAAAGGCTGGTGAGGCCAGCATGACGAGCGTAGGCTGCAGCAGACGCGTGAGCTTATCGGCCACATCATCGGACTCGCTGGAGGCCACGGCAGTGGCGAGAACACCGAGATACTTGTGAATATACGTAGCAACCACGCGAATACAGAAGCGGATGTACTCGAGATCTTCACCAAAGACGGCGCCACCACGGGTGCCGCCCAGAAGATGCCGCCGGTCCGCATCTTTTCTCCCGCCTGTGACTATCTCCTCCTCCTCCCCCGTCATCACGGGCGCCTCAGTAACGGCCACGTTGGCAGTTGCAGTGGATGGCGTACCACCACCACCACCATCGCCATCGTCGTCGCCCCGGCGAGCTCCCGGATCTACCGACGGCAAACAGCTATGACTGGTCGCGTTGATAACAGCCCACTGAAGGCAATCTGCCAGTAAAGGTAGCATCCCCAGAAAGGTATCGTGGAAGATGGTCGGCATCATGGGTATCAGGGTACTCGTGAGCCCGTCAACGGTGTTGAGAAAGTTTAGCACCCCATCACGGTCGGCGCCTCCTTCTTTCATCGCCGTGGCATCGGAGGCGCAGGGGAAGTACTGGGTCGCCGCCGCATGTGGAGTGTCTGCGCGGTGGAACTTGGGCATGTTATCTTCCGCGTTTTGCAAGACACGGTGCAGGTACATCTCTCGCACCATCGACTCTGTGGAATCGTCCGGATTGGGTATGAGCACGCGCAGAAGCGTCATCAGGGCTCGATGAAGGTACCGCACACGACAGTCCAACAACAGCGGCACCACGATACTCAGCGCGAGTGTGCGGCCCCACGAGTGAAGCTCGGCTTCGGTGTCGGTGAGGAGAGACGCCACCACTGTCTTCGGTACTTCGTGCAGCACCCCGGTAATTTTGGAGACAGCATGCAGCTGCTTCTCGGGGGTGAGTGAAGGTTGCAGAAATTCCTGAAGAGCCGCGTCTGTCACGCGAATAATTTTCTTCGCTTGTTCGGACGGGGGGCATTCCCTTCGTAATACGTGCGCCACCCTTTCCAGAAGCTGATGAACATCTTGCGGCACGTCGAAGGTGCTTTGCAGATCCGGGCGGCGTTGACGTCGCCGCATGAGCGTCGCTGTCGCCGCATTATTCATTTTTTTAGCAGGAGAAAAGGACAGGAAAGGGGAAGGGGGAACAAATGGTTGCGGTGGGTCGCAGTATCCGCCCTTCTCTTTTTGTTTTTTGTGGCTGCTTTGATGCGAGCGCGAAGCGCTGGAGAGAGCACGGGGCGTGGAGCCGAGAGAGGAAACAACGGAAGTTGCCCTCTTCGCCCCGTCTCCACGTTTTCCATAAAAGATAGAGGAGTGAGGGAACCAGGAAAATGAGGAATAGATAGAAGATAGGTGGGAGTCCGAGGAGGAGGGGGGGGGAGAAGACAGAAGAGCAGTGAACCGCAACCATAAGGGAGAAAGTGCGGACAGCATGGATGAAGAGACCAGAGAAAAGTGTGCGTCTGTATTGGTCCGTCCCGGGCATTAGTGTTCCTCCCAAACTTGCTGGTTGGCTTCCACCCCCCCACCTCCTCCGCCTGCGGGTCTGGCTGCCTACCCTTCCTCCTCTCCCCCATCTCCACGTGTAGCCCCTCCACCATCACACCCTTACCTCCGCTTTTTTCCTTTTCTTTCGTTTTTTGGGGAGCTGCTCTCCACTTTCGTTCGCATAATATATATATGTGCGAGTGGAAGTAAGGAAGAACAATCAAATCCAACCATCCAAAAAAACCGCGACAACACAAGATCAACGACATGGCCACAACTCACTCCTTCATCCGAAGAGGAGAAGCGGAAGAAAGAGAGAGAGACAGAGCCGCATTCACAGGTCAAAACCGGAACGTCTCTGGGCCCGTGCACATCGTCCCCACCCTGGTCAACTCCAATCGAGTAGTGCCCGCAAATATGCTTCTGATCCCTCTCTGGTTACTTCCATCACAGCCTGGCAAAGCTACAGCCCCACATGACACACACACACACACACACTTCCACGCAAAGCGCACATCATCGAACTTGTTTTCCCTACCGCGCGTACCCGTTCCCCTTCTCTTTCACCCTCTCCCCCCTCTCCACCCCCCCCCTCTATCCCCCATCCCCACTCTGCCGCTTCCGTACCCACCAAGGTACCTCTCCCCTTCTTTCCCTCCTACTGGTAAGGGCCGACCCTGTTGGAGAGGAGGGGGACGAAGTCGGATAGAAGGAGGAGGGTGGTGTGCTGAGCGGTGCAACGTGAAAGCATGTTGTGTGCGGCAGTGAGGGAGAGGGTAGCGGCCGGCTGCCAGAAGGGGAGGGGAAGGGGGAGGAGGAAACGCTTCAGGTAAGCCAGATGCCCGCGTTGCGCCATC
Source organism: Borovskyia barvae (assembly GCA_030849085.1). Classification (NCBI taxonomy): domain Eukaryota; phylum Euglenozoa; class Kinetoplastea; order Trypanosomatida; family Trypanosomatidae; genus Borovskyia; species Borovskyia barvae. Next base: position 60,103 of record JASAOM010001109.1, on the reverse strand, counting down.
CTGGAAAAACGGGAGATGCCATAGAAACTCTTCATCTCTTCCTCCCCTCCGTTGGCAACACGGTTTTCATCCCCTCAGTGGACCTGTATCGCACACACCGAAGCTCCCTCGCAGCAAAACCTCGACGCTCTCGCCTGCTTCCTCGCCTCTTCCCCGTACCACACACACATTACCTCTCCCTTCACATGGGTACGTATACGCCCACGCAAGAAGGGGCGTGGGGAAGGGATATCGGAGAAGGAAGAGGCGAAGGTCATGACGCGCAGCCTTTCCCTGACCTACTCACCTCCCCGCCCCCCATGACTCCTTTCTTCTCTCCCCCTCCCTTCGGACTGATCGACGTCCCCCTCCATCTTCACTCCTCGTCATCATCGATGATGGGCCCGTTCATCTGGAAGTACAACTCACCTATCACCTCCACCTCGTCGTCGTCGTCCTCATCGTCGTCTATGATGACCGCGGAGGCCGGGAAGGCGAAGAGAGATGGACCTGCCGTCGTGACGAAGGCGCGGTCCGTACTTGCGGTTGTCCCTACTGCACCGTTGGAGACCACCATGGTCGCCGGTGTGCTGGCAGCAGAAACGGGTGCAGCTGCGTTGGTCCACAAGTCCCCGTCGTGGAACCGTTTCGTGACCTCCACATCCGTCGCGTGCACACCCTTTACCGGCACCAGCACCTGCTTCGGGGCAAGACGATGAATTCCATGTGTCGTGAAGCTCGCCTGATGCTCCGCCACCTCCAGCTCCGTCACGAGGCTCAGCAGGTCGCGTAACACTTCGGCCCGCAACTCCTCCAGGTCGAAGTACCGGTCCTCCTCCTTCAACATGAGAATATACTTGCGACGCGACAGCGGTTTCTTCGAGGTGCGGAGGGCCTGCAGGTAGCCCATTGCCCGATTCCACTTCTCGCGGAAGTCAAGAATCTGTGCCGCCTCATCGATGCTGACACGGAAGCGTTTCATCTGCCGGTTGCACGTCACTCCAAAGTAGACCACGCGCCCCCCCTTCGCCGGCATCTCCACCGGCGCGCCGTACTCCACTTGAGGGTGCAGTAAAAGCAGCGCGGTGAAAAGGTACGAGTTGTTGACGGCTGACAGTCGCGAGCAGATGATGTGGCTCGTGAGGTTTCGCACATCCACCGCCACCAGTGCCGCCCCAGATTCCCACGCCACGCTGCTGGGGCTAGCGGTGTTGGGCACCACCTTCTTTGAAGTCCGCACAAAGAGGAGGGCGCCTGCCCGGTCTTTGATGTTGATCGTGCCGGCGTCACGCACGAAGAAGAGCCGCCGCGCAAGCGACACTGCCTCCAAAAAGGTAAACACAGAGGCATGCGTTGTGATGCTGCGCTTGACCGCCGTCAGGGTTGCGGCGTCTTGTAAGTCGTCGACGTAGACGTAGTCTGCTACCTGCACGCGCAGGTAGCAGATCAGGCTGTACACGTGCTCGAGGCGATCTTCCTTCACTTGCAGCTTCGCCACCAAATCTGCCGTCGGCTTACCGCTTACCTTGAGCCGCAGCCATTCCAAAAAGATCAGAACGTCGGCGAGCAAGTCGCTCTGGTTCGCAATATCGCCGGCGAACTCTTGTCGAGTGTCGATGACTCCCTTCTTCCACGCGTGGAACCCCTCCGCACTTTCACCGGTAGGGAAACGGTAGGGAAGAGCGCACACGCCCGCCACAATGACGCCAACCTCGCTGTAGCCAAGGGTGCAGCAGTGGATGACGAAGAGGGCCAAGTCCACCTCCAACGGCAGCCGCGACGCCATCTCACCGGTGAAAGTGAGAGTCACATCCGACATGTTGGCAATAAAGCACTTCTCCGACAGACTGTGCTGCACCTGCTCCATACTATCGGCGTCCACAGGGCACACCATCTCGTGGTTGGCGTGCTGTATGGGCAGCTGCGCTCGCGAGCACTGCAGCAGCGCATCCTCCACTTCGTACACCGTAGGCTGCACCGTTTCCGTGGTCGGCAGCACCGCCTCGGCAGCGGGTGGATACAGAGCGATGTACCCACCAGGATATTTGGTTCCTGGCAGCTGCCGGCGTTCTTCCGTTTCCATCTTCGATGCCCACTCCGAGGCGCTGGAGGCCATAAATCCCTCCGACTTGTTCTGAACGGCAAGGCGTCGCGTTGTTGCCATGTCCAGCACAAACGTTGCATCCTCGTTGTTGTAGTTCGTGAAGGACGTCACGGAGTGAAGCACACAGACACGATGCTTCGCTGGTGACGCACCCAAGTCGTCTCTGGAAGGGAAGCGACCCGCGTACACCGTCGTGTCTGAGAGATGCTCCCGGCACAGGGCGTCCACCATTTCACGAGTATCACCGGTGAAGATGTAAATAGCCTGCGGAGAGGCTGTCGAGAGGGACACGATGCGCCGCACTACGGCAGCCGCCATCTGCACCGCGTGTTCGATGGACTTGCGGTGAGGGCCGGGGTATTTGCCGGATTCGTCAATCGCCACGTCGAGCACATCTAGCCCAGCCACCGCGTTCGCCTCATCATAGGAGAATTCCACGAGAGGGGCGGCTTGCACCATGCGCGGCGTGGCTACCGTGTGCTTGGCGAAAAAGTTCTTCACCCTCGTGGTCATGACGCCGCTGACACTCACGACGACATGCAGCGATGGGGCCGTAGGGTCGAGGTTCGAGCTTTGTCGGAAGACGCGCTCGCGCAGTCCCCATAAAAAGAACGATATCATCGGTGTCATGCGCGTCAAGTTGGGGAGCACAAGATGGGTGAAAGGGCCCATACCCCGCTGAGAGGTCAGGTACACCAGCGCGGTATCCACGTCCGTCACCCAGAGTGTTGTTCCAGCTTCCCCCGCAAAGGACTGCCCGCTCAGCTCCCCAACAAGTGCTCGGGACGGGCTTAAGGCGCGCAGCACTGCCGCGACGTCGGAGACGTCCGAGTAATGCGGCACCACCACCAAAACGTTTCTGGCAGCCGTACGACTGACCGCTACAGCGAGCCGCAACGCTGCGTATGAGCGCTGGAGCAGCACTACATCGTGTGAGGCTATCTCCTTCAAGCCGAGCAGCTCGTCGCTCTCCACATCGGCACACGCAGCGTTCCAACTGGGCGCAACCTTGCTTTGCGACGCAACCAGCAACTTTAACTTCGTGGACACCTCCGTCGCGCTCGACGCCGGTTTGTGGTAGTCTGCCCGCACCGCTTTGTTGCCGCCGAAGACAACGCCCTGGCCCACTTGCTGAATGGCATCCAGATCGAACTTGAACACGTTCGAGTCTGCCCCGGGCGCTGCGGTGAGTAACGCGTTCGCGGCCGTCTCAGCGGTGGATGGCACGGTGGCAGCCGACTGGGCCGCCACCGGCGTCGCAGTCCCCTTTGATGGGCGGCCACTAGGTGATACCAAATCCTTCGTCCCAGAGGGAGGAGACCCACTTGCCGAGTCGCTCGCGCGAGCAGCCACCTTAGTCTTGGACGGACTACGCCGCTTCTTGCTGATGAGAGCCTCAATATTGAACTGCAGCGTGTTCGGGTCTGCCGGCATCGTAGCTGCGCCGCCGCCAGGCGGCAGTGTGCCCGGTGACACGGTGGGCGGCGATTCGGATGAGGCGATCACCGGTGAGGAGGATATCTTCCCCCCTTTCCGCCCTTGTCGAGGAGCGATGGGCATGGGTCTTGACGCGGCGGCCTCTTCTTCCCCTCCCTCTCCTTCTTCTCCCCTTGTCCCGTGTAAGGGTGATAGGGATATGTGTGCAGGTGTGGATCAAGGCGTCCTCTCCCACTTCCTCCTCTCCCCTTTTTGGCGTGCCAGGGCCCCCTTCAGCTCAATCAGCACACGCACACACAGCGAACCCCCCCAAAAAAAAGCTCGCTCGCACGGATGTTTATTCTCTTTTGCTCTTCGTTTTCCTCCAGCTAGTTTTGCTCTCCTGCGCATATACATACATACATACACACATATATATATATATATATAAGCGTGCAGTGGATGCGTTAAGGGTTAGATTCGTTACCGGTTGACTAGGTGCTCTTTGACCGCGACACGACAGCCCAGTCCATTGGGGAGGGGAGCATTGCGGTGCACATAAGGGGGAAGGGGGAGGAAGAGAGGGAAAGAGAAAGGCAGGGAGAAGGAAGATGAAGAACCGCAAGGAAGACGGACATCGGGAGGGGGGCAGCTATGGGGGCAAGTAAAGTGAGGACAGCAGCAGATGGAACGATACGAAAAAGGTAGAGAGAGAGGTGCCTCTTCCTTGCCCCCCCCCCTCCTCCTCCTCCATCCTCCATTCCCCACGCTTCGTATCCCCTTGAAATCGAATCGATGGCTTTTTTGTTTTCTTTGGGGGAGAGGGAGGGGGGGGGGGGGCTTGCCCTATGAGGCAAAAGAAGGGAGAAAAGGGGGGCGGGCAACGAGCGGGTAGTACAGATCATATTCGCAGACGCACGCACCCACCGCAACACCGACGCGTCTCCACGCAGGGTTGCAGACCGCATGAGAAGAGGAGACGAGGGGCCGTTACTTTCCGAACACCTGGGTAGAAAGAAAAGGACTGCATACAGCAGCTGTACAGCCACATGACTGGAGGCGGCAGCCCACCCACCCACCCGCCATCACCACCACCGCAACGGTGTCTCCCTACGGGAAAAGAGGGACTCGCTCGCCCCTCTTTTTTTCTTGCTGTGCTCGTTGCTCTCATCTCTCCTACTCCCTCCCCCCTCTTCTCCTCCTTATCAGTCTCTACCGAATCCGTGCACGCACACACAAACACGCACGTCTCTCCCATTCCACTCGTGTGTGTATGCCACTGTGTGACCCCCTCTCTCAGTGAAGAGAGAAGGACAGAGGTGTCGAGGAGGGGGGGGGTTGTAACTTGCCGGCAGCTGCATCAAGACGCCGCTTACCCATGTACTAAACTACCCAAACACGACGACTGCCCTCCTCTCATGCGACCTATCTTCCCCTCTATCCCTGCGTACTCCCACGCGCCCACGAACGGAGTCTTCTCGGTTCCCTCTTCTCCTCTGTTAGTGCTGCGGCATCTTTGTGGTCTTCCAAAAGCCACTCGGTGTACGGTGGTCCTCCTCCTTCACGTTACTGCGCCAGATGAATCGACAGCGGTCGTGGGTGGAGCGGCGCACCATGTACCGCGTCAAGGTTTCCCACTCAGACGGCGACGAGGATGCGGGGGCGGTGACGGCGTTTGCGCGACCGTCGGCCCCCCCTTGATCAGCGGCACCAGACGCACCCGAAGCAGCGCAGCGGGCCTCTTGTTCCTCTGCCTCTTCGTCGCCATCTCCCATCTCTACGTTGCTGCTCGTAGTCGTCATCGCCTTCGAGCTGTTTCGAGCCTGATTGATCATGAGTGCGTCCCGGCGACGGATAGCATCAGCGAAGGTGACGCCAAGGTGCGCGCTGATGGAGGTGGAGACACGTTTTACTTCTCGCCGTAGCTCCCCAGCTGTTGCGTTACTCAGTTCAGGCCGCATGAACCGCAGGTAAGTGAGCAGGCAGTTCACCTCCGCCGCAGCATCGTAGTGGTGATCGAGTTCATCATCGCGTAGCACGAGATGATTAAAGTGGACCTGTTCCCGCACCCTGGCATTAAAAAAGAAAAACTGATCTTCGACGTGAGCCACGCGGTACGCCTTCTGGAATGCGCCCTGCGGCACCACAAGACGGCCCTCTGTACTCGTCGGTCGTGTCCAAATGGGCAGCAGCAAGTCGCCACGGAGGTAAGGGACGGTCCCGTCAGGGTGAATGAGGCGAGTTTCCCGCACGACGGCCCGCCCCCCAAACTGTTTCGCTTTACTCGTGTAGGGGAGCCGAAACTTGAGCATGCTGTAGACACCGTGCAGCAAGTTCGTCCAGCACTCCTGCGCCCGCATGTTCTCTGCCACGTGGTCCTCAAAATTAGGGAGAGCCACACTCCCAGAGCGGATATCTGACAGGAACAGCAGAGGCTTGTTGCGCTCGAGACCCACCCGCGCGAGCAGTTCTAGCCCTTTGGGGAGGCGAAGCGGTGGCTCGTACATCGACGGGATGTCCTCCGTTCCACGTGCCACATCCAGAGTGCCGATAATGCCTTGCAGCTGCGCGTGGATCGCTTTGCTCTCCTCCGCCACGCTGTCCACGGCGACGTGCTGATACACAAAACCCAGCGCAGGAAGCACCTCCGTCAGCCGGCGCGCGTTGATTCCGTAGGCGGTGGCATTGGTGAAGAACTCGTTCCGTAGCCAAAAATTTTCATGCCCTTCCAGGACAGCTCGGTCGAACTGGCCAGGATCGATGAGTTCCCAAGTATGCCGATGGTCGAACAGGGCATCTAGAAAGGGAAGGTGGGTCCCCGGCGCTGCGCCTGCGTATACAATGTGGTACGATACCGCCGGCTCGCAGTAGAGGCAGAGAAGTTGGATTTCAGAGAGAAGCAGCTTGCGCTGGCCCCAATGAATGGAGCTCTTGATGTCTCTGTTGCGCGACTGATACGGCTCTGCTGGGAAGTCGTCGTCGAGCAATACGGGAAAGGGCAAGGAGGACGGGTAGTGGTAGACGGTGCGCTCCTCCATCGTACCTGCTAAGACTTGGGAAGAAGGGCTTGAAGAGGAAGCCAGCGGTGGGGCAGCATCCACAGGTGCGGTGAGGTAGTTGTGGAAGAGCTCCTGCCGTTGCCGCTTTCGCTTCTGGTATCCACTCCCCATCTTTCCAGCGGCAAACAGGGAATACTATATATATATATATATATAAAGAGAGAGAGAGAGGAAGAGGTGGTGGTGGTGGTGGTGGCGGGCCTATTTATGACATACTCTTAAGCGAAGAGAGAAGGAAAGACGGAGAGTGGAAACTCAAAAAGGATGCCGAGCGTGAGCAACCTAAAACAGGAAGGAGTATCCCTCCCTCTATCTATATATGTAGCTTCGTAGATAAATCGATAGAATGGCCCCACACAGGCATCCGCTCGCGACGCGTCCTACCCTTTTCCCCTTTCTTCGGGTGATGTGGATGAAATCACCTGCTCAAGCGTGTATAGACACAAATAAATGTGCGTATGCCAACGTGGACCAGCCTTTCTTTCATATCGTTTAAGAGGCTGGAGCAGGGAAAGGAGGGGGGAGGAGTAGTCGCAGATGCCTGAGTACAACGAGGTACTGATAGAACGCAAATGAGACTTCATCACACGGGGAGAACCGCATGGAGGGGGAGTGGCACCAGTCCCGTGTGGCGAAACCGCGGGGAAAGGAACGTGGAGAAGGTTTGAAGCGACAATAAAAAGCGAGTTAAGCAGCGCCACTGAAGCGGATAGCAGCAAATCCTATAGTCCGTGAGGTCGATACAGCAGCGAAGTGGCGCGGGAGGTGGTAGCATACCTTGACCAGCATGACCAGGCCCATCAGCGCGAAGAGCGAGATGTGCACAGTGGCGCTGCTGGTGAAGGAGACGGGCAGATACACAAAAAGCCGCAAAGTTTGCTTCTTCCAGGCATATATGCACAAGCATACGCACACACACACACACACAAGAAAAGAAGATGCAAACAGAAACCACTACTTAGAAACAATTCGTGTGTGTGTGTGCTGAGGCAACCCTCTCATCCACAGTTCACATGAGCTCTGCACCAGCACCTACCAAGCAAAAGAAAAAGACCAGACATTGGGGCACTGCATTTCTGTTCTCTCCCACTGCCATTCTCTCCTTGATGATGCTGCCTTCGTTCGTGAAGTCGCTTTTTCTCTCCCTCCCTCTCTCGCCAATGTACACGGAAGAAAGACGGCGGGGAAGGGAGGACGGTTAGCCGGAGACGGGTGTAGCAGCCATCAGGTCTCCGCTCCCTCCCCAACATCGCTACAGACGCGTCTCTTCCTCAACACCCGCCCTCCCCCCACCCTACCACTCCAGAGTTGAGCTCCCAACGTAATCCTGAAGAATGCTCGCCATCTCTCGCACCACGCGCGCAACTTCAGGGAGAACTGCCGTTGAGCGCGTCATGCGGCGCCCGATGGATATGCAAAGGCGCACTAACTCCTTCAGCTTCTCCTCCGCGAAGCTTCCATCTTCCCCATCGCTCTCGCTGTACGGCAGCTCCTGATGAATGGCTCGGATCACTTCGCATGTATTTGCTAGATAGCCCGTAAAGGTGCACGGCATGATGGCCCGCGACGCATGGGAGGAGGAGGTACTTGGGGTCGCCAGCGCATTGTCACTCAGAACCCTTCCGAGGGGGGTAGGTATGGCATGGTCACGTGCGGTTGCGTCTCCGTTACCCAACTCACTCGGAAGCCCTAGTTGGCTCTGCAAACACGCAGCCCATTGTTGACGCGTCGGAACTGGTGTCGCACGGTAGAGGATGAGGTAGCCGCCAGCCATCCTATCGAGGAGCTCTGCCTCCGAGTGAGGAATGCCGTTAGAGGAATGCATGGAAGGAGTAACAGGAGGAACGGATGCCAGGGATGCAGGCATCACTTTTACCGCACGCGCAGTATCCACGATTTGCATTGCTCTACAGATCCCTTGTACTGCGGCCAAGACGGCGGCCAATGCTTCACCGCGAGCACGGCCATCCTTGGCAATGCCTTTGAAAAAGGAGTGCTGATCGGCCAGCTCCGACCAGCACACCTTCATGGGGCGACCCTTCAGAACTTCCTGACGAGCCGCTCGCACCATCTCCGCGAACGACCGGTCATCCTCGACGTCGAAATCCAAAGTCATCTCTCCCCTTTCTTACGTTTATGATCGTTGCTGTGCACCTATCTTCTTCTTCTCCCCACTATTGTTCTTGCAAGAGAGGGATAAGTAGAAGAGCGTCCGGAGACGAGGCAAGGACAGCTGAGGAAAGCAGGAAAAGGTGAAGTGGCAGAGTTGAGGTGAAGACTCACATAAATGTCTTCTCCTCCTCTATCTCCCTGTATGCCTACTTTGTGGGAGCTGCACCTGGTGTTGAGTGCCCGGACGTGTGTGGAGGAGGCGGAGGAGGACGGGGAAAGGAAAAGGGAAGGCGTAACGGGAATAGAGACTCTCATAGTGAGGGGATGGCTGTCCAACAACCCCGAAATGGCTCATGACATAACCAGGCGTATTCTTGTTGGCGAACAGGGGCGACCCTCACCACCGCCACCGCCCCTCCTGTTGGGATGGTGTATCGCCTCTCTCCCTCGAGCTCTCCCCTCCTTGGCGGGAAGCAGAAGAAAAGAAGCGCGAGGGGAGACGGAAGGGGAGCGGGAATAGGAGGGACGGCATGGCGTTACTTTCATCTGTTTCTGACGATGCGTCTGTGCGTGTCGGCCCGCAGTGAAATGAGAGGAGGGAGAGGGAGAAAGCGAAAACTTGTTGAATAAATTTTGAAAAGAGTTACACACGAGTGAAGCAACAACGCCGACGATAGCAGAAATATATATATATATATATGCAAGAGTGTGTTCGTGACAACAGGAAGGGGAAGTAGGGAGAGAGGAAGGCATCGATGGCATCACGAAAGGCCCAGCAGAGGGAACATCAGTCCTCTTTGAGCAGCGCTGCTACCGCACGCAAAGCCCGGTCGCCGTACCAGCGGTGCAGCGAAAGGAAGAGCAGCCCACTCACCGCGGAAACCCCGCCGATGGTCAGATACATCCACGCCATGAAGCTGTTGCGCCCTCCCAGCCACGACAGCGTTGCCAGAGAGAAACTCTTCTTCCCACCAATGCTAGCTGCGTCGAAGTGCTCGTCGATACGCATGAGGTACATACCAGGCTCTAGGTCCTCGTCGATAACGCGATAGAGCTTTCGGAAAGACGGCATGGACGCAACACGGGCCCACACCATCAAGTCTTCATCCGTGGTGACGGGGATACGGTGACCCGGCTCATTCGCGTACCAACCGTTGTTGAAATAGGCGTCGTTGGATGGCAAGGGGGTAGGCGGCGGTGAGGAAGAGCTCTTGTCGCCGTCTGGCACGTCGTACGCCCACTGCGGCGCACTCCAAACCGGATGCGGCGTGGGAGATGATGGGAAGAGCGGCTTCTTGTATTTGACGTCGACATCGGTCGTCCAGGCTATGCCTTTTTTGTGGCAGCGCCCCGCGTCCGCCAGTGGATCGTTCGTAAAACGGGAGAAGGCGCTGCCGTTGCAGATGAGGTACAGAGCTGCCGTCTCGCTGCTCTCATCACCCTCGACGCGGAAGAGGGCGAAGGTGTCGTTGAATAGAGACCAGGGGATCAGCCCTGCTGGTGCGTAGACAAAGTCGCCGTATCGATGGTGGCTGCCAAGCCACTCGATGGACGAGTTTTCTGTTCCACGAAGTGATCCAGGGTGCGTGACCGGTGATGTTGCAGCGGCGAGCGACCGCACCGAAACCTGCTGGCCAGAGAGCTGCGCATCACTTTTCGAGTTGGAGAAGCGCCGGTGGTTCTGATAGAAATTCTCCAACCCATAATAGAGGTAGATAGGGGCCTTCAAGTGCCGTGTAATACGGAAAGAGACATCCGTTACGCACCCTGTCTGCCACACCTGCTCCGGAGACGCCTCATACCGAAAGGCGCCTGTGCTGTTGAACGCGAAGGAGCACCGCTGCTGGTTGTCGTAGCGCACAGTAATGTCTGCAGCAGTGGAGTTGGCCTGGAAGAGTGCCACACTCAGTGGTAGGCACACGACGGCGACCGCGAGAAGGCACAGGGCAGAATGCAAAGGGGTCAAGATTGGTTGCCACGCCGGTAGACGTTGCTGCTTGAAGAGGGTCCAAATAGAATGCCGCTGCGACGCGACGATGGTGCTGGACATGCTTCGATATCTTCTACTCCGGGTTCTGCTACTTCACTGAGCTTTTTTTTTGCGGAATGGGTGATGTCACGTGGCAAGCCCTTTCCCCGAATGTGTGTGTGTGTGTGTGTGCAGCGAAAAAAGAGAGTAGAAATTCAAAAAAGTGGGGTCAGAGCGCAAGACCCACCGGCATGCGTCAGCTGTGCTAACGAAGAAGATATGTCTAGTGCTGGTCGGGTTACAAACAAGGCAATGAGATGCGGACGAACGGAGGAGAAAGAGAAAGAAGGAATTCGAGCATGATGACGCGATCGATACGCCTCCATAAATAACCTGTTGGGGGATGGGGGGTGGGGGAGGGTACTCCCAGGGAAGGAGGGCAAAGGAAGAGAAAAGAGAGAGGTACTTGTAAAGGCTGCGAAGAGCGACTTCTCGAACCCACAAATACGTCAATATACATATATACGCACACACACTCCTTTTTTTTCGCACCTTCGTTATCGTAAGCCAGTGCGAGTGAGAGGCACCAGGGGAAGAGTTAAAGTATGCTGAGGAGTACGGAGGTATCAGCCTCTCTCTTTCGCGCAAGTGCACACGCATGCATTTTTGTTCGGGGGAGGGGGGGGGGGGAGGAAGGGAGGAGGAAGGCGGTGAAGGGATGCTGACCAGTGAGTTCATACAGATGGCGAGCATAGCAGCAGTGGGGTGGAAGTAAGTTCTTCGCAGCAAACCCCTCTTCACTTCCAAAGACCGCGCATCGTAAAGAACTAAACATACCACCTTCCCCTGAAAGGGTAGCAGTTCAGATAAGGACGTCATGGCGGCAGGAACTCTTACTTTGCAGTTCAACGTTCCACCGCCTCCACATCCACCTACCTGTGTGCGAGTTTCTATTTCTCCACCACCACCACCACCCCACCTTCGGTCAGCGGAGGAAAAGGAGGCAAAGAAAGGGGAGGTGAGCACAGATAAACAAAAGCACGAGGACTCAAAGAGGTCCCCCCGAAAGGGCATTCGGCACGGCCGGTGGAGAGAGGAAAGGAAAGAATAAGAAGCCTGCAGAGGGCAGAAAAGGAGAAAAAAGGGAGATGAAGCAAGTCTTCAGCGGTGCCGACACACTCGCTTCTTTCATCCTGACTTTTCTCTTACTTCACTGCGATCTGCATGGTGCTAGTGGTGGTCCGAGGGGTCATGACGCTGCCCTGTGGCACCACGCGTGACGCGGGAGCGCCGTCTCGCATCTTTCATCTGCTGTGTCTCATATCGGTGCACCAATCGATCCTGCCACTCCCCTACAAAGCGGAATGGGATGAGAAAGTCGCGGCGGCCGCGAACTGTTCGCAACTCTCGCAGGGTGTGCTCCTCATCGGTGGGTGCACGCTTTCCAGTCCGCGATGATCGCATTGGTGAGGAGGGCAACGCTGTGGGGAGAACTTCCACTTTATCTGGAAAGAGGGAAAGCACTTCGGCAACCGCGTCGCAAGTTGAAAAGAGATGGTCGCGCACAAGTTTGGGTAAGCGTGGGAGACTTCGACTGAGGGTGGTGCCGTCGCGTGGGTCGCTGCGGAGGGAGTACGCAGAGAAGAGGTGCTGCAGGACCTCTTCCCCCGTCACACTCTCCACGGAGCGCGGAGCCACCTCCGGGGCATCGGCACGGCGCACTAAAACGCCGTGCGACGCATCCGAAAGTTGAAACAGGTCCGGCCGCACCTTAAGCAGCCGCGTCACGTTTGGTGGGAAGGCCTGCACCGCCAACGTCGGCAGCATACCCAGCAGCGCAGACTGGTGCACCCCATCCCGCAATGGGAGGAGATCGAAGAGGTGCTGGGCGAGTACGCGCTCATCGAAATACGGCGTTGGATTGCGCAGGTAGGCCAGCTGGCGTTGCAGCATGCGTTTGCGGCGGCGCTGGCGAGTGGTCAGACCACATCGACCACCGTCACGATCGGCAGCAATCTGCTCCAACTCACGGAGAAGAGTATCCTCGTTGGCGGTCGCCATGCCGGCGGGGACGAAGCGATCCTCTAACTTGTACTGCACAACCACCCCGGTAGAAGGTGAGGGCGGCGGCCCTGCGAGGGGCGCCGATGACGCGACAAAAGAAGTGGCTGATGAGCCTTGCTGCCCCTCCGTTTTCCCCCCCTCCGGAACGTCAACGTGGAGCTCGAAGAGGTGCGGCGCACTCCACAGCACATGCCATACATCTCGACCTGGAGGTAGAAGCAAGGTCGCCTGGTGTTGCAATTCTGACGTGAAGGGCACCCCCGTTGCGACAGTGGGCAACACGCGCGCCACGCGGTACCATTCGTATTCCTGCACCTCAAACTCCTCTGACCATTGCCAGTTTGGCGGCGGAGCCGCAGGGGCCACATCATCGTCCCCAACGGTGAGGGAGTGCTGCATCTTCACGTATCCGTGCTCGAACACCTCCGCTTGCGCCTCTGGTGAAAGTTGCGAGATGCTAAGGGAGCAGTGGGCTGGATGTGGGCGAAACGTGAGCCACTTGCTTCGATGATGTTGACGAAGGACATCGAGCACGCGACTCCGCATCGCTGCCGCCCCGTCCGCCTCGGCAACCGTAGACCAGATAGCTTTTACGGGCACGAGGAACGTGGGAAACAGCAGAGAGAGCTCCGTCACGGTGCTCAAGGCCGGGAGGGCGCTTTGCTCAGATGACATCCCCGCCAGGTCTCTTGAACGCTCCCGAGAGGAGAGCGATGCGTCGGTTACCCTGCTCTGATGCAGTGGCGACGGCATACACTCTTTGACCGGACCTCGATAACGTGCGGCGGTGACCACGCCGATTTGTTTCATCTCGAACCTGTCCACGCAATGCGACAAGAGGAGCCGAAGTCCACCGCAGCGAGGGTGACATATCTGCTCCATCAGTTCCGCCGGGATGTTCCGCGAGATCTGCTGAATAGAAGTGAAGGTGGCAGGGATGTAGGAAGTCACTTGTTCCGCCAACTCCTGGCGCGATGGCTCATCGGGCTGTCGGCAAATTCGGGTAAACCTCAGTCTGTGAATGGCAGAAACAGGTAAGCTTCTGCGCGTGGACGTGCAGAAATGATTTCTAGCGGTCGATGTGGCGATGTAAGGAGGCAAGACAGTTCGTAGCACACCGCTTTGCCGCCTCATGGTCAGCCCAGAGAAATGTAGAGAGAGGGGCATACAAGTAATAGGTAGCGTCGGTTTCATCTCGGCATGCGTGAGCGTCTGTAAAGGCTATATCAGGAGGTGTGTGCTGTGGAAGAGGAAGAGGTTGACCGATCGTTATACGTGAAGTACAGTAGGCGAGTGCAAAGGGAGAGAGGGCGGTGGATGCGCGTTGTCGGAGCGAAAAGGCAAAGCGACGGCGTCGGTGGAGGGGAGGGAGGAGAAGAGGATGAGTACACGATAAGGATTGGGAAGGGAGCACAAAAACACGTGTCCCACCACCACCTCCAAGGATCAACACTGCGCATAAAAATATATATTTATCCCTCTCGTCACTCCTCCCACGTACTCTCTCTCTCTTTCTCTTTCTTCCCCGCCCCACCCCGACCGGCTACAGTGAAGGCAGTTTTGCTTCACCTTCGGCCTTCTTCTCTTCGTCCTGGGGCACCGCATCTAATGACTGAACGGGATTTGTGCCGTCACTAACACACAACGGTCACCGTCTGCCCTTCCTCTTCTCTCCTCACCTTTCTGTGCATGTGTGTGTGTGTGTGTGTGTGTGACCTCCTGGAGGAGAAGGGGCAACGAGGGAGCGGTGCAGCTTTACATCCTTCGTACTCGTCCCTTCTTTCTTCCGGGTTTCCCTCCGGAAGCGGCTCACTATCACCACCACCACCCCTCGTACCATTTCGTGCTTCGCTTGTGTTACGTGTCGAAAGGGGGTGGGAAGCAGGGCTGGTGTGGTGCGGAGCAGGAATCGAAGACAGGCCCCACCACCAAAGGCGCACCCACACGAGAGTTGCCTCTCGCTCCCCCTTTCTTATGAGGGAGGTTTTCTTTTGTGTGCGTGTGCGAAGTTGACAGTGGCGGCGTACACACGCACACACACAGGTGAGAGGAAAGGTGTGTGTGTGTCTGTGTGGCGGGGGAGAGAGAGAAGCGAGCAGCAGCAGCAGAAGTACAGCAGTCATGTCATGAGAGGTGGTTTGCAACTAGTGTCAGCAGTGAGGTGGAAGAACACACACACGTACGTTCTGGGAGTTCCCTCCCCATAGATTTCCCTTTCTCCTCTCTTGTCATCCTTTGGACTGGCACAAAGATGCATATGTATATATGTATGTGAGCGTGTTCGCTTGTGTGCTGGTGTGCTCGGCTACGGAAAGTCGTCTTCGTCGAGAGAGAACAGGACGGCCTTTGGGTCGATGTGCAGCTCCCGCAGCACTACCTCGACTTGACCATTCGCCTTCACAGCGGCCAGTCTCCGCAACGCGGCTTGGGAGGCCCTCACCCAGTAGAGAGTGTCCTCCACGAGAGCGGACACTTTGGTGGGGTCGGGTGTCCCCCGAAAGGAACTTCGTTGAGGGTCGGCATCCACATATAGGCACCCCATACGCCCCTCAGTTGGGCTTGCGGTGGTTCCACACAGCCGACCAACGGGGCAGGCCGCGCTGGTGGTGCCAGCGGCATACCGCGTCGCGCACGGCGGCATCGTCTGTATCGGAGTCTGAGCAGCATCGTATTCAACCGCGGCGCACGTCGTGCCGGAAACGCTCTTCACCAACATGCCAGCGGCGGCGTTCTCTGAGCAGTTCGGCACGCCCTCTAGATTGGGCAACGTGCATCGCCCGGCCGCGGTCGACGCCGACCGCTTGAAAGGCGCATGAAAGCTTTTTTTGATGGGAGTTCGGGTCTTCATGGACGACCGAAAAGGGCTGGCGACGCCACACCCGAGCTCAACGACCTTCAAACGAGAGAGGAAAAGAAAGGAGAAGGTGAACGCCTTGCAAAACCAAAGCTGACCCCTCCTCTTCCCTTTTCCCTCCGAAATAGATATATGTGTTACGACAGCGGCGAGGAGAACGGGGGGAGAGAGAGGAAACGGTTGGGACGATGGGACGTCGCACCTCCCTTAACGGTGTGAAAGTGGGAGTAGATGCGAACGTGAGGGGAGAGGGAGAGGAGGAGCACGAACCATAATTGGAGGAAAATGGGGAAGGGAGTAGGAGAGGGGGGGGAGGGAAGAACAGTAGGCTGAGAGATAGAGAATGAGGTTTCACGAGGATGTTCGAATCCAAAAAAAAGAAGGGAGAGGTGGAACACTCCGGTTGCAACAAACGAGCCGAGCTTACGTACAGAGAGAGGGAAGGGGAAGATGGGTGCCCTCTCTCTCTTGTTACGAAAGAAAGGATGGGGGGGTTGCAAAAGTTGGCCAATTCATGTGGAGGCATGCGTAGTTGCGCTTCCTCCGTTCACGAGCCTTTCAGCCCTCCGTTTCGTCTCGCTACTGCAGTTAGTGGTCTTCCTATGTTCGCCAGAACCGTCCTCCCTCCTGCGGAGCGACCGCACAGCAAAGGCCACACGAAAAAAGTAAAATCGACGGGAACCTCCCCCGTATCACGATACGCCACACCGTCCGGCACTCGTTTCGCCCACGCCTGTATGTTGATGTGTGCTGGTTCTCAAAGAGAGTGGCATTCCGACACCGCCGCCAAACCATACATGGAGAAGTACGCAGAGACGAGAAAAGTGTCTTGGGCTGCTTGCTGCTGGGCCGTATTGGCGGCAGCACGACGCCCCGTGACTGTGTCCAGAAAGCAGCGAGCGAGAACCTGCTCCACGAATGAAGCGATCGCCCTCCTCGCTTCAACCATGCTCGAAGTGGTAGTAGGCAAGGGAAGTGGCGCAGACAGGTGAGGCGTATCAGACGGCTTCTCTTGTGACGTCGCTTTGAGCTCCCGATCGAGGCAGCAGGTTTCAACCGACGGCACTGGTGGTGAATCCTCCGCGCATCTCCCGAGGAGCTCACAGGTGGGCTCGACGACATCCACCAAAACGGCGAAAGCGACGGTAGAGAGGCGCATCGATGAAGCAGTTGAGGTGACGCCGTCCTCTACACGCTCCGGCAGCAGCACAGGAAAGGTAGCAGGAAGTATAGATCTTTCGCCCTGCAAACAAGGACGAAGAAGCACGTCGTCTGGAGCCACGAGCGGGTTTTGCGGCTCCACCGGCACCGGCCCACGCACGACCATCACCGTAGTGCCGGTGGCCGCCTCCACACACCTTTTTTGGTATCCGGCGAGAAGCATGTGTACCGTTTTCTGGTACATCTGCTCAGCAGCGACGATCAATCCATGCTGAAGGGCCTGCAAAAGGCTACACATCTCCCTCACTTCCTTTGTAGTCGACGACATCGGAGAAGCCTCAGCATAGGTGGTAGCGGTACGAACTGAGACCGAGGAACTGGAAGGCCCCGTGTAGGAAGATGCCGCCCATTCGCACCAAACTCGGCACCTCTCAAAATCAAAGATGGCGGGAACAAGATAGTAACAGCGTTCGATCATCCCTGCCCGCGCCTTGGTGAGTAGATCGTACCCGATGTGCAGAAGAGCGTTGCCGAGTCGGAGAAGTGACGAGAGGGAGCCGGCCTTCACCGAAGGTGAGCCCTTTGCCCCTGCACGAAGGGTGTGCAAGAGATCACCGAGGCAGTGAGTGTGTATGACGGGGAGTGCGGCCGACCGAGGGGCGGATACTGAATTGGGCGATCGAAGCAGCCCTACGGAGAGTTGCTTGAGCTTTGCCTCCACTGAGGGTTGCATCCGGCTTGGTGAAAGAAAGTCCCAACTGATGCGCAGGTGATCTCGAGCCACACGTTGCATGGCCTCGATCACACGCGTGCTCAACTCTTTCTCAAATTCTTCGTCGTCCAGGGGACGATCAGCCCTCCCGACCGCCGCCTCAGTCGCCCGCTCGCCCTCATCCTCAACAATATGTTTCCCTCTCCCTCCAGAATTTGGGTGGTGAACTGGCGAGGAGCGCTGACCCAACTGAAGAGAAAGGCGCTCTTGCCACGCCGTTGTCAAAAAGGGCCATGCTATAGGTACGAAGTACTTCTTATACATCTCCACTTCGGCAATCCACTCTTTGGTGGATGAGGAGTCGACCGTTCGTGAGTCCAGGCGAGCAGAGATCCACATGCCCAGCGCGTACGTCCAAAAGGAAACGGTATCGCACACATCGCACGCTGCGGCGTCGCCACTGTCTGATCGGTTTCGAAGGAAAGCTAGCGGTGCAGCAAGAGTTGCGGCGGAGATCCAACTCCGCAATACAGGAAGCTCCACGGCATCCACCGACGCGCACGCCAGTGACGTCGAGGACGAGGGACAAAGGAATGGGAACTCCATATCTTCGTGGTTCGCGAGAGTGGCACACAGCGAGGGGAGTAGCAGAACAAGTTTATGCACGTGGAGCAGCGTTTTACGATACGCACTCCACTCTTCCGGAGTCAGCGCCACGGCAAAGGAGCTGCTCATATGTGTTTCTCTTGTGTTTCTGCTTGCCTTGCTGTGTGTTTGTGTGTACTGAGGGAGGGGAAGGGGGGGGGGCTAGTGGTACTCCGTAGATTGATGACTCCCCCTCCGTGCATAAAGGGAAGGCCGCAAATACCCTTGGAACAGCGAGCCGAAGAAAAGGGAAAGAAGAAGAGAAGAAGACCGTGAGAAGACGGGGTCGCTAAATTTAGTAGGGTGGATATATATATATATATAATGGTTATTTATTAGCGGCACACCAGGGCACATGAATGGAGCATTTACGCGGTGAAGTCACCTGCTCCTAAACAAGTATATTCGAACAGACTAAAGATATATGTGTGCAGATCAAATATATATATATATATCAGGGCTGGCGTAACAGGCTGAATGAGGCAGGCGCAGAACAAAATATCTCTCTTTCCGGAGAGAGAGAGAAAGAGGGGCACTACCCAACTCGGTACCCAAAGGAAGTAACCCTGTGTCTTTGCACTTGCAAGTGTGTGGGTGTGGGTGAAAAGGCCGTGATGTGGGGATGGAAAAAAAGATAGAGGAAGAGGTTGGTCCGAGACAGCACTGGCCCCTCCTTTTGAGGTATTTGCCCCTATCATTCTTCTCCCATCATAATCTCACGTAGCACGAAGGCCTGCACAATCGAAAATATATATACCAGGGCCGACGGGGTAGGGGGTAGGGGGAAAGTGAAGCGACGCCGCACCACATGGGAAACAAAAAAAGGAGGAGGAGGAGGGGGGGGGGGGGGTACACTCTCAAAGGCCGGGAAAGGAGTTAGGGGAAGGGGTGAAGAGTTAAGGTTACGCAACTTGACTTCTTGTTCTTTACGGCGGTGCAACAATATATATATATATATATATGAAAGAACACACCAATGATAGCAGTACCACTTTAGAATACCGTGAGACAAAGCGTGCTGTCGCTGCTTTTTCCCCCCTCCCCCCCACCGACATATATATGCATATATATTCTGCTTTCGTCTGTGTGTGTACCATGCGTATGGTGTGGAGGAAAACCAAAGAAAACAGAAGAGTTCAAAGCGAGAAGAGTCGCTGTGGTTGATACCTACGGTTTCTCCTTCTCCCGCTCACATCAACTCCTCAAAAAATCTGATGCATCTATGGGTGATTTTCTTAGAAAGGCCACATGCACACACACGAGAGACAAATAGAATAGGGTGTACGGGGGTGCAAGGGGGCAGTGGGAACATGGTGGCAATATGAAAGAATCCCGTGCGTTTCACAGAGAAAAAGGAGGACTCCAAAAAAAAAAGTGGGTGGCAGAAAAAAAAGCAGGAGAAGAGGGAGGAGATAAGAGAGGTGAAACTCTCCACCACACACACACACACACACACTCAACTTGTCACCTCAAAGTGTTCCGCCCCTCTTCCCATCCCCGGTACAGCGAGGAGAAGGGGAGGGAAGGGGGGGGGGGGCGGAAAACCTCCTACTTCTCGCCATCGTCGCTTCCGTTCATTCGCCGTGACACTGCCGTATCTGTCGCCTTTCCTGCGTGTGTTTGTAGGTACGTAAGCTCCTCTTGTGTACCTCTGCTTTTATCCCTCATCTTATATATATGTGTGTGTGGACATGCGCCTTCTCCCATCACGGTATGCGATGCGGCGAATACCAGAAGAGGCGCTCACAACCTGCCAGGAGGCCGCGTGGTCACTGTCTTCCTTCCCTCCCTCCCTCCCTCCCCCCCCTCCATGCGGCTGGTCACGATCCCCCTTTTCTCTCTCTCTCCTTTAGGGGCACATAAAACTGTGTACCTCTGTGGTGAAAGCCCTTAGAACAGCTGTGGCACCTTCGCCGTCAGGTTCACCAGTCGGCGGTACACGTCAAAGTCGAACTCGTCGTCCAGCATGGCGTGTTGGAAGTAAGTGAGGTCACCAGTGGCTGGATCCACGTAGCAGATAAATTCGCACACTCGACTGACTTCCACCGCCTCCGGCACACCAACCACTTTGACCGACATGCCCGTAGCACCGCACTTAAATTCTCCAGGGCCTGTCAGTTCGAAAATGATGGAAACATATTCACCGCGGTGACTCTGGTACGTTTGCGCCGTAACACGTGGCGATACTCCCTGAAACGGCGGCAGCTTGCTGACCGGCCCCGCCTGCATGTGCTGACCGTACATCATCTCTCTTTGTGTGTGGTGGGGGGGGGGTGGACGGGGCCTGAGCTGTAGTAGGATAGTTCTTTCTCTCTATGGAGATGGAGCGTGCTGGGACGCTCGCAGAAGCGATCGGGACATGTGCAGTATAACAGAGAAGAAACATACAATAATAAATGAAGAGAAGAGAAGGAAGAGCGACATGAGAGAAGCAGCGAGCCGCAGAGGCGATGAAAAAAAAAAGGGCGGGAATACCCGTCGGATATGCGCAGGTGCTTCCACGTCCGTGTGCATCACCCCTACCTAGCAATGCAAGTGTAGCGAACACAGTGGCACGGTTCACAGGAACACATACTGTGAGGGCTCGCCGGTTATGAGATAGGAAGGAGTAGTGCGTTGGTGATCATTTAGAGCAGGCTAAACAACAAGAAAAAAAATAGCGTATAGGATAAAGCACACAGGGCCCTAATATTTTCGCTACCCCCTCCTTTACGGAGAGAAGAGAAGAAACGAGAGGGGGAGGGGGTTACCGAAGCCAACTTCCTCACACCCGCAAGTACACTTTCAGACACACATACACACACAACGTATGCTCAACCCTCTCTGATACGGCAGTTTCAGCATGACCTGAGCCGATGGGCCGCCAGAGGAGGCAAAGGGGAGATGTAGTCGGCAAATCGCGGGATGCTCATCTTTGTTCTTCTTCCTCTTCTACAAGAAAGTGACTTACCGCGGAGCCTCATTCCTGAAAGAGAGAGTGAGGCTTCACTGCCGCAGAATTCAGCTCTCACCTTCAATCCCCCTCTCTTCTCCGTTTTTTCCTTTTTTGCTGTTGTTTTCAAAGTCAGCAACAAAACCCAAAGGGAGATGCAAAGGGCAGTGCGAAGGGAGAAGGGGGTATACGCGTAAAGGATGGGAAAACACACTCGTTACGTTTCGCATGGAGGAACAAAGAGGGCGGGGAGAAAAGGAGAGGAAAGGGTGGAAGGAGAGACGTGATGAAACACGGACGTACCACTTCAGAAAGCAGGCCAGGCGGACGGGCAGTGAGACCTCTTCACCCTAGATGGGTGGGAGGGAGAAAAAAGATAGAAAACGCTTCAGTCATTCGCGTGTGTTACTGTGTGGGCATGGTGCCAGCGCTAAGACCTTTCGCATATTGATCCTGAAGCCGCTTCAGTGCCATCATACGCTGCACCATCAGAAGCCACCAGTGCAATGCGCGTTGGCGCCGCTTTGCCGCCTCCTGCTCCTGAACCAGTTCCACCCATTCCTCATACGCCCGAAGAAGTTTGGCGCTGTCCACCTCTCTGACCACGATCCCATCGATGATGGTTTCCCAATGTCCGCGGCGGTGCTCATCGGAGCGACGGCGCTCAAAGCCGATTACCGCTAAGCCGAACTGCAGCTTCATGCGGCGCGCAACACGCGAGATTTGCGGCTGCCTCATGTGCACCATCCCCGGTGGTGGAGCTTTATCTAGTAAGATATACCACAACGTGCGTCCGTGAAGGGGGATGCTGGGTGGGTCGTCTGCGGTGAGCGGGAGAGGCTCGAACAGCTGCGTCTGCCATCGGCCGTAGAAGGTGGAGGGGGCGGCGAAGGGACGAGAAGCTGGCGGGGCAACCACTTTGTACGGAGGCTGGTCATCCGAGAGTAAGCTGCGTCCTTCACGAAGCCACCCATCACGCGATCGCAGACTGACTATAGCCGATCGTTTGTAAACCATGTGGCCTTTTACGCTGCCCACTGTTGTGCTCCCGTCCTTTGGGTACACTCCCTCGTGGCGGGCAAGATCAGACTCTATGACATAGAGAGGATGCTGATGCAACGCGCTGAGGGTTGTTGGCACCGCTTCAGAGTACATGAGTAAGTGCAACTGCCGATTTTCCCGCTGCACCTGTCGTTGCGAAAGAGCGCTGGTGTGTGGCACGGCGACGTTGAAGGTAGCGAGAAGAATTTCGGACAGCTCACGACTGTCGTCCCAGGCCAGCTGGTCATGCCATAGAAAACGATTTCGTTGGCAGCTGCCGAGACGGCGGCCGTAGGCATACGCTGAGCTGTATTTAGAAATGTAGCGTGGTGTTGCGTCTACTGCGGCGTGCCCAGATACCGAGAACGTGTATGCAGCCCCCCAAAGGGTGGCGCACCCCTGGCATGGATTGACGGAAAGGTAGCCCTCTCGCTCGGGGGACCACACCTCCACCCAGTAGCAGGACGTCGGTAATTTCTTTGACTTGATATCATCCACCCGATGCCTGTCCTTCGCAGCTCTGGCAGAGGACCTCGGATGCTTCGCGCCGCGCTCTCCAGCGATATCACTGCCACCTGGAGTCTTTCTCTTCCCCTGCCCTCCAAAGATGGAAAGTGCGGGTGGTGGCCTTCGCCGGCGCGTCTCTGCGTCATCCTCTCCGCCGCTGTCCTCGCCTTCACGGTTGTCTTCCCCGCCCACTGCATCAGTGTGTGCACTCTCTGCCACTACACGCGCCTCCTCCCGCGCTGTCTTGAGATTTACTGCGACAACAAGGCGGCAGCTCAGCCCTGCCACCCGCGCCAATGCTAAAAAAATAAGAGAGAAGTAGACTGGGTGGGAGAGCTCGACGAGCCTCCCTCGGGATACCTGGCCATGCACCTTTGCCAGTCTAACCGAGAGATGGTGAGGGGTGAAAGGGCCCGACCAATCAGAAAAGTCACGTTGCGAAGAGGCGGGCGCAGTGCTATCGACATGATGTGAGAGCACCGTCAGCGATTCATTACCGGACGAGGATGCCATAGCCCCCACGCGGCCGAGGGCAGAGGAGTCTTCAAGCCTAAAATATGTGTTGATCACCTCAATGAGCATCTTGGCCGCTGCAGATGTTCTATTCTGGACCGTATCTTTCGCACACGTCACCCATGCCGGGGACAGCGACAGTTTGCGGTACTGAGGCATTGCTGCCTCCACCACCAGCGCTTTTGCGGCCGCTACAGCTTCGAGGAATACGTAGCTACGGGCACGACGGGCGGCCGCGTCGTCATCATCACATACCTGCTTAGTATTTCTTTCCGACTGTTCGTGGAGGAGGAGTAGACGCTTCAGAAGTTTCGGGTGATGTGCTTTACGCCACAGGAGACGAGTACGGATCATGGCGCCTAACAGCGTGAAAAGGGACCTACAAACTCGTTGGATTCGTTCGGAGCGCTTCTTGGCAGCAAGTAAATCCTTCTGTTCCATCATCGCTTCATAAACAGGATCGCGCTGCCGCCAAGCATCAAACGATCGTGGCTGACCGACTAAGGGGAGCGCTGCCCCATCCATAATGGAGTGATCCCCTGATTCTTCGTCAACATTAACATGCTCTGTCTTCAAAAACTGATGTGTGGCGGCGGATGGTATTCCATTCGATGATACTGCCTCTTTGGCCTCTGCTTTTACACTTGGTGCGGAAAGAAGCGCCTCTTGCTTGACTACATCCGCCCTCGTTTTGTCAGCTGGCATTTGCTTCATTCCATTAACCTCCTCCCCAGTTTCCTGCTTCTTCACACAAGCGAAGGACGTTGGCAGCTCCACTTCATCCCATTCGTCCACATCTGAAGCCACCTGATTTGTATCATCATTGGTGCCCCTCTCTTCCTCCACTGTTGACGACCGAATATCTGCTGAGGTAACCATGGCCATTTTCCGTCTAGTTCCACGTCCACCTTCTGCTGTTGGAACGCGCAGCCGCTTCGACATGTTGCGCAAGTATCCATCAACTGTAGCGGTCGCCGCGGAGGCAACCGACTTTGAAGCTTTCTGAGCATTAGAAGTCATATTCACGGTCAGCAGGCACTGGTGGGTATCCGCTGAGAGCTCAAAATATGTCAAGCAAGGCAATTTCTGTAGAATTGAACCAGGAAGCGGGAAATAAATAGTAATCTTTTTTGTGTGTGTCTTCTGATGAGGATGAGAATATATATAATGAGTCTTTTAACGGCAAAAATACAACGATGGAGTCGAAAATGCTAAAGCTGAGTGCAAGTAATATCACTTCGAGTAGCAGTCAGTCTGCCATTTTTTTTTTTGAAATCCCTGCCATTAAGTTAAAGAGCTAGTGACGGCTTTGTCGCGAAATGTGTGGTGAAAAGAGGAATGTGATGTTGCAAAGGCTAGTCATTACTTCGGCTGCAGATAAAGGCGAAAATCGAGCGTCTGAAGTGATAAATAAATGAAAGTCAAGTGAAGTGGTAACAAGTGGCAGCGAAAAGCGAATGTGCATCGAGTTTCGGGGAGAAAAATGACGTGTGCACTGTGGAGTGGTCCTTGCGGAAACATTGTCCATCACCAAAGGGGAATGCTTTCCCTCTTAGAGAAAATCACGCAATAGGATTAGGTGCGACGTTAGTACTCTTAAACATCACGTTGTTATCGGAAACTCCAGATGTGAAGAAGCCATCGAACAAATTCTGCCATCAATGGGCTCACGGAAGACGCAGGCCGATACCCGAGATCTTCAGAGGATGAAAAGGAAAAAATTGAACATGCGCATAAATGCACATAAGTAGATGTGAATAGTCACTTCCAAAGAGACAGATTATTTGGATTATGTCCTCTCTTTTGAATATCGAGGACAACTTCTGAAACTGCCGCGTAGAACTCCAGTTCATCATCTGCAAATCGATAGAGCCACCCTTTTGTAAGACCATCATCGAGTAGCATCACATCCATACCACGCATAGAAACATGCATGCATGGATCTTGTGAGAGTGCAGGACGTTCGATTTCGTAGTCGGGGTCGTCGCTAAGGTCGGGCGAGCGCCCTTCAGTATCACCGGTGGCCCCTTGCTCTCGAACGCCGCGAGCACCTGGGATAAACTGCGCCTCACCACTCCGGTCAAAGCGACTATTAGAGGTTGAACCATCAATGCTCGAATTTTCCCCGTTCCGCCTATTCGTTTCGTTAGCACAATCACGAGCTTTACTTGCCGCTTCGGCTCGCCTCCTCTGCGATTCAAGTGTTTTTTCCGAAAATGGGTCAAGCAGAGTAACGTTGCGCGCACGCTCCTTCGCGTCGCACCGAAAGATGCCTTCCTTCTTTGCAAAGAGCCCCTGTTGTCGCCACTTATAGTCCAGAAGAAGATTGAAATATTCGGAGCCAAAAACGTAGGGGTCCATAGTTGTTTTTAATATCGTAGCAGGGAGATGGAATTCGTTGTTGTCAGGACCCACTAAACCTTGGCGCTGCTTCATTTTGGGTTTTACGATTTCACGAGTGTGAAAACCGGCAGCGTCGTGAAATCCGATGCATCGATCACAGCCTATTAGTGCTACCAGTTTCTCAAGGGAGAGCCCCTGCCGTGACAACACACGCTTCATGCTGAGTACGTCACGATTATCTTCATCTATTAGAGTCCGAGGAAAGGCAAGGAGAAGGTCTCGGTTCATGAATTCGGGTAGGTCGTCGCGGCCCCGGTATGGTACAACGTTTGGCCCACCAAGGCGTGCCAGGGCCTTCGCTGTAAGCATCGCCCATAAATCAGGGAATGTGTACGACGGTTGATCTTTGTTCAGATTCCAGATAAAATCTACAATTTCTTCTGCTTCCTCACGATAAACTTCCGGGGCAACTACTGGGCACCCAAACGGAGTTTGGGTGTTGCTGAGTGAATGGTGCATCATCATTCGAACTGCTGCAACAGCTAAATCTGGCCTTGAAAACAAGATTTGATCAATCGCCTCCCTAACTTGTAATTCATTTCCTGAAGGTCGCCAGCGTTGATAACATCGGTTCAATCCGTACAGAAAAGCGCTTGACATATTCACGAAAATGAGGAGCCCTCCCAGTATCGCGGCTGTTTCCCACCACGGACGCTGACGGGCAAGACGGTGAAATTCATTATCTTTGTATCCCCACCAAAGCAGAGAGCGACTTGTTGAGCAAAAAGCACCCGTGGTGCGGCGTCTAATCAGGCTTGCTTTCAACATTCTTGAAAGTGCGTTCTACTGGCGTGCTTTTTCTGCTGTAGATATACAACAGCTGACCAAAAGAAATTAAAGACGTAAGGCGACAATTTATTTGAGAGGTGAACCACCAGAACGGTTAGCGAAAAAAAGATTGAGAGCGATCAGTAATAATAATATTCGTAACAATGCAAGCAAGTCAGTACTACAGGCACTAGCTGCAGCTTCTATAAATTAGCAAAGCCACGTAAAAATGCGCAGCGGGTCATTGCATCTGCTCCAGCCTGCCATTTTACTTGCATTCCTGGGAAGAGATGCACAAAGATCCGGCAAAGCCCACCACGCTCTAGACATTTCGACGGGATCAGAAAACAGCTGCATAAAACAGCAGGAATGTCAAGATTCAAGCATGCACTGATACTTTAAATAATTAAATATCAATGATTTCAGAAACCTCCGCTTGGAATAGCTCACCATCGTATTCAATAAAAATGGACATCTCCGGAACAAAAGTCCTCTGTAACACTTCATAGATGAGAAGAAATTAGTTAAGCACTTGACTTAATACAGTTTTCATCTCGCTTAGAAGTTGTTATCGCTCTCCGTGAAATGAGAATCAGAAAAATGTTTTACAGAAGAAATCAGAAAATTGGTTTCTCAGCTGGGAATGACGCCACACGAAGAGGAGGGATGACTTCGCGTGTCCCAGTTGGCCAAAACGAAGTTCGCTTGAACATCTCTGCTGTGTTTTTTTGTGGCGAAGCCTCTTGAATAGCTGTGCATCCATGCTTAATGACGATTTCATCCATGCATCTAATCCACTGCACCGGATGAGCAAGTTGGGCTGCTAAAACAGCAGCGACAATTTCTTTGACACTTCCTTTCTCGATACCCCGCTTGAATGTATCCGTAGTGAAATTGCTCTCATATCGCCCTTTATGGCGACTTTCACCAACATTTTTCTTGGACATTGAGCCGAGGACACTCTCCTGGAAACTCACGTTCCATGGATCAAAGGTGTTTCCCGTCAGATTTGTGACCCATAGCGGGTGTGTTCTGTCAGCTTCTTTGAGAGCTCCATTTTTTGAAATGGAAAGCAGATCTCGAAGGACCACTTCTTCAGGCAGTGCAGAGCGAACGACTGGGAGAAATTTGTCCATAGCGAGGCGCAGTTTGCTGGAATGAAAAGGTACCTCCACGTTAAGAGGGATAAACCAGGACTTTTTTTTTAACCCGCTGCGCCCATTCTCCTCCAAAGTAAGGTGGGTGAGCTCATCCAGTTGTGGTGTATACCCATCGTCAGCACCTTTGACAAAACGGCGAAAGGCAGCACGTGATCCATACTTTCGGGTGGAGGATGTCGCAAAATCGGTGTCGTTTGCGGTATCAGGGTTACTCGCAACGCCGTCTCTGATGTCCGCCCGAACAGATTCCAAGGCATGTCTCACGAGATCTCCCACGTCGTCCGTAGCACCGCTGTTTGCACGGTACTGCGGATCAAGGCACTTCCCAAGGACAGCCAATCCAAGAGAGTCCCCAGCAACAACAATTTGCTGGTGACGAATGTTGCTGTTCACGACTTCCACGAATGACGAGGAATGCTTCAATGACTCCGCTACACTCTCCACAATCGAGAGGAATATTGTGTCAGCCATATCGCCGTCGCTGTGAAGTTTTGCGCGCAGTGGGCTGCATGCGTACATCTTCCAGCTTCCACGAGGGACGCCTTCGCATGCCTCCTCCATGAGTAGACCGCGTTTGAAGGTGAGGTCCACTGCTGTTTCAGGTGAGAAAACACCCAAGGCGGCAAGCGCTGTGAACTCACCCAGACTGTGGCCCGCAATACAGGTGAAATGCTTGTTATATTCACCTGAATGGCTGCTTTTCAGTTTCTCATATGCTAGGAGCTGCGCGGCGAGAACGCACGGCTGTGTCAAGTATGTATACTGCATCACGCCATCGGGATGTGCAACGACGTGTGTACGCGCTTCTGATTCCTTCGAATTCAGTAAATTTGTGCAAGGGCGTTGGCAAACCTCGTCCACTTTGAAAGCGTCCGAGCGGGCAGTGATTCTTTTCGGGTTCTCCTGCATGATGAGCTGGAGTGGAACTCCAAAGTTTTGGGTCATGCGGTTCGTCATGCGATCCCAAACGTGGGCAACGGCGGGATCATCCAGCAAGGAGAGACACATCCCCTTGCCGTGGGTACCCTGCCCCGAAAAAACTAGCGCTCGTTTCATGGATTGGGGCGTCGCGCTTTTGTTGCCCGGGGTGGGTGGGGGGTCGGGTTTCGGGTGGCGTCGGTAGAAGAGGGTGTTGTTTGTTGCTGGCGTTTTTTCCAGGGGGCCTTTTGGCGTGGGGTGAGGGGAGGGGGGCCCTGGGGCGGGGCCAGGCCCTTCGCGGGGGGTCAATGGATTTCATTTCAGGGGCAGGGGGGGGGGGTAAAACGAGCTTCTTGGGCCGACAGGGAAAACGGTGAGGGAAGCGGGTCCGGCCAGTGGGCGCGGGCTAGTGGGGCGCGGGCACAGGCGCGGGGAGCGGAATCGGTGCTTGCCGCTGCTGTGGCTGCGCGGGTTGCGGCGTGATCAGCACCGGGTGAACGGTGAGCGGCGACGGGCTCGCTGTAGCCACAAAGGGTCGCGGAACAAGTGTAGGGTGCTCCGGGCTGCGCGCTGCGAAACTCGGCGCCGTGGTCGGTGCTGCCGGTGCGATGGGGGGCGGAAGGGGGATGGGTGCTGGCTGCGCCATTTGTGGGGCCGGCGCCGTGCCTGGTGCGCCAAAACTCTCTGTTACCGCAGGCGGCGCAACATGTGGTGGCGTCGTGCTTTTCGGAGACGGGGGTGGGAAAACGAACCCCTGTCCAACTGCGGCGGTTACGGGTGACCGTGCCAGCGGGGACGGCGCGGCTCGTTCCGTCTCAACAGCTGCAGCGCGTGGAGGCTGCACGGGCAATCCTGGCAACGATCGGGGCGACGCGCGTGTCGCAAGCGGTGCGGCCGCCGTTGCCTGGCGGGGCAGTGTCAACGCCCGTGAGTGTGTCGGTGATGAGGACCACGATGACGAGCCAGAGGATCGATTGCTCGAGCGCGAGCTGCCTTCGAACGGGGAGGACCGGTAGGGTCTCATGTCGTCGACGCTGCTGCTGCTGCTGGGGCTCATCTTTCGTGTCGGGGGGGACTTCGACATAACGGTTGGTGGTGAGCTCCGCTGCCTCGACCTCCGAGCTCTGTGCTGGACTCTCACAGCGGCGACTGTTGACGACGACGACTCTGCCGTCATGCCAAGGGTGCCGTCGACACTGGACTGCACCATAATGTTGATTTCTTTTGTAAGTCGCTGGATGTGATGCTCCAGCTCCGTGCAAAACTCTACATGCTGCGCTGGCAGTGAAGAGAGAGGGGTGTCAAGGGCGGTGCGGTAGGCGAGGGTGGCGTAGGAAAGGTTCGTACCAAGGCATTGCAGCTGGTAGAGCACTTCGTACTGCAGGAAGTGGCCTACCGATCCTTCAGTGGGGGTGGGCAGTTTGTTGACCGGGTTGCGCTTCTGGCGTGCAAATTCCTCCACCTCGCGATTAGCGCCAGCGCGCGCTGGTGCAGGGCTACCATCCTGCAGCTGGTTTGCAATCTGCAACACAATGTTCGCCAGTCTCACGATGGCGGCAACGTGGTGATCAATCGACTTGGCCATTTTCGAGGCGCTCATGGTCACTGTTTCACCGCATCGTTTCAGCGGCGTGCGCGTTAGCACGTCGTGTTCGCGAGAGAGGGCGGCGGCCACAGTCTCGCTGAGAGATTGCAGCTGGTACGCCACATCGAATTGCAGAAGATGAAGTAGGCTGCCCCTTTCAGCGGTGTTGACCGTCGAGGCAGTGACAGGTAAGGATGTGGGCCTGTGTTCATCATCATCACCGCCGCCGTGCGCCACCGTGGATTTCTGCTGGCGTGCGGGGCCCTGCAAACTGCCTCGTCCCGGCTGCATAGAGCGGTGGTGGCCATCACTCTCTCCCACTACCACGCGGACAATGTAGGGCTTACCTTGATCGACAGCTGCGGTCGCATCGCGTGCTAGAGCAGTCGAAGTCGGAGCTGTAAAAGGAAGCGTCCGCGCTGATGGTGTGCAAGGCATCGATACAGCGGGCGCTGGTGGCGACGCGGGGGCAGAGACTTTTGGCGGGGTTTTCGGTGCCGGCTGCGGCACATTCAGCGAGAGCACTCTGCAGTTCATCTCAGCGTACCCCACTGTCCCGCCCTCATTATTGAGGATTGCGTAGTCCACATACCCGCGCGCGCATTGTTGCGCGCTCTGGTCAGACAGCAGCACGCACGAGCTCGACCAGCGCGCGCCTGCTGCAACTGGTCTGTCGTCCTCTAATAAAAGCTGACATTGGCACATAGCGGGAAAGGCGGCAGTGGCCTGTTCAGCACTCATGCGAAATTCAGCCTTGTGACACACGTTGTAGGTCACCGTATCGCCAGCAGCATAGCCTTGGGGTTGTATCTTCACGGACGGAAAGTCGAGGAAACGAACTTCAACAGTGATCTTCGATGAGATGCTTGCGACCAGAGGGACGAGGCTGTGGATTCGCCTTACCGCGATTTCTAAGCGGTAAGGCTCCATGATTCCAACGACGCTCGCGCTGGATTTATTTTCCCTTTAAAAGGGAGGAAAATAAGGTACAGGATCTATTTTGTGGGTGCTGCACACTCTAGGGTGAACCGGGGAGCTGCGCGGATGTGTCTCACGGAGTGCTTGGTTAACCGAGGCGATTCCCTCTTATTCCAGCTATGTGTTTGTGTGCGAGACTAGTTTTTGCCTCTGTCCGTCTGCTTTCAATTCTTTTGCTGTGTGGCGCCACTTATGCCCGAAAAACACGGAGACCTTACACCAACAGAAAGAAAAGCATAAACACAAAAGAGGACAGCTTGATCTATGTTCTTCTCCTCTCTGTTGGTTAGAGACAGGGAGGGGTGGTGGTTGAAAGCGATCCTTTTTTCTGTTCTTCCTTCCCCCAACGTAAGACGTGGAAAGGAAAAACAGAAAAAAGCGAAATAACAACACGACAAACGAAAAGAAACCAAAGAAAAGAAGGGAAGAAGGGAAGAGGAGGGCGAAGACGATAAGCCGCACTCCCCTGTATAGCCTGCGTTAAAGGAAAGAGGAGGAGGTGACCTCACCTTCTTTTTCTCTCCCTTGCTGTCCTATTCTTGCCCTTGAGCACACTAGTGTCGTGCGCAGCTTCCGTGCACGATGAGCGGCACATAATAATAATAGTAGGCGTATAAAATATGTATGCATACCACGCAGCCCATGTAGCGCAGCGCCAAATGAAGAGGGGAGGGCAATTGAAGAGATAAACTTTGGTGAGGCCGTGAAGCAAAAGACCGAGAGGAGCGCATTTGGGTACGCTTCAGGCGGGAAGCTCATGCCTGCCCGCAGGTGTGATTTCACAATGCGTCCTCTTGCTGGGAAGAGAGCAGCGGAAGTGGGGCACACTCGGGTGCGGATGTGGAAGTGTACGCACGTGTACATGCATGTTGTGTAGGCATTCCCAGACACCCGATATAGCCGGATCGACGAACGGAAAGAGAAAGAGAGAACCAATTTCTCTTTCTCTCCATTCATGCTGTGGATTTTTCAAGCTTCCGACTCAGGTGAGGAGTGTGTGAGTACGCGCGCAGCGGTACAAAAAGAAGGCGCGGTATGACATGTTCATCAACAGGACTCCTTCCCTTCCGCACACACACACACACACACACACACACACACACACGTATGCAAGCTAGCGTGATCAAAGAATAGGCCGCATTGATAGGCCGTGAAGCGCCAACGTTTTCCCGACTCCCTTTCCCCTGTATTTCAAAGCCATCGATTGCTGTCCAGACAGTAACGAAAAGGAGGGAGAGGGTGAAAGGGAGTGAGAGGCACAACCGCATCTGCCAGCTGCTCTTCCCCCCCTCCTTCCACTTTCATTTTATCGTTTTCTCCTCCGCATTGCGCGGGAGGAAAATAAACTATGCAACAAATTGGGTGAGGGGTCAACAGGATGTTAGTGGAAGGGAAACGAAGGGAAGAATTGGGATGAAGGGAACATACACACTCACAGAGAGAGAGAGAGAGAGAGAGCAGGACCACGATGTAGCTTTGAGCTTTCTTCTAAAGGCTGCTTCGACATAGTGCTCCCCACCCATCCTCAAATCCACGTGGGAGAGCCGAAAAGGGGGGGGGAGTCGGGGCACGCACGCGCGCTCTCACATCATGGCGGCCTGCTCAGTTGTCCTTTTAGCTAAAAGTGTGAAAAGCGGCTGTCGGATCCAGTAGTAGTAGTGGCAGCAGCTCTTGAACAGCCCCTTTCTCCCTCTCGGTACCCCCCCCTCAAACACAACATATTACTTCATTCTTCGCTCCCGGTTTCCTACGCTTCCTCGTCCCCGCCGTTGTCCTTCTGGCGCTTGCGGGCCTCACGGGCCTGCCGCTTCGGGTCAGGCATCCTCACTCTGCCGCCAGGCCTGTTTTGTGCCATCATCTCAGGGGACTGCATAATTGTTTCCAGAGACGGAGTGATCAGCCGTTCACGAAGGGGTGCGCTGTGATCGACAACGTCACCGCGCTTCGGCTCTTTGGCGGACTCATCCGTTTCCTTTAGCGCCTTGGCGGAAACTTTAGCGAGCAAGGCATCTTGCTGCTCCTGCAGCGCGTGCATCCGGTCCGTCTTGGATTTACGTCGCTTCATCGGCGTAGTACCGGTGATGCTGGGTGGAGCAGGTCCTTCCTCAAAGCGTGGACGGCGAAAGATAGTTTTGGACCCCGTTTTGCCACGGTCGATGTACGCGCGCCGACTTACCTCCCGCTCCTCGTCCGTTTCTTCCATGCTTCGCGCTACCTTGCGCGTCTCCTCCTTCTCGCTCTCCGTTCGGTCCATGTCTTCCAGCGATTCGGACCAGGCCTGCGTGTCGTCCTTCCCTAGATGCAACTCCTCCTCCTGGGCGGACGCCATGATGTGCAGAAGTTTCTCCTCTGCCATGGCCGTATCCTCAGGAGGTTCGTACACGGTCGCCCCTCCATCTGGATTTTCGGCGATATGGTTCGCCATCAGATTAGCAGGGACGTGTGCGATGTTGCCATCCTTATCCTCGATCATGGGTACCTGACCGGCAAAGTTGAGCGGGTAGGGACTTTTGGAGCCTATCGTGTACTTGTCGAGCTCACGATCAATGTGGGCTTGAATGTTCTCCTGCGAAACGTACTGGATGTGCGTCATGTATTGCAACCGCTCGCTGGCTCTCTCATACCAGTAGAAAAACTGCCGCTCATGAAACTCGCGCAGCAGGTCGAGGTGCTTCTTCTTGAGCGCCTGACGGCCCTGTGCCATCTGCTGTGCTTCACGCCGCTTACGCTCTTGTGCTTGCATCTCGTGCTCCCATTGCGCCAGTTGCGCTGCCTTCGTGATGTTGTACTTATAAATGTACTCATCAGCGTTCACGCGGAAAGACTCGAGCCATTGACGCTTGTACACTCTCCGGAGGTGCTCGAACTGCGCCTCGTGCACGTTGCGCCACAGCTCATTTTGTTTCCACATCCAGTGACGATACGGTGTGAGGAAACCCGTCATGCGGCGCCCGTGCTCCGACTTGGACGGCAAGTTATAGTACGGGCGCATCTGGCGCCGCTGCACGCTACTGAAGTGCATCATCGGTCCAGCTACCTAATGTTCAGCACTGACGTCACTTGGAGTCCCCTCCCCCCTCCGTTTCCGCGCTGTGCTCGTGGTGGTCACGATCCCTCCAGAAGAAGGAAAGGCAGTAGTACTACTGACGGTTGAGGTCGTTGGCGCCGTCTGCCGCCACGGCTCCGGCGTTGTTTTCCCTGTCTGAGGGTGTGCCTCTGTGTGTGTGGGTGGCCCCTTTCCTCACTGTCCTGAAGACGCAAGGGCCTTTATCCCCTTGACTGTCCGTACGATGGCGACGAGTTGAGAGGGCGAAAGTGAGAGAAGGGGAAGGTGAAACGGCAATGCCGACGCTGCGACAATGGCAGGGCATTCTAAGCAGCTTTTTTTTCGTCCTCATGCACGCCGCATGAAGAACATGAAAGAAAGCATGTGAAAGAGTCGGTAGTGCCGTCAACGTGACATGCTGGCTATCCTTACCGCATGAAAACTCCCTCCCCCCCATTTTTCTCGCGAAGTTGCGGAGAGCTCACTGACATCAAAGCAGGAACGAGAAAGAAGAGAAAGACAGCGAGGCCTCGTCTCTTTTTTTAAAACTAACTCTCCAGATGTTAAGACAGGCGAGATGCCTTGGTGCGATGCAAAATGAGAGAGAGGGGAAGGGAGGTTGTAGGAGGGCACCACGCCACCTCATTACTTTCTTCTTAGAAGTACGTCTGGAGGAGAGGAGTAAACAACATTTTCATAGACTCACCGTACACCACAACACCTATACACGGACAGAGACACACTTAAGCCGCACAAAAGAAAGGTACAGCAGCCAAATAAAGCAAGAAAATAGCAGATCTGTGCAACGCTTATCTTACCGCAGAGTAAAGGCAGTTCGCACGCCACCCTTGACGGTTTCATGTGTGGAGCAACGTGTAACGTATCCTTCCTTGTTATTTGGGATCCTTCCGCAGCGCCTGCCATTCCTACCTATTGCCCTCCTCTTCTCTTGGTGGTTAATAGCCCACGAAGTCGGCGGCGGTGGGGCGGGCTGCGGTGCGTGCGTCATGCTTAGAGACAACGAGCTGCTCTTTAAGATCCACGATCAGTCGCTCAAATCGCTTAGGCGGCAGTCGTACAGGTGGGACGGGCTGGAGCAAGTAGCGGGCGCTATCCGTGCAAGGGTGGGGAAGGGGCAGCACACTCTCACTAAGCTTACTCCAGGACAGTTCCAGCTCAAGGGTGAGGGATTCGGTGGCGCGGCTATAGTTCACCATCGTGTCTGGCTCCACCCGCTCCGACTGCTGCAGGGAGACATCGATATAGACGGTATTCCTGCGTATGACGTTACAGCGCTGCGTGAAGACGTCCTCCTCTTCCGCCTCTTCGTCTTCTTCCAGTACGGTGGACGCCCCCTCTTCCCTCCCCTCAGGGGCTGTTGCCGCCGCATCGCGGCTTTCCCGGTACTCCCCTTCGTAATCCACTACAGCCCGCTGCTCGAGCGGTGATAGCTGACTTGTAATGTCGCTCGGAGCGGCACCGACAGTACCATCGCTGACGAGAGTGTTCGGCCCTCCTGAGGAGCTCGGCGCTGCACCATCATTCAGAGCGCCACGGTCAACACTCGATCCCGGTCCACCTCTGGAAGCCACGTCTTCTCCACCAGGGCTGGTGCGCAGTGCGGGGTAACAAGAGTCACACACACGCTCTGGTTCGTGAATGCCGCGTCGCGGTATCGGCGCGCGGTGGCGGGTACAGTTCCCACAGTACACCCATCCACAGTTACGGCAGTGATGACGACGGACGAGCAGCGAGAAGGGTTGTCCACACTGACCACAGGCTGGCGCTTCTTCGTCCTTCTGCCAGTGACTCTTCGATTGCTTTTTTCCCATTTGCCTCTCTCTCTCTAATGTAAGTTTCACTCGCTGGAGAGAGAGAGAGAGGGGTGGGGTGGGGAGGGGGGGGGGAAGTAGCAGAACAGCGAGCCGCCACAGCCACAACAGCACGTACACTGCGAAGGTAGAGTCTATCGAGGTGCTTCGTCTTCTCTCTAGATTATTCTGTCGTCTCCCTGTCTACTACGTTAGAAATTGGATCGCGGGAGGCAGGAGAGAGGGAGGGGTGGGGATGGGTGGGGGTGGGGCAGAGCAGCAGAGGCGGTGTGGAGAACTCTTTGGTAAATACTAAAGCAGAGTGGGAGGTAGTGGAGAGGAATGAAAAACAGACGCACCCACGCGCAGACTTGTAGTCCAGCATGCGATACGCTTGGTGGTGGTGGTGGTGTGTGTGGGAGTCGGTTCGCCACGCTTCGCTTTTGTGAATTAGAGAAAGAGGCGGGGTGGGGGGCAGGATGATGGATTATAGGCGCAAAAGGGAGAGTCGTAGCGAAAGACGAAGAGGGTCGTTGGAGAACAGAGGGGGTGGGGACGGAGCAGAGGCAGGCAACGCTATGGGAGCTCTCTCTCTCTTCCCCTCTCTTTTTGGCTCTCTCAGCCAGAACAGTAGCGTGTGAGGGAACGGACCCCCGCAGACAAGGCTGCTGGCCTCTGCTACTCATCGATCTCCTCGATGCGGGAGAGGCGAACACCTCTCGCATGGGCACCGGAGTTTTGTCCTTCGTATATATATAAGAAAAACTAAAAGAGCAGTCCAATAGGGAGGGCCCGTACGTTTTCTTTTCTTCTCTCTTTGCACCCCATTTTTTTCCCTCCATGCGTTCCTTTCCAGAGATCCGACGCGTTTGCACCAGTGCCGAAGCACCCCCTGCATCACATGCGGAAGGAGACACACACATTCACATCTACGCGACAAAGCCAGCAGACCTCTTAAACCAAATCGTAGCATAGCCTCGGAGGTAAGCGGAGAGGAGTCCATACACTCATCCACCCACCCACGCCCGTATATATATGTGTGTATTGTCGGCGAAGCCCATCTCGGCATGAAAAGAGGACAATACATGTCAAAATTATCCTAAACACACGATATATAAATAAATATATTTCACTGGTGATAGCACCGCCACCACCAGCATCCTCCCCCCCTCCCCCCTCAAAAAGATATCTCCTAGCAGATCCCAATAGGAGTCGTAAACTATGTGCAAAAAAGAGAGAGAGGGCAGGGGGGGGGGGGAAGGGGCGGAGGATATTTCTGCAAGTCTGTGCACCTCGCTTCAGGCTCTATGGATGTATGGAGTAATGCGTTCTATGGGTTCTTTCTATGGTGCCGCTGCCAATGTCGCTCGGAAAGGGGACAGAAGGGAAGGTCGAAAGCGGAGAAGACGTAATACCAACAAAAATAAAGAAAAAGGGGGGAGGGAGGCTTCCACATACACACAAATATATAATATATATATGTAGGACGATATATCTCTTGCTATCGTACAACAAGAGCGTAATTCGGCGTCGACAACTCTTTAGCAACACCGGCAGCACCGCTCTTCTTGCACACATCAGTGGTAACTCCCACGCAGGGGCACACTTTCCACCACACAGAGGGAAAGACAGAGGCTTGGAGACGGTGCAGGGGAAGCGACCGTCAGCAGTCCATCGGTTCACACATTCTTATCGAGGCAAATGTGGAGAGTCCTCCCTTCCTCACCTCCCTCGTGCCACCGTCAACGTACGCATTGCAGAGTAAAAGGTTGCATGCATGCAGCCTCGATAGCAGTGCTACCTCTTCCTTTTGTGTTTCGCCTTCGCGGTTCTGCACCCTTTCGTTCCCTTCCTCGCATCATGTACAACCGCTCGTGCCTTTGCTGTGGGCTAGTACGCATATCCGCGCAGATCCATCGTCAGCACTTTAGAGCTCTCCCGTTCTTTATCTTTCATGACGCCCAGCAAAATGTCCGCCATGTGGTACAGCTGGTCCTTTAGTGACACTACCACGAACTGGCATGTCCGGCAGTTCTTGCGCAGATAGTTCGCCAACTTTTCCACGTTACCGGCGTCCAGCGCGGCATCGACTTCGTCCAGCACGAAGAAGGGGGTTGGTGAAACCTCGTGGATTGCGAAGAGAAGCGCTAGAGCAGCCATTGTGCGCTCCCCACCCGAGAGGAGCTCCATCGGCATGAAACGCTTCAGAGGTGGCGTGGCGTGGTAGTTGGTTCCACTCAAGTAGGGTTCCTCCACGTCCTCTAGACTGAGGTATGCAGAGCCGTGCACTGCCTGCGCACGGGTGCCCATCGTGAGTTCGCGGTACACCCGATCCACAGTTGCAGCCACCCTCTCGTACATCTCCATAAAGCGGGCAGTGCGTTGTTCCTTGACCTTGTTGAATTCTCTGGTGGCCACACGCGCCTGCTCCCGCGCCTCCTCCAACAGGGTGGACGACGTTCCCAGCCGGTCCTCCGAGGCGGCGACGCGTAAAGCGGCCTTCATGTTTGGTGCGAGACTTTCCATCTCCGCCGTAAGCGCCTCCAGCTGTGCCTGGATGCGACGGCGATGGACGGCAAACTGCGCCGGATCCGCTGCTGCCGCTCGCTGCGCATCTGATAGCACCGCAAAATCAACACACACGACGGTCTCTGCGTCTGCAGTAGGTGGCGGTGTAGCGGGACTGTCTACTGCACCAGCATCTCCCCGTCGCGGCGTCGGTGCCCCCGCCCCACGACCTTCCATGAGCAGGGTGAAGGGCTCGGAGACGAGGAGATGCCCTCGGCCGATGTCCCTCGATGCAGGCCGTTGACTGTGAGGGGGGGATGAAGAAGCGGAAGACGAGGAGGAGCTACCGGAGGTGTCCGTGATAGACGTGGCGACCTCCCCACCACGAGGACGCCTTGTTCCTGTACTTGCCACGGGCTTCAAGGGGATGGCTACCTCGTCCATCTGGCAGCGGCGCACCACGTTGAGTCGCCGAAGCCGCAAGGAGTCACAGGTGATCTGGACACCCGTGACGAGCTTTCGCGCCTGCGCTACTCGAATCAGGCCGCTCTCCGAGTTGCGAGTGGCGTTCCGAATTTGGAGCTCCAGCGCATCCAGCTCGGTGCGGCCCACCGTCACCGACCTCTTTAGATCGCGATGCTGCCGTTCCGCTTTCTCCACAAGCGCCTTGTAGTCAGCGAGGTCTTTCTTGCACTGCTCCTTCTCCTTCTGCAATCGAGCGTAGGTTTCCTCGAGGTCTACGATCTGGGCTCCACCAACCTGCTTCACTTCCATCTCCAGGGAGCTTTCCAACTTGTGAATGACGAGCAGTAGCTGCTGGCGCGCTTCCGCCCGTTGTACCGCGTCCTGTGCTTGCTGGCCCTCCAGGAGAAGTAAGTTCGGGATATTGACTTTCTTCTGGAACTCCGCAAATACCTGACCTTCCACACGCGAGATGGACTTGGAAAGATCCAGCAGCTCCTTGTGAACACCCTGCAGCTCTGTCGTGTAGCTGTTACGCCGTTGAGCCAGTTCCTCTTCGCGACTTGACATCTTCTCCAACTCCTCCTCAAGACTTTTTAACTTGACGTTGTTGGCGCTCTGTTCGGCGCGCACTACACCGATCCGCTTCTCCGTGAACTCGAGACGCGCTTCTGCATCTCGAATGCCGATCTGCATACGCGCCAGCTCCGCCTCTCCGCCAGCGGCTGCATCGCTGAGCAGACGATCTCGCGCAGCGCGAAGATCTTCATACTTCTTTTCATCCCACTTGCGGGCACGCGTCTGGACGGAGGCGAAACCGCCTTGCACCGAGCCATTCTTGAGAAGGACAGTGCCGTCGAGCGTCACGACCTTGAAGCGCTCTCCACTCGGATGGCCGTAGGCGACCGACTTGGCCTCCACCACCGTGTCGCACAGCAGCGCCTGTCCCAGCGCGTACCGCACTGCCGGTTCCAGCTGAGGCTCGAACTGCACCACATCCATAAGGGGTTTGCAGGTGCCACCGAAGGCACGAAGACGGTCATCTACCGCAATACCTTGCACCGCATCGAGCGGCAGGAACGTCATGGGAGGCATGCGCTGCTCTTTTAGGTACTTAACGCAGTGGATCGCTGTGGCCATCGTCTCCACGACGACGCCCTCGAGATTCTTGCCCATCGCCACCGTAACAGCGCTGCGGTGTTTCTCATTGGGCACGGAGCAGAGGTCCACCAGACGGCCTCGAATAGGAAAAAGCGCTCGCAGCGCCTGCATGGCATCGGCCATGCGCGAGTTCTGCTTATTGGTATCTTTCATGTGACGCAACTCGTGCAGCTGCTCCTGCACCTGGGCAAGTTCTCCAGTCCGCTCTTTGTTTCTCTGCTGCACCTTCTCCAGATCTTTGTTCGCGTCTGTGAG
Organism: Borovskyia barvae; assembly: GCA_030849085.1. NCBI lineage: Eukaryota > Euglenozoa > Kinetoplastea > Trypanosomatida > Trypanosomatidae > Borovskyia > Borovskyia barvae. Next base: position 19,980 of record JASAOM010001109.1, on the reverse strand, counting down.
CTGCGCCTTCAGGTTCTTTGCTGTACCTTCTAGTTCTGTGCGCCGCCGCTGCAACTCCTTTGCGTACTTGACGGTGGTGTCGATGGCGTGTTCGAAATCCCTTTTCTGCTGCTGATGTGCCTCAGAGGTCCGATCACATTGCTTGACGGCTTCCTGGAGAGAGTCGCGCTGCCGCAGCACGGTCTGCCGACGCTGACGCAGCGTTACCGTTTCACATTCCGCCTCTTTTCGCAGGCGCCGGTATTCGTCCAACTGCGCCTGATTCATCGCATTGTCGAGCGTGAGCCGCTTCTCATCCTCTGCAACACACTTCTTCTCGAACGCCTCGAGCAGAACCTTCTGCTTCTTCAGCTGACTTTCCAGGCGTTCGGCCTCGGCAGACCGTATCGTTGCGGCTTTCTGCGCCGCCTCCAGCTCTTGTCGCTGCACTTCTGCCTTGCGCGTCAGGTGGGCAAAAGCAGTAGTAATGCGCTCCACTGTACTGTGTTTAAGCCGCACATCCTCTGCAGACTTTCGCGCTTTCTTCAGTTCTTCCAGGTACGTCTTATGCTGCGTCGCATACGTTCGTTTCATCTCGCGAATGGCTTGCTCGGTTGCTACGCCTTTTTCCAGCTCCGCCAGGGCGTCGCGGCGTTGCTGCAGCTCTTGCTTGTGCTTTTCCAAGTCTGTTTCCAGGGAAAAGAGTTCGAGGAGGGCCACATCGCGGGCCGCCTGCGTCCGCTGTTGATGAAGTTCTTCATAGCGTTCCGCCTCCTTCTTTGCGATCCGCATGTGATGAACAGCCACCGCCGCACCACGTTTCTCCAATGAGGCACTGGTGAGCGCCTCGTTCGCTCTATCCAATGCCGCCTTCCGCATGGCGTACTCTTGCTGCAGTTCTCCGCTCCCGCTGACTTGCTCCAGAAGCTCTGTGAGTTGCTTCGCTTTCTTCTGAGCCACAGTCTCAACTTGGTGCTGGAACACCAAAAAAGTTTCTAGGCGTGCTCCAATCCGATGCTGCATCAGCGCTGCGGCGTAGTCCTTATTGGAAACAACTTTGCCGTTGAGGAGACAGACCATGGTGCCCTCGGCGTCGATGCGGCGCGTGAAGGAGGTCTCGATGAGATTGCTGTGGTGCCCATGCTCCCCTTTCTCTTCCGCGGTGGTGGCCTCATGGCCAATGGCGGCGGCGGGAGTAGCCTCCACTGCAGCAGCGGCGGCTGTCGCCCGTGACAACGCGGGGTGGCGCATCACCAACGTGACACTGCACCCCTTACCAGCCGTCCGTGCCTTCCGATGAATCAAGTCCACTGCCGTTTTTCCTCGCATCGAGGCTGCACTTGCGGCGGTACCGCTGCCGCGGAGCACGAAGCTCACGGCATCCATCAGATTCGACTTACCCGCCCCATTAGGGCCTACGATGCACGTGAAATCTCGGAAAGGCCCGATTACCACTCTGCCATAGTAGCTCTTAAAGTTTTCAAGCTCCACACGATGCACTCTCGACTTCATCGGTGAAGAATAAAGTGCGTGTGTGCGTGAGAGGGAGAGAGAGAAGGTCGGGGGTACCGTGGCCCAAGGTAACTGCAGAAGAGTAGCTCGGGAAATAGCAGGAGAATTAGCGAGGAGGATGGACAACACACGTATGCGGAGAGGAAGGAGACAAGGGTGGTGATGCGCCCTCCAACAGCAAGAAAAATCACGAGGGTTGCTTTGAGGCGGCTTCACCTTCTTCTTTTGGAAGGGAGAGAGGGAGAGGGAGAGAGGGAGAGAGAGAGGGAGAGGGAGAGAGACAGAGAGGAGAGAGAGAGGGAGAGGGAGAGAGGAGAGAGGGAGAGAGGAGAGGGAGAGGGAGAGGGAGAGGGAGAGGGAGAGGTAGCTTTGTAGGTCGATGTGCAGATGGATAGACTATAACCGAACGAAGGAGATAAAGGGAGTGGGGAGCGCTCTTCAATGGATAAAGAAGCGCGCAAGAGGCTCGCAGATGAATGGGTGTTGGTGTGGCACAGCCCTCTCGTTTCACTCTTGTTCTTTCCTTTCCGTGCCTCCTTTTTAAATTCTCGTTCTATTCTGATGATGCTTTTCTCGAGGAAAGGGCGTCGTCTCTGTAAGTGTACGCTTTGGCAACGAAGGATAAAGAGGAGCGATGGAAGGCAAGACGGTAGAGGATGAGGCGTACACTGAATGGAAAATCCTAACATGTTGCACATCTCTTGAGCAGCCGCATGCTTCAGAAAGACAGAGAAGCGAGGCATCGGATGACCTCTATTTCTTTCCTCACCTCCCTCGGCCTCCTCCCCCTACCCCCCAAAAGGTCTCGATGATCTGTTTCCCTCGCATATTAAAAACAATTTAGCTATATATATAGATAGAGAGAGAGAGATCGATCTCTTCTTTTTCATTTTCTCTCCCTCTTCCTCTCGGAAGGCTTGTCAAGAAGCCCAAAGCAAGCGTGGAAGGAGAGGGAAGGAGGAGGAGAAAGACACCACACAACATACGAAGGGTTTCATACTAGACAGAAGAAAAAAGTTCGACCGTCTCAGGCAAGAAAGGAACAGAAAAAGACAATGCGAGATACTGAGCTCTTCCCTTCTTATTTTTGAGGATGCCCAAAGGGTGAAGAGAAGGGGGGAGGGGAAGGGACGCAGTGCTCGCGGAGCCTTTCCTCCTCCCCTCTCCGTCCCTTCCCATCAGGTGAAACACAGAGCGGTATCCGGGGAAAAGCGATAGCGTCGGAGGGCACGCATTTTTCTCTGTGCATTGAGGACTAAGAATAGAGAAGAAGGAATAAAAGCACCTGCTTCGATCATGACAGAGCTAGGCCGTATATATATATATATATATATCGAACAAGGGGAGGAGGGAGAGGTTGGCCGGAGTGGGATATCAGGAGGAAGAGAGGGGGGGGACGGACTATGTGCCTCCTCCCCTGAAAAAGAAAGAAAGAAGAGTTTTGTGAAGAGTTGAACTTGACAAGAGGTGAAAAGGGAGCGAAAACACTCCGAGAAGGTTCACCTACGCTGAGAGGCGCTATGGCGAACAAGTCGGCGAGGTATCGCATCCATGAAATAGAGTCTTCCCTCTTCCGCTCAACGCGCTTCCATCTACACCTCCCCCCCACCTACTCCTTCTCCCGTATCACCGGCCTCCACGACGAGCCTCTTCTTTCTCTCCCCCTCCAAACATCTTTGCCACTCGCCTTTGTCTTCTTTTGAGCGAGACAATATCTAGATCAATGACCGCCGCTTCGAGTACATTCACGGCTCTCTCTCTCTACATATATATATATATATATATATATGTATAGAGGTGAGGAGGAAGGGTAGCTTGCAACGACCTGATGACCTGAGAAAAAAGAAAAGGATGCGGTGGCACAACAACAGCAATAATATTACACGATAAAGGAAAACAGAGAGAGAGAGAAATATATATATGGAGAGAGAGAGGGGTGGGGGGGGGATGGAGGAGGAGGACAGACGAGGGTGGTGGGGGGTGGTGGAGGGGAGCATCGAGGGGAGTTACGGATATGTACGCCCCCGCCCATGAGGAGGAAAACACAAGACGACGCCGTCGGGAGGCGGAGAAAGAGATAGAGGAACACGTCTGCAGAAGACGATAGAAACTTCTCCCTTTTACGAACCTCCCTTCCACCTTCCTTTTCTCTTTATTTGTCCAGACGCACACACGCCTTCCTCGTTGCACATATATACATCTATGTGTGCGTGCAGATAGAGAGATGTACGTGGGCGGCGTAAGGGGGACAGGTGCGCCCCGAGGTGCGCATTTCTTTCTTTATTCCCCCCCCCCTCGAGTCTCTTTGTTCTAGACGTGCCAAAACAAAGTGTTAAACAAAAAAGGAGAGAGAGAAAGAGAGAGAGGAAGGAGAGAATTTTTTAAAAAAAAATATATAAGGAAAACACTAGCGCCCAAGCATACGCACCCCACTGTGGGCGGTCATCTCCTGCTATCTGGGAACTGATGGAAGTAATAGTCGTCGTGAGGGATGAAGGAAAAGAAGGAAAGAAAAAAGGGAAGGGAGAGAGGGTGATCGTAGGGAAGGAAGGAGAAAGCGAAGAGAGGAATTCACCCACAGAAACACACAGAAAACGGGTGTACGGTGCCCAACGCTTTGGCTGCGCTACATAATAATGTTGGACGGGTGGGAGAAGCAGAGGCATACCAGCAAAGGCTATCTTTCCCGTGCACCGCCCTCTTTCCTCTGGTTACATCAGCATCTCTCACGCTGTCTTTACAGATACAAATATATATATATGAGCGTTTATGTAACTTGAATTGATTCTGATGCCCTCGAGCATGCAGCATGAGAACGGTAGATATGAAAGTATATATATATATATATATATTTATGAGGAGGAGGGGGGGGATTGGTGAGAAGGAGCAGGAGGAGGCAGACGAGTTACTATAACATGGTGACCCGTTTTAGTATGAGAAGGGGTAGGGAGGAGAGGGAAGAGAGCGGGGAGTCCTTAAAAACACTTCTCACCGTTTTGCTTTTTCTCGAGCTGTGCGCACGAGCAACCGTGAAGAAGTGAGGCGAATACGTCTGAGCCGGGCAGACGAAACTCTACAAGAAAATGAAATGAAATCGCATATGAGCGCACCGGCACCACCAAAGCTTTTTTGTGTGAAAGGAGGAGGAAAGGTGAACGGAAGAAAACAGGAGACAAGGGAAAGGAAGGAAGGAAGGGGAAGGAGAGAGAAGAGCAAAAACATGCCAGATGAGACGCACGGAGCGCGAAGAGTGGCAAAGTCAAAAAAAAAGAGAGAGAATACACCCCTCCCCCAATCTCCCATGCGCTCTCTGAACAACAGAAAAAAAAAAGATCCGTTCCCCATCCTCCCAGAAGTACCAAACTTGAAAGTTATCCGGTACAACATGACGCTGTGCACTGAGAAAAACTCCGTTACCAGTTTTTTTTTTTTGGGGGGGGAAGAGAGAAGAAGATGCGGGTTACGGAGGAGGAAGAGAAGCAACGGTGCTCTGCCGTGGGAAACGGCATGCGTTCTCTCCATTATATTCCTTCCCCGACCTCATCGATGGATATAGAATATATATACTGAGGATCCAGTGGTTATATATATATATATATATAATCCTTTTGCTTCGCTTCTACCGCGTTTTCCACACATGGGGGCAGACCCTGATCTTCTCTCTCTCTCTCTCTCTTCTTTTCTCCACCTCGCTTGAGCGAAAAATATGCTTTTCTTTCTGTGGTGGGGGGAGAGAGGAGGAAGGAGAGGGGGCGCGGGAGGGTGACGGAAGGGGAAAAGGAGAGAAAGGCAGAAAGTGGAAGCGTGAGCCATTCCCAAATTAACTAAAACCATGATTGATACAAATATATAGATAGATGTTTTTGTAGAAGGTACACACAGAGTTGCTGTTCATAAGAAGATGAGGATGCGGTGGTAACGGGTACCTTCGGGAGAGGAGGAGACTGGAGGTCAAAGGAAAAGGACGAGGAGGAAAACTATGGGGGGGGAAGGAGGAAAGAAAGGAAATCGATAAAACTGAAATGGGGCGTCTTGGCCTGCAACGCATTCATTTGTACATCAGCAAAAGGACGCACCCCTGTGAAAACTAAACGAAACGAAGACGAATAGAGAGTAAGAAACAAAATGGGGAAAAGGGGAGTCGAAGTCCATCTCTAACCAACGCCGCTTAAGACATTTACCAGCCTCATCAATGACAATGAAAGCAAACGGAGTAGAGAGAGAGAGAGAGAGCACAAGCAATAAAATTTTTTTATGCCGTAGACACGAGGGGAGCAAACACACACACACACACACACGCATATATATATATATATATATAGATATATAGAGGGAGAGAGAGAGGGAGGAGGGATATCTCTTCCGGTCAACAAGTGGTTTGCCACCGAGGAAGGGGCTGTTGCAGCCGCTGTCATGCGGCGCATGTGTCCCCACTCCCTCTTCCTCTCGGCCATTCCTTAAGGGCAAAGAAAAAAGGGAGTTCCTGCAGACTAGAAAGAGAAATACGTTAGGGGCAAGTAGTGGAAGAGGAGAGGCATGCGAAAACATCCGACTGCTTGTCTACATCCATAGGGGTACGCAGTGAGGTGGGAGAGAGAGAGAGAGAGAAGTGGAAAAAAGTGAAGGGGGTGGGGAGAGAGACTCACCGAGAGGGGAGCACTTACTTAATATCGCTCATGGTTGAAGCGCCACGTATCCCTCAAGTACGTTGGGATATCCGAGCATCGAGCAAGGCGGTGAAGAAGCCCATCTGCAGCGCTGAGCTGCAGCAGCACCGTATCCTCCTTGTCTTCCCAATCAAAAATAGATGTACTGCATTCGACGATGCTCAGCGGATGAGCGGCAACGGTGCCCTCCGGCGCCACAGCAGGGCAGGAAGATGGCACCGCTTCTTTCAGTTGGCGCAACTGCATCATGCGCATGCACTGTATCTTCGGTAACTGTCCGATGTTTCGACGCCGCGCAAAGTCCTTCACCTGTACCATGTTGTACGGTTGAAAGACACCACACAGGCTGTTGTTGTCGAGCAGCACCGTGCGGCGCAGGTTGCGACCGAGGAGGTGAAGATCCTTTGTATACCCAACATTGGTGGGTGTACAGTGATCCCGGTGTAGCACTGTTATGACGCGCTTCGCATCGACGCGGCGAGGGGAAGGGGCCGGCGTTGACTCGTCTTCATGGCCAGAGCCGTTGAAGGCGAAGGATATCGTGAAGTCGGAAATATCTTTTTCAAGTTGGCGCAGCACCGCATGAGTGTAGAAGGCTTTGCTTGCGGTGAAAATGACTACCTCGAAGTGGTCTAAGCAGAAATTGAGAAAGCGCTGCAGATGCGGCCTATACCGCAGAAACAACTTGTACGTGTCCGTCGACGGTGATGCGACACCCCTCTTTCTCGTCTTCTCGTTCACCTGACCGGGAACATACACGATCGCGTCGGCGTCCGGCATGGGCTCAACAGAGGTGTGCAGCAGCGTCTCATCCATGTCCAGCACAATCGTGGGCCGGTCCACCACACCGCGCCGCTGCTTCGGCAGGTATGGCACAAACTTCCAGTGGAGGAAGGGTGATAGGCTGATGGTGGCGTCACTGACCGCATCACCACTGACCTCCTCCGCCAACACCTGGGGATCCAGCAAAGGACAGCAGCACACCCCCGCCGGATCTGCGTGAACCGCGAGCACCTCCTCTGATACCCGGAGCGTGGCACGTGTTGCGCTTAGTGGCGGCAGCGACGTCAAGGGCGACGAGCCACCACCACGACCACCTCCCACTTTAAGATCACACCGGCGTGCGTCGGAGAGGCGCTGCACGAATAGGGACGATGACGAACGCCGTTCCAAGGCATCCACCTCATCCGGGAAGTTCCGCAGACTGTCGTGCGAGTTGGAACTGAGGGAAAGCTTGAGGGACGATAGCGGTGTCGTAGAGACCTGCCCTGCCGTCCGAGACGCCCTCGTGTAGCGAGAGTTGACGGTGTTGGCCTCTTCCTGTATTGAATCCGAGAGCTCCAGCGAAGTGCCATGATGAATCCCATCAGGCGAGCTCATAGCGTTGCGGGTGCTGCCCTTGTCCGTCGTGGTCCAGTAAGAGGTGCTGTTCCGCAAGGGAGCCCGGTTTTCACAGCGAATAATGGGGCCACCAAGTGCCTCTGCTGACCTGGAGTTGGCTTCCACATGTTCAGACGTAAGGTGCTGCTCCTGTTGAGCGAAGATGGGGATGCCTCCGGTGCGTAACACGGGAAAAGCCTCTCGACACTCCGGCACACCTGCGGGGGTAGGCTGCGTATTCGCCACGTCTGTGAGGGACGGATGCGGTGGTGGCACGGCGAGTGGCGCTTCATCGACTTTCAAAGGTGCGAAGTGTCCCCCTGCGATTGCACCAGCTTTCCTGCGAGACATCGACAAGAGGGGGCGCGGCGATGGCGGTTAGGATGGTGAGAGACTCGTGTCTTTTCTTTCACGTTCTTTTACTTTTGTTTTCCTCTTTTATTTTTTTGATTGCCCTCTCCCACGTCCGCAAAAGTCGACACGGGAGGGAGAGGGGGAGGGGGAGGGGGAGGGAGAGGGGGGGGGGGAGGGACCGAAACGTGATGCAACACTCCGACCAGTACGTTATCAAAACAGCAAGAAGAAGGGAATGACGCCGGTGAGTCGAAATCCCATGCACACACACACACACACACTTACAAACACACAGACGAAAGGAAGGAGAAGAGTTTAAGAAGAAAGTGATTGACGAATATGGGAGGGGGGAGGGGGGGGAGCCCTACAAAAGTAAGAAGCTGGTGGGGATGGACTGATCGTGTGTCTTTTGAGTGACTAGGCTAGAGGTACACGCATACGCAGACACGCAATCAGGTGCCCACACGGAGAAAGAAAAAAGAAAAAAGGCCGCGGTGAAAAGAGAAAAGAGAAAGCTTCGGTGAACCTCTCTCGCTCTGTTTCTCTCTTCTCTCGCCCTACAGCCATGAAAGCAAGCAAAAAAAGCGCAAAAACTGCTGATGAGAAGGAAAGACAAAAGGGGGGAGACAAACAACACGGTGGTGGTGGTGGCAGGGTCGTTTCGTTGCCGGTTGCGAGGAGAAGGACGCGGACGAGAACTATAGAAGGTCGTCAACACCCTCCCTTCCAAAACAGAACCCAACAAAAAAATACAATAGCGTACGTGCCCAATGCACCTACCCACCCGTGAGCACGTCAACAGGAGGAAGAGAGATTTCGCGATCGGATAAGATGATAATATCGGAGAGAAAGCGAAAAAAGTGGGTGCGCCCTTTCTTCCCTTTCCCCTCTTTGAAGACGACCAAATATAAAGATATATAAAGATATATAGAGAGAGGTGTAACGCGTACACACGCAACTAATAAAAAAACAAAATGGGAAGTAGGTGGAAGGGGGATAAAAAATTTTTTTTCAAAAGGGAAAAATAAATTCAAATGAATACAGTAAAAAGTGAAGGGAGGGAAAGAGAGAGAGAGAGAGAGACCTGAGGGAGAGGCGCTAAAGCTTGTGTTCTATACATACCCTACCATTCCCTTCATGCATTCGAGAATAAAAAAGAACCCGTTACCTCTCTACCAATCAATCAAACTATATATATATATAGGTAGATAGATAGCTGTATATATATAATGGTTTCGTTAAGATACTGTAGAGTAGAACGAAGAGGAAGGAAGAGGGGGGGGTGTACAAAAAGACAATCGATATATATATATATATATATATATGTTTAATCCTTCCTCTTCCCCCCTTCTCTGTGAACGGTAAGGGACGTCGTCGGGAGGGGGAGGGGGGGGAGAAGAATGAAACTATAAAGAGTGAGGGAGGGGAGGGGGGCGATTCTCACGGAGGGAGAGAGCCTCGACCGGGGGGGGGGGGGGGGGGAACAGCAAGAAAGAGGGATGGGCGATGAGCTACGATCGAGCGTGCTTCCTTCTACATATATATGTGTATGTAATGGGCGTCACCTCCCGTTTCAATGCCTCCACGCGGAGGTGCGATGCAGCGTAGCTACTCGTGAGAGACCTCACGTGGAGAGGAGGCACCAACACAAATCAATTGAGACACCGATACACCCCCAGAGAAGAAGAAAAGACGAGAGAAGCGGAGATCGTCCGTATCGTAATAGACGTTTTTACAGATTTCCCGTTCTTCCTTTTTTTATGTTCCTCTTCCCCTTCCCTCTTTTTAATAAAAAAAGCCCCGTTCCACCCCACTCGAACACCGACACGTACCCCAGTGCCGACACGTTTTCGCTTCTTGACGATGTTGCAAACACACACACACACACACACACACAACTATAGAGAGAGAGAGAGAGATAGAGATAGAGAGAGAGTCACGTGAAGAACACAGCAGATATGAAGCGGCGTGTGTTCGGAAGTCAGGGCAGTGAAGTCAAATCAGGCGAAGTCCACTGGGCGTCGTGAGGGTGCGTTGTGAACACACAGAGAAAAAGTAGAGTAAATATCAGAACAGAATGCGGAGGGAGGGGGGGGGAAGGGGAGGAAGAGAGGGGAAGGAGGGAGGGAGAGAAAGAGAATGCGAGGCTGATCGAGAGAGGGGCCTTGCCGCAGTGGGCGAGGAAATAGTGTGCACCGACCGTTCCTCCCGTCCCATTGTGCGTCTTTCTTCTCATCCGCCACAGTGGGAGAAGAGCGGAGTTGGAGGGAAGAGACGGAGGTGGTTCACCCGGAAAAATGTATGTCGCACCGAAGCGTGCGTCCCTCATGGTGTGAAGAAAGGCGAAGGAGGCAGAACGATACGGCAGTCTCCTCCCATCACTACCTCCTGCAGAGCAGTAGTAACCTCCCCTTCTGCATCTGCCGTCTCTCCCAACACTTTCGTCACCCACGCATCTTTTGAGGATCTGTGTGAGAGACCCTTGTCTGACACACGATTCGCACATGCATGTGTCAAAATCAGCAAATACAGCAAAAAAAATTAGAAACAAGAGGAGGGAGCAGAACCAGGTCCCCTTCTCGCTTCCCCCCTCCCCCCCCACCGCGCTCTCCAAAAGGAGAGCGGAGAAGGGATGGAGGAAGGGGGGAGGGAAGGGAGAAAGATGCAGAGGTGCCTCGTGGAAGGTTCTCAAAGCTGCACCACGTTGTGTACGTTGTCTCCTCCTGCAGTTCTCGTCTCGCCTCGTCCCCTTCGCTCCGTCTGCACACAAACGCCCATGGCCGTCCAGATCTTCAGCCTCACTCTACCGTCTCCCTTGAAGGCAATGGAATGCAAGGAAAGAAGGAGGGAGATGGGATCGTCAGCTAGAGGCTACGGTACGCGGTGAGCATGGCCGTGTAGGGCTCCAGGAACACCGCCCAGTATCCATCTGCACACAGCAGCGATGACAACGTCTGAACTACTTTAGCATGTTTGGCGGAGCTACAGCGGCGCAGCTGCTGTACCTCATCCCAAACGGCAGAAGTGGCGCGTTGTTGCGCAGCTTGCACAACAGCGTGCATGTGTGCTGCGATTTGCTCGTCCATCTCCGTCTGTGTAGAGGGCGCGGCGTCGACCACGTGGCATTGTGCATCTTCAATGTGGGCCACAAAACTGCGAAAAAGTAGAGTGGGGCAGGTGATGACCGGCATAGTCTCTTGTTCAGCGATGCGGCGCTGCAGCGCCGTGGCTGCTCGTGCCGCACTCAGTACGGACATCCATACTGCTTCGGGGAAATCGGGGCAGTAGCCTTGCACGACAGCAAAACACCAATAGCGCGCTTCCGCTGCTGTCGGCATGGTTGCCGGCGAAGGTGTCGAGCCTGATCGACATCTCGCATCGGCAGTGGTGGGGGGCCGGAGGAGGAACGTGAGCAACCACTCCATCGCGGCATCGTCGTCAGGAGGCGCCGGGTGAATGGAGTCTTTGTCGAGAGAACGTAGGAGTGGTACCACGACCTGCCGCCAGCATCGAAATACCTCGAGAGCGAGGGTGATGCCGAGGCGCTGCCCTTCCCCTTCCTTCGTGGCCCTGCCTGACAGGTGGTGCCGCCACAGCGAAACTCCACGCGATTTAATCAAGCCATGGTGGCCTATCAGCAAGTCTTCACAGCGCTGAGCAATGCATCGGCACAACGCGGCCTTGATCGCATCCTCCTTCACCTGAAGCATGGTTTCTCTATGGCCCGAGACATCGGAGGGAGCAGAAGAGACGAGGAGGGGGACGGATGCGGCGGTCTCGACAGGGCTGCTGCCCATCTGCGACGCCTGTACGCTGACCGCTGAACGCCCAGCCGCCACAGCTCCTCTGGCTCGCATCAGCGATGGCGAAGACGCCGTGTCCACGAAGGAGGAGGCGAGCCGCTGCAGAAGTCTCCGAGGTGATCCTTCCGTTGTGGCGCTAAGGTTGTCCTCCCTCACGATGGGAACGTCTTTTTCGGGTGAGTTACGGACCAACTTCCTCTCAGCGCTGATGTGCCGGCAAGGGGCAAGCGACACAAGCGACTGCACAATGTCTGCCAGCCCATGTCGGCGCACGTACGCGGCGGTGGCAGCGCTCACCGACTCCTGTGAAGGGCGAGCGGCATTCTCTCGTGACGCCGCAGTACTGTTGCGGAGACCATTCATGTTCTTTTCCTTTTACTCTTCCACCGCAGTATTCGCCCATATATAAATATATATATATGTGTGTGTAGGTATGTCTCTATACCTATGCCTATCGTCGTTGGAAAATGTGAGAAGGAGCAAAGAAGAGCGGGAAACGTTAGGGAAAAGGGGAGGGGGGGGGCGGGAGAGGGAGGGAAGTGCGAAGGGACGAGGGGCGAATACGAGACGGTCGCTGTGATGGGCGATGGTGAAGATGGCATGAGCCAGATGCCGGCCATCCGTCCTACCCCTGTTTTCCACCCTGCCCTTCTTTTGTTCGCTTTACGCGCTCCTATAACACGGGCTGCCATATTCTTCGCTGACACCGCCTCCACGCACACCGCTTCCTTCCATGAAGAAAGCGGTAAGGCAGAGGTCTGTGCGGTGAAGAATGTCAGGTGGTGGTGGTGGGCATATCTGCTGAAGAGAGAGAGCGAGATATGAGAGAGAAGAATCGAAGGAAGGAGCAGGGTGGGGGGTGGAGGTGAGTAAAAGAAGGGAACACATTCAATTTTTTATCGCTGACCCTTCGCTACGCTCTCTCTCCTCTCCTGAACTCGGAACATATGTTTATACTTTTCGCCCCCCGCCCGTGCTCCCCCTTCCCCGGCCTCCATCTCACACGCACACTACCGCACGCTCGTTCGGAAAGGCGAGTATGCTTCTCTACAAAAGAAACCGCACATGCCTAGGTGAATGAACGAGAAGAGAGGTGTCGCGCAGCTGATGCAGCCTCACCAGCTGTAACAGACGCCGTTGTCTGCGTGATATTTTTTTTATTCTTCAAAACTACAGTCCTTTAACATTAGCTTGTGCACACTCCCTCACACCGGGAAATACATGTGTATCCATGTACGATGCTGCTTATTCGAATACCTTGACCTACGAAGTCACTCCACCGATGGAGGATCCCGGCTCCCACTTCAGGGGAAGCGAGAAAAGAAGGTGGAAGAGCGGAAAACGTGACATCATGGAGGTGCTACCCATGTGGGAGAGGGGGAAGAAGAATGGAGGTCCACGCCCGCCCCCCGCCTTTCCTCCCTTCCCCTCTTCTCCAGCACCGTTTCACACGTCAAAACGTGTTGCTCACGCGATTCATCACAGCTCGAATGCGTGTGTAGACCTTAGCGGCGGGGCTACCGCGAATTAAGTCGCAGATCGCGTCCCGCGCCACACGTATATTTTGCGTCGTCCCCATAATCCAAATTTTTGTGTCCGCCACGACGATGCGAGTTCGCGTGACATTCTCCAGCGTGTACTTCGTCTTTCCGTGAGAGCCGCTAATGCGTCCAATGCAACGGGATAGATTGTCTCCCTGCAAGTTAGCGCGAACGTCTTTCACCTCAAACCCTTCGATGTAGACGTCGTCCATACGCAGCAGTGCCACGGCGTCCCTCACGTCAAAGCCGGCGATGACGGCCTTGACGAAGTCCTCTGCCTTCTGGAGCATCACCTTGCCAGCAGCGATGCCTTGGGCACCCTCTGCAGTGGAAGTCGCCGGCGACGTGCGCAAGTCCACACTACGCGTCTTGAGGTTCATGCGTATTTCAAGTTTGCACTGCTCCACGATGGGCGTGTATAGTTCCATCCAGACCTTCTTGAGGGGAGGGAAGCGGTGATGCGGGATCTTGACGCTACGCGACTCGCGCACAAACGGAGCGGGTGCCGCTTCCTTCGATAGCGTCTTGTCACTCCTATCCCTCACGAGTGGAGCTGCAGCAGCAGCGGTGGCCTCCTGCGACATCGACGGAGCGGTGCCGCACTGTTAAACTGTTATGTTCCTGTCTTTTGTATGTGTTGGTTGGTTGGTTTGTGTTTGTTCAAATTTGGTACGCGACTGTTTGAGGGGGGGTGATCGACCTTTTCTTGGCGTGGGCGAGTGGATGGCTGCTGCAGGCGGTCGTGGGAGGCGGTCGTGCGTACACACCCACCCAAATCACACACCCACACACCGACACAAAAGGTCGTCGCAGCATCAAGAATAACACATGTCGAAGTCCACCGAAAAGGGAAAGCCGTTCAAAGGGCAACGAATAAGTGGAGGAGCGAGAGAGAATGATGCATTGGTGCGATATATATATAGAGAGAGAGATGCGCATATGCATGGTGACATGATCAAGACGATATGGAGGAGGAGAGGAAGCAGGTCCTCCCCCAAAAGGTTCATCACGAGCTACAGAAGGTGCACGGACCCCTCCCCCCTTTCTCTCTCGTGACGCCTCCGCTTCCCTCTCCCTTCTCTGTCGGGCGTGTAAAGCCTTCTTTCTTTTTCGACACTCACACACACACACACACAGGAAGCTAGGGAGTGGTGCTGCTGGGAGAGAGAGAGGTTAGCAGGAACGCAGAACCTCCCCGCCCCTCTTACCACAGCCCTTTCTTACTTTTTTTCATTACAAACACATCTGCACCCTCATGTGCACACGACAAGATGAATGTGCACTGCTACACACGGGGTGTGGGGGCACTGTAGCGGCGGGATTTAAGAGGGTAGCGGGAGACGGGTAGGGGGGGGGGTAGGGAGGGGAGGGAGGGGATGAGAAGATGAGACGCGTCAACAGTAGAAGGAAGGAGACGCGCCTGACCTCCCCCTCCCCTCCCCCCCCCCATGCAGTAACGCACTCATTTAAAATAAAGTGAGCACTCTAAAAAAGCTTCATGCTCTCCTGCATCACCCCACCCTCTCTTTTTCTCTCTCTTTCGCTAATTATTTATCTAGCAAAAAGGTGAAGCTGTTGACGAGAAGAGAAAGACTGAGGAAAGCAGAAGGTAAAGAAAGAAAGGGAAAGAAAAGAGCGCAGAGGCAGCGCATCTTCTTTTTTTCCCATTCCTCCGAATCTGCGCTCCTTGACCGCGAACGATCGCAGAGGGCCTGCAATGTTTCGTGGAGGATCTCTCCTTTCTCGTACCCCCTTCTTCTCTCACACTTCCCTGCTTTCCCTCTGTTTCCTATATCTGAAACCAGCACCAGACAAAAAAGAAAAAGCAAACATGGCCACTACTCTACAAGATCTTTCCCGAATGAGGTAAGGAAGCAGAAAAAAAGACAGCGAAGAAACGAGTGAGAGAAAGAGAGTGGTGGTGGTGGTGGTGGCGGTGGTGAGTGAGGGACTGGGGTGAAAAAGATTTTGTGCTTGTCGATACACGCGCACATACATATACGCATGTCGGTGCAACTTTCTATTTGTCACCACGATACGAGGCTCCTCTTCAGAATATCTGCAGCCTAGACGTTCGGCATCTCGATGATGACGCAACGTAAAATCAGTGAACAGCAAAAAAAAAAACAGAGCGTGTCACCAGAGGAACGGAAGAGAGATTCAACCTTCTTTCCATCCTCGGCACAAAGCAAAGAATGGATTGGGAAAAAGGGGTTTGGTTGGTAGAGGAACACACGTGAGAGAGAGGTGCGGGCTCCCTTGCGTGCAGGGGATGAAAGGTGCAACGGTGAGCCCCCCTGTCCCCCCTGTCCCCCCTCCCCCTTCGAGGGATAAAGACGAACCCCACGGAGTACCCGCTTCATGAGCTTCCCCGTAATTACTTTCTTCTTCCCTCCACGCCCTCACTTTTCTCTTCCGCCTTTTTGTCCCCGCCTTAATCCAATGCGGAGCGTGCCATGATGTGATTATCTCGCTCGCTTTCGGAGTCGCTTCCCTGAGCCGGAGCATACTGAGCTGCGGTGGGAGGTGCCCGCTCGGGAGCCTCCACGGCCGTGCCTTTGCTGTCTGGCGCTGGGGGCGGCGTGTCGCTAACGTAGGAGTCCGATGGAGAATGCGCTGGGGCCGCCACGCTGGAGGTGGCAGTCATGCGATGATTGCCCCTTAGCTCTCTCTCTGGAAGCGCGCCATCCTCGTGACCGACATCTGGCGACGACGAAGATGACCGATCGCGGGAGCGGTGCAGCCCTTCCCTCCGAATCGCATGCGAACCCGCCGAGGCGAGACGAGGAGAGGAGGAGTAGGGCGACGACGGAACTGAGGACGGCTCGGGTATGTGGGATGAGACTGACAGCGTATCCCTCGTGCTACCTCGACGCAAGGGGACGCTGTCCGCGGGCGCTGCCCTCGCGGCAGAGGATGGTGGGGCCTCCCCACCTCTCGTGGAGGCGGACCGTTGCCTTGCATTCTCGGCTGGTAAACCACACAGGTTAGCCTGCTGCAGTGGTGGTTTTCCTTCATCAGCTATCGCGTCGCCACGGAAGCTATGCTCACCAGCAGCAGTATAAGGGCTGGAGAGTGGGTCTTGGACTGTCGCGGACGTCGGTTGCAGGTCCTCTAGGACCTCTCCGAAGCGCGAGCTACCACCAGTGAGGCGAGAGGACGACCTGCGACGCCCTTCGGAGGCGGATGAGAACGCTGGCTGCTGTTCCTCTCGCCTAACAAGCAGCGAACTACCGCTTTCCTGTAACGGCATGGTCCTCGTTTGGAACACTGCCGAGGTCAAGAAGCGGTGGCTACCACTGCTACTGCTACTGCCTTGCAAGGCGACACCAGCGCTGCGGAGGGGACTGGTGACACTGCCAGCATCCAGTGTAGAGGGTAACGGTGTGATCGTTGGACTCAAACCCGTTTGCTCACCGTGTTGCACGCGAGCAGTTGATGACCTGCAATAGCTTGGGGGACGAGTGGAGGTGTAGCTGCGACTGCGGCTGTGTGAGCTCTCCTTCTCTGCCCCACGGGCGACGCTGAAGTAGGAAGCTGGCGCGCTCGCCTGAGTGGCCGCGCGTGCGACAGCGGTATCCAGTAGCTGTACCTGGCGATCAAGCCCTTCGACACGATCCTTCACGGTATCCAGCGAGTCTGAGAGACGCATCACACTCTGTACTAGCCCACCCAAGGGTACCGTGGAGTCCGCCGATGCTGCGCTGAGGCCAGCCGTCGCTGCTGTGGCAAGAGGCGCGAAAGGCGAGCCAACCTGAAGGGCTGCACAATGCACCAGCATCTCAAGCCTATTCACGTCCCGGCGACACGTTCGTACCTCGCTGTCGCGACCAACAGCGTCTTGAACCAAGCGTTGCCCCTCGGTCACACCATGGGCTGCGATATCTGCCGTGGCAGTCAGCGCCCCGCGCAGCTGCGCTACCTGGCGGGCGATTTCTTCCTGCTGTGCCTCCATCGACTGGAGGTCTTTCCGCAAGGCCTGCTGGGTGGTTTGTCTCCATCGCTGCTGCTCGTGCTCCGCGCGGTCCCACATCTCCTGCATGTGGGCCTGCTGCCGCTGATGTGCCTCCGAGTGAAGTTGCGCGTGACGGTCGCAGGTGCTGGAATTACTCTGCTTCATCCCTCCCACTTCCTCTCGCAGCGCCCTCAGCTCATCCCCCCACCTCACGTACTGGCGCTCTACAGCGTTTCGGTGTTCTTGCAGGTCCCGTTGTACCTCCCCTTGCGCGCTGGAAAGAGCTGCATACATGTCTCGACGGTGCGCCCGCAGCTGCTCGGCCGTGTCCTTCAGAGTTTTCTCCAACTCGGACTGGCCGAGACGGAGACTTTCGACGTGGTCTCGCAGCTTCTCCTGAAGGTGCAGCACCTGCGTGTCAACGAGCGGTGCCACCAGCGCAGGAAGATGGGTACGCACCCATAGGTTCACTTCGGCGGCCACTACATGGCGTGTGAGGTCGTTGCATCGTGTCATCGATACCGGCGGCTCTCCTGCGGCACCAGAATTGATGAGGCGGGGCCACGAATGCCCATAAGGAGTCGCATACGCAGCAGCATGAGGAGAGTTCCTATCACAGAGAGGCCCATCCAGCGGCACATCCGCTTGTGTCTGAGCGGATGTGCGCTCGAGATCGTGCCGAGTGCGCGACGTCTTCATCAGAATGGCGTCCATCTCTTGGTTCACCGCCTGTAAGCGGGCTGAGAAGATCGCATCGTCACGTCGAGCCTCATCAAAGGCAGACATGCTTGAGTTTCATTCAACGGACCTACGCGCACACGCAAAAAGGGGGCGTAATGGAACGCCTCCAGTGTGTGTGTGTGTGTGTATGTGCAAGAAGGTGCGGGTGTGTACTCGAGGCACGCAAGTCCACACCAAAACAAGAGAATTGAAAGAGAACACGTCTCGTGTGAAAGGGGAGGGCGTAAGCGAAATGCGACAGTTCCGTGTGGGGGGGGGGGGGGGAAGGGGAAGGGAGAGGGAGAGCAGCGTCTGTTGCTGGCACGTGCTCACGAAAGTGGGCTAGTATCGTGCAAGAGGTTGAATGGACGGTGGTGCTGCATAAGTAAATCGAATGTGCTACGCCCCCCCTTTCTCTTCGCCTCTTGTAGCCTTCCCTCCCCGTGTATATCACCCGTTGCGGGCCCCCAAAACCCCAACCGCACCGCCACAGCAGCACAGAAAGAGCGGGATCGAACGCACCGCGGAAGAAATCAAACGCACAAACCAACAAAAGGATTCGTTGGAGGAAATATGTGTCATTGCATGGAGTAAGAGAAGTCACATGGTAATGCTGCAACAGCATCCACAACACTTCCTACGACGGAGACGGCGTGTGGGTGAGTGTAGGAGAAGGAGGGTGTTGGGTCGAACCTCCTCTTATCTGCCCCCCTCCCTCCCCCCTCCTCCTCCTCCTATTCTTTCTGTGGCACTGAGTCAGAAACAGGTATCGTCAAGATGTCAGGTTAAACAGAAATGAAAAGCGATAAGACACACACACACACACACACGAAAAAAAACGCGCAACAAGAGAGGGAAGAATGGTGCGGGCGCAGGGGCTCACCTGATTTTTTTTGCATTAAAGGAAAATGGAAACGGGCACATTGCCGTGCAGATCGATAACTATAAAAATATATATAGATATATTCATATATGTAGATGTGTACCCAGAGAGAGGGGCATCTTGAGAACGGTAGCCAGTTAGAGAGAGAGAGGGAGAGGGGGGGCTGGATGATGGATGGTCACCAGAGCCAAACCATATCGATGGGACGTTCAGTTGATCGGATGATTTCTTCTCTCCCCCGTTCCCTCTCTCTCCAGAGCATGGGTGCAGGGGAAAAAAGCTCAGAAGATGTAAAACATGTCCGAGTCTGCAGCGCGTAAGCTTTCTCCCTCGCGTCAGCCCTCCCCGTTGTTTATCACTTGCTGCAACTCCGATCCATCTCTGTCATTCCGGTCGATATCACGAAGGCAAGTAGCTGGCCTCCCTCTCCCCTTACAGGTTCTCTGTTATGTTCGTAATGCCAAACAACGTTCCTCGTACTCCTCCACCCACTACCGCCACCGCCACCGCCACCACGGCCAAACCTGCAGCGAGAACCACACAGGGAATCCACTTCTCCCCTGATCTCAAATCCATTTTTCATTTTCACAACAACGCATCAAATATGCACATGAGAATAAATAAATGAATATATATATATGTGCTGTTTAGAAAGACGCACACCCGGGAACAATAAGAGACAGCTATCTCAGTCAGGAAGAGGAAGACGGAGGAAGAGGGAGGCGGAGGGAGGGAGAGGCATGCGGAGGGAGGGAGAGGGAGGCGGAGTAAAATGGGAGAGGGAGGCGGAGTAAAATGGGAGAGGGAAAAAGGAGAAGAGAACGATGTCGGAAAAAAAAAAGGCGGTTTTAAAAATATATAGTCGAAAAAATAGTGGTTGATACATATCTATATATATATATATTCTTATGAAAGCATGTTTAACGCGCACCATCCTCAGGGAATGTACGGGTGACCTCACATTTGATGGAAAGTGAAGCAGAGCGGAGGGGAAGGGAAGAGGGAGGGGCTGAGCGTGGAGGAGATACACACGCGGCTCCCATGTAGTGCGGCCACAATGCCGAGCCCCACATACTTCCTCTTCTTTCGCGGACGTAAACGTCATGGAGGAGGATGCCTGGCTCTCGCTTTCATATCAACATCCTCAGTACATATGCCTCTCTGCATACCTCTCTGTGTGCCTCTC
>JASAOM010001108.1:13744-280889 GCA_030849085.1 Borovskyia barvae | reverse complement strand
CGTGTGGGGGTGGTGGTGGCTAGTTCTTCGTTGCAGTAGGCCTGTTGCTTCCGCTGTTGCAGTACCCTCTGCGTATGCCGGATGCGTCGTTGCAGGCTTACTCGGTGCAATTCAAGCCGTTGTCGCCGGTGGTTCATTACGGCCTTGGAGGCGGCGATCCGGTACCTCTTCCAGTCGGCTTTCTCGAAGGCGTAACGTTTCGTCTTCGTAGCGATACTCGTCAGTGGGATGTGCCTCTCCACAACTCGAACCGTGAACAGAGTGGCGCTGCGGTCACTGGGGGGCGTGCCGTCCGTATGCCAATCACTGATGAAGCACTCCCTCGCCAGCGTGACGTCCGGGGAGCTGGTCACGTGTCCCCGTGATGTACGGTGGTATTCCTGAAATTGAAATGGAACACAGCGACGTAGGCACATCGGGTTTTGCTGAGGTCGTCTCGCCCCCGCCCTCCCCTCAAGGTGACAGGATCTGATCGCTGATCTCATCCTTTTTTGGAGGGGGGAGTGTTCGACCCCCTCCCTCCCCGCTGTTCCCCCCACCCACACACACCCCTCTGTACCTTCTCCCGTTCGGGTCATCAGCAATCTCTCCTCACACGTCTCACGAGTCTGCAGCGCGGTCCGGTGGGCGAAGGAGCCCCTAACAAGAAGCAACAGAGGTAGAGGGGGCATCTCTTCTTTTTTTCGCGTTTTACAAATATTAGCTGTGTATTATGAAACATCGACGCCACCGCAGGTACACGGCGGCACAACGGTTTTTCCCTCGCTTCATTCCTACTGCTCGATGAATTTCAGAGGGAAAAGAGAACAACAGGGGGAGGAGGTGAGGCAGAAGGTGAGGGAAAAGAGGGCCACGGAGCACCACACCAGCACTCTTCACGTACTTCACCTTCTCCCCTTCTCACCACATCGGCGGGCCACCTCGGAAACAAACAAAAAAAAAGAAGAAGGGCAGAGGAGGAAGACATTGTACATGGGGAACCTCCGCAACCCAGAAAAGCAAAAAAAAAAGAGCATGAGGAGAAACATCAAACAGAAGGTCAAAAGGGGAGGGAGGGGGGGGAAGAGGGACCCCCCCCCCCCGCCTGGGCCACATCGCATGCCTCGGGCTTCTTTTTTTTTTGATTTCCGTATCTCACCTCCCCGCCTCGGGAGGAGGCTCCGCTTCATCTGTAGCTTTCGTGGGGCGTGTGGCGATCGGCGAAGCTTGGCGATGAGAGGTGCGTATTGAGAATTTCCTTCGGCCAGCTAATAGGATTCTGAGGGTTGAAGAAGACGTCGTTATTGAGCTTCGCTCGGTCCTGCAGTGCCTGATCCGCCCACTTGCACAGACGATCCACTTTCGCCTTCGACACATGGTTGGTGGTGGTGACGTCATAGCCTTTGTAATCCTCGCAGGTGGCGACGGTACCTTTCTGGGGGTAGTCCGTCGTGTAGCCCGCCACGCACAGCGCCACAAAGTCGTCCTCCTTCGGCTCCGTCGCCGCTACCGTCACGGCTGCCTGCCGCATCACATTTTGGTCCGACAGTTTACCGCCCGCACGGCCGCTCGCGAGGCCACCCTTTCCCTCGCGGGAGAGACCACACCCCATTATGAACGAATGCTATTCCGTGAGAGAAGAAAAGAAGAAACGTGTGTGAAGGGGGGGGCAACGAGAAGGAAGAAGAGAAATCGAAACAGATGGAGAGCCGACCCGGCGTGCCAAAGGGAAAATACAAAAAGGAGCTCGTCACCCTTGCGTACACAACACAGCAAGAGAGGGAGTGAAAAATGCAAATGATGCTAAATTCTACACGAAAGTTAAATGAACGAAAATCGAAAGGAAAAACAAAGGGAGATACTGCCAGAGGGAGACGGGAGACGGGAGCCGTACGACACACAGGGGGTGCGTGTATCGGTATGATACGGACACGTTTTCGTCTTGTTGTGTGAGTGTAAATGTATGTGTGTGTGTGTGTGTGTGTGATTGTATTATACAAATCCCTGTCGCTCTTTTTTCAGTTTGAGGGAAGGGAGTGAAAGGAGAAGACGATGGTCAAGTGAGAAGAGTAACACAGAAGAAATGCGCTACGCAATTATCCGGGCGACAGCGCACTGATCGAAGCTATGAATCTATAGAGAGATGCATGCGTGTGTATGTGTGAGTGTGTCACCCACCACCGCGTAGGTTAGCCCAGGCAGAAGAAGAAGCGAAGAGGGTTGTCCGGGGAGAGAGAGAAAGTCGCTGCGTAAAGATGGACAACGACAGTTCACAGGGCAAAAGGAGTTCCTTCAACTCGGAAAGCTGTAGCACGCCCCCCCCCCCGCTTCACTGCAGTCCGTTGTCCACTACGGGCACAAGTGAAATGGCACAGCCAAAGGCAATGGGAAGACAAAAAGGAGAGACGGAGGCGATCGGGGCGAGCTCCTCTCAGGCCGCTCGCGATGCGAGTGAGAGACAAGCGCCTCTCTCGCGCGCACACACCTACGCACATCTTTGCTCACCACCCACGTGCTGATTGGTCTTGTCACACCCTCAACAAAAAAAGTGGTGTACCGTTTCCTTTTCTCTGCCATTTTTTTGTGAATTGTGGTGGTCTTCCGCCTTTTACTTTTTTCATTCTCTTCACGCTCCCGTCCACACGCACCAGAAACGAAGTAAGCAGTACGACCATGCGAGCTGTCATGGATGAGAATACCACGTCAGACGTGATACACGCACACGCACACGCACAACGCCGATACACGTAGACGTGTATCGATTTCTTCCTTCGGTTTTGTTCTCGCCAGAGGATGGCCCAAGCACGCCAAAGGAAGAAGAGAATTTAAAAAGGGAAAAGCACTGCGTGAGATAGGGAGGGACGGACGACCGAAGAAGCGGACAGGAAGGAGTTCGTCACGCCCTTCGCTCTCTTCCACCAGCTCTCCCCCCTCCTTTGCACACACACACGCAGACACACCAGAGCAGTACTTCAGTGAAAATTATTGCGATAGAAGCGGCCGAAGACGCGGTCACCATGCGCCTGCATCGACTGCACCAATGTGCGTCTCAGAGGGCCGGCGTGCGTCTCCATGGCGGTCTGCACGGACTGAGAATCGTTCGTGTTGTAGTGCATGGCGGCACCCGGTGCGTTCGAGCCTCCTCCACCTGCTACGACAGTTTGCAGTTGCGCGTTATCACTGGTCAGCCACTTCCCGGGAGCGGTGAAGTCCTCGTAGTGCTTTTCGTGCTTATGCTGCGCAATCTTGAGTTTCTCGGTCTCTACCATATTGCGATAATGTGGGAGGCCGTACGGCGGTGCAAACAGCAATGCGTAGCGCATCTCAAGCACCGACGCGCTAGGCTGCAGCAACGACTCCTTAAACCGGATGAATTCTTCCACGCTGTACTCCGGGCGAAACCAGTACGGCTGCCGCAAGATGTGAACGCCTTGGTGGTAGTGCAGCATCTCCTGCAACACATGCTCGCTCACCGAGTCTGCGATACGCTCCACGTGAAAACGAAATCGGTTGTGAATACCGGTGCGCAGATCCATGCAGCAGGCGGCCGCTGCCACGCCAATGTTCGGTGTTTCCTTTTTCACAGGCATCAACACGTGAAAGCCCTGAACGCCGTAATCACCGAAGGGTAGCAGCACAATGTTCTGCACCGTGATATCGTGTGCCGCCAGTACCGCTCCGCACGGTGTGTCATCCTCGACGGTCCAGTGATTCACAAACTTGTCCACGAGCCGCTCTCGCGGAGTGTCGAGAGGCATCTCCGCTGCGGAGAGCGTAAGTTCATGAACAGCGTCGAGTACATCGTCATCCTGCGTCGAGGCAAACGTTGGCAGGTTATAGGAAACGAGACAAAATGTTTCTGGCGCGTAAGACTCGAGGCAGACCACGCCATAACAACCAAAGCCAACCTCGATGTCGAAGCGCTGCTCCAGGAGCTCCGTTGCGTAGTTCACATCACCCCCGGCGTCCCGCATCGCCGCCACAACTTTATCCACATTCATACCATAGCGACTACAGAGGAGACGAATGGTGTCCGGGTTGAAGCAAGCGTAGGGGTTTGTGTGCCCCGGCATCAGCTCACCCATCCGGCCCGGGAGCGTCGTTCGAGGGAGAGGCTTGTAGAAGGCAACCCGGTTTTGCATAATACCAAAAGAATCTCCAGGGACGCGAATGGCATCCTCCCCATCGTCCTCGTCGGGGGATGCATCGGTAGACCGAATCGCTGACAAAAGCTCACGTGGTGGCATCTCTTGATCGAGATGTCGCCGCTCTGATTCGGTGATTTCCTCCCGCTCGCTGGCCAGAGTTCGGCGCCCCACCGCGTGGGAGTTGCTGCTCATGTGGACGGTCGCTGCCGTCGCGCGACGGAAGAATCTCTTCATGGCTCTACACTCCCCAGATGCCTTGAGGAGGGAGGGGAGGCTGTCGATGATACTGAAAGAGAAAGGCTGAGGAGTGCTTTTCTCCCTCTTCCTGCTTTGAGCTCGTGAGCGAGAGAAGTGCGGAGGATGGCAGGAAAAAGAGGAGCAAGAAGAAAGCATATGCGAGAGTCCGAAACGGCATAGAAGTGAGAGGGTGGCTAGCGAGAAGCAGCAAAGGCGAAAAGATATCGACATCACGGAGGGGGAAGGACAGCAAATACAACCGCACCACGCGAACGATACGTCCCTTTCTCGCCATCGACATCACCACTCGCCACCTTCAGCGCTCCTTCGTCTCCACCAAAAAAAAAATCCTCACAGACTTACACACACACACACACGCCATCCTACCCGCTCGCTTGTGCAGCTACGCAAATCTCGCACGCCGGACTGCAGGACGTCCCATTATTTTCCTCCGTATGTTGTTCAGTGGGAGCGAGCGGCGCACGCAGGTCATGCAGATGGACGGGATATCCGTTTCGTGTACACGTCTTCTGCCTCTCCCTCCTCGCCGCCTCCTTCCTTCCAATCCACTAGTAGTTACTGGCAGCCACTCACTCTGTATATATGTACACATATAGGCAGATATGTGCATGTGGTGCGCGTCGCCGGTACGAGATGACGGCAGTTCAGTAAAGGCCCATCGGACCCACCTCCACCATCATGACCACTGTCATCCACACGATCCTCTCACCGTCCCCACCCCCTTCACCGCTGCATCGTGTACCTCCCAGCCGTACCTGCATGCCCAGCACTGGTCTCCAGCCCTCGAAAAACATCTCATGAAAAACCTTTGTACAGCACCTTCAGCGTTGACTCGTCTAGGGTCACCTCACCGCTCGACTCGTTGCGGGCAAGCTCGAAAGTAACCACCGCACAGTTCTGCATCTTCTTCTGCTTCGCGATATGTGCAGACGACGGAGGAAGGAAACGGCGAAAGAAACTGCGGAAGTACCCGCTGTGCCCCACCACAATGACCTCCTTCAAGGCGGCGTTCCCACCGCCCATCGCCGGTGCCAGACTATCCTCGCCGTTGCCGCCGAAGAGATGAATCAGAAATGCATCCATGCGTTGATACACGTCGACCCCAGCGATGCGGTTGCCAGCATTTAGGCACGGGTCGAACACTGTGGGGAGCAGAGCTGGGTCGGTGATGCTGCCGAGAACGCACGGCGCGATCTTGCGCGGCTCTGTCGACATGGTTTGGGCATCAATATTTTGGGAACCCTCTTGCAGGCTGGAATCGAGGATAATACGCTCCTCCGTCATCGTGAGTCTCGGCGAGATGCCGATCAGCGCCGTCTCCATTGCACGGCGAAGGTTGCTGGAGATGACGGCAGACGTCTTTGCGTCAAATGGAATCTTTGCCTTTGCTGATCGGATGAAGCTACAAAGCTCTTGCGCCTCTGCCCTTCCCTTCTTACTCAACGGGGAGTCTACGATGCACGAAGCGAAGGGATTGGTGAAGAAATCGGTGGACTCTTGTACGACGGCCTTGACGACGCGCATCGGCCACCCCACATTAAAGGAGTTGAAGAGCGAGTTCCACACCGACTGGCCGTGCCGCACGAAGGTGACGCGTATAATGCGTGCGCCCCCCGTGTAGTCGCCCACGTTACGCATGGGCACATAGTTGGTGCCACCAAAGGAGGCGGGCAAATCCTTGGCCTGGAACATGAACCGAGCGCCATGCGCGTACATGGATAGCTTTGCGACCGCTACCTGGCCTGCTGAGGTCACCACGATCGCCACAGCGACCAGCAACACAAACACCATCCAGAAAAACATGAAGACGCGCTGAAACGATGATGTCTACGAAAGGGAAAGGGGGTAAAGAAAAGGGCGAGAGGAGGTGAGGAGGCCTCCTCTCTCTGTGCGTGGTGGAGAGGGAAAGATGAACGGCGCAGCGAGGCGCAGGGTATGGACGTGTATATTTATATTTATTGGCTACGTGGGTGAGAGTAAGAAGAAATAATGGAGTCCAGGAAGAAGGGGGGGGGAGGGCGTACATATGTGCGTGCGTGCCATCAAGTAGTGAATGAGGAAAAGAGAAACCGAGAAAGGCGAAGGTCGCGTAGATATGATGGCCGATAATGAGAGAGCGCGAGAGAGAAACAGAGGGGAGAAGAGGCGAGGAGGGTGGTGCGATAGCGAACGAATCCTTCACTTTGTTCAGGTGACCATGTTGGCAACTCCTCGTGGGTTCTCCCTTTCTTTCACACACACACACACGCCCCCAGGCCCCCACAAAGACCCCAGCACGCCAGCTTATCCCCACCCCCCTCGCCTTTCAGCTTCACCTTACAGCCCCATCGCAGCCCATGCGACAGCGAGATCATCCATGTTTGCATCCAAAGCGTTGGAGTCCGGAAGAGCACCATCGACAGCACCCGAGTACGAAAGGACTCCACAGAACATATCTATATCTATGTACATGCGCATATATATATATATATATGTTCTGTGGAGTTCTTCGTAGCAAATGGTACAACGAAGCGCGGGGTCCAATCAGACGCATGCTCGGAGTACATGAGGTCTTCAACCTCGCCCTACGTGAAGGGGGGGAGGGGGGAGAGAAGGCATTTCTTTTGCGATCCTCATAGCATTCCTTCAATGCCGTCCATCAAAGGAGAGAAAGAGAGAGAGAACGCCATTTTGTTCGATGTTGTTGTCCCGTATCGTACCCCAAAAAGGCGTGCACGCGAGGGAGCATTGAAAAAAAAGAGAGAGAGAGGGGGAGAGAGGCATGCACGTGAAAAGGCGGACAATGGGGACAAAAAGAAAAAGGAGGGAGGAGGGAGGAGGCCAAGCGAAGAAATCCTACGCCATGGAATGGCCCACCTGTCCATGCCGCACGGAGCATGTGGGGGGACCCCCCTTCCTGCTGTGGTCCGACCTCACCGGGAGAGAAACCACGATCGCTTCGCCTACAGGAGCAGCCTTAGCCTGGGGAGACACACACGCACCCACTCGACGCAATTCCTGCCGTCCCTGATCTCCTTTCCTTTGCACGCCCACCTATCGCAATGTCTCTAGCGTCGTTGCAGGATTGTCTCGCATCTGCCGGAAAGGAAGGGAGGCGGGACAGAAGATGCGCGATTGAAAGACAGGCAAAGAGGGAGAAAGGGGGGGGATGGAGAAAACACAAAGCACACGCATCACCAACACACCGCAGCGAAACAGTGTGACAGCGAAAGCGACTGCCCATCAACGTGTGCGGCAGCGAGGAAGGACCGTCCGGCATTTCCTGGCCGGCCTGTCCGAGGATGGCCCTGTTAGAGACTCTGCAGCTGAAAGGCGCCAACAGAGGCGGAGCGCGCCGAGAGCGACGCACCCAACTTGGCACCCTCTCAGCCACTCCACCGCTCAAAATGCCTGGGAGCGAACCAGAGAGAGAGAGAGAGAGAGAGAAAGGAGTGCTTATCCACCGATGCACGCGACTCTCCTAGACGAAAAAAAAATGAGAAACGTTGGAGCAGTTTCACTACGCACACACACGTACATACGCACAACACTAAAACACGCGACAGACACTTCGACTCAACAAAAGGAAGGGGGAGTGGCGCACCGAGGTCGATATATGCGATGCCCTTTTACATCTACCCATGCATGCACACCAACATATATATATATAGAGAGAGAGAGTTGCATACCAATACGAAGGCACAAGAAGAGATGCGCAAAAGGCTCGATCAAGAAAATACACCGGTCGACGCAAAACCAAAAGGGCCCCTTGAGAAGGCGCTGATCTGCCAAAACCGTCCGCACAACAACATCGAAAACTCAATTCACGCACACACCGGCACACGCACGCAACGTCGAAAGAGAGGGGAAGGGGGGAGGGAGAGGGGAGGGGCGAAAAGGACCGGGAAATGAGGAACAAAGCAAAAGGCTAGCCACCATGAGAAGGGGGGGGAAGGGATGAAGAGTGGCGGCACCAAGCGTAAAGTGCGGCAAGGTCTTCCAACAGTTCCATGCGAGCCACCAACATTCGCGAGGGAAGGGGGAGGAGAACGTGTGTTGCGGCAGAACACGAAAAAGAAGAAAGCAAACCAGTGACGGACGATGTGAGCCACGTCGTTGGGGCCAGTGTTGAAGGTGACCACCCCCAAACAACGGAGAACAGGGCAGTCGGGGAGCGAGAGAACGAGAGAAGTCTCTCAGAACTAAAAGAAGGCAAGTCTCTCTAACAGAACATCTGTCTTTTATGATGACACGCACGTAGGTGATGGAAGGAAACAATCCAGTGCAACCTCTCCGCAGTCATGTTTTTTTTCTGGTTGAGTGCAGTAAGAAGTAGCCTCTCCTCACCACTCTTACAGTCGAGAAGGGTGATGAAAGGCATTAACAGCCCAGCGATCATCCACAACATCAATAGAGTCCTCTCACGGCCGTTGCTCAAACGTCTTCTGGGGGGGGGGGGGGGGTGCAGGGTTCCCCCAGAGAACGCGCCAAAGAAATGAAGAAAGATACACGCATCCCCATGCGCACGTATGCGGCAGGTGCGGGGCGTAGAAATCCAGTTAGATCGTTCGAGAGCGACGCTTCGCACGGCCGAAATGAAATGAGAGGGCCGAAGAGGGAAAATAGCAACGCAGTCTCCCCTCTTCTCTCGTTAACTTCAGCGAAGGTGTATTGGCATAGATTGAAGAAACCACTTGAACTGAAGAAAATATGAGGACCGAACGACGCAAGAATTTATATATATATATATATATATATCTTTTGAAGTATCCACATTGACTGGGAGAGCGTGTACAAGCTGATCCTTTTTTCATCGGCCCACGTTTCGCTTTTCTCACACTTCTTATGTTGACGTTGATTCTTCTGCAGTCCTCGTTCCTACTAAGCATGCGTTCCTCTCCGTCGGCAAACCACCCTCGCAACGTTGGGCATTTTTTCTTTTTCCCACCGAAGAACGTTTCAGCTCTGCGACGCACCCTTCGGTCTTTGAAACGGTACTCACGTTCGGGTAGAGCAACGCGTGTCAAGGCCAGGCTGCACCGCCCTCCTCTTCTTCCCTCTCTTCCGATCTTCATTTCATTGCACGCACGCATTCATCTCCTGTAGCGCCCACACGAGGGAGGGAAGGCCGTCGTCCGAGCAACACCGCGAAATAGTTGAAAAGCCGAGTGGGTGCGCTGCCTCCATACTTTCTTTGCATATCTCTCTCTCTCTCGTCCTCTCTTCTTCTGCTTCTTCTTCTTGTACGTCCGATGCGCACGGCGGAGACTCCAGCCAAAGGCAGCAAGACAAGGGCCACCCACATGGCGCACACACAGAGACGCGCCCACACATGAATAGAGAAGGACATACAAGTGGGCACGTCACCTGTTTCGCTTACTAAATTTTTTATTCAGTGTCTCCATAAGCTTCGCCGTAGGGACATACATCCCACGCAACGGCAGAACCTCACCGAGGAGGAAGCAGTCCTCCAACCAGCCCGACTCGGCCAGCTGCAGACCCGGCAGATTCGTGGTGACGAGGTGCGCTGCCACTATCATAATTTCCGCCTTCTTATCATTGTGAGCGTATAGAACGTGCGTCACCCCACCGCGCAGGGTGCTCTCTAATGACCCTTGTACAGAAGCTATCTTCCCTCCGCAATGCTCGATCGTTTGGATGAGGGCCTTCTGGGTCTGCAAGGAAGGGGAGAGAAAAAAGTTCATGCCTGTCAGCAGCATCCTGTCCACTCTGTTTTGCGCCTGCTGGGCAGCGACAAGCTCGATCCCGCGCTTGCCCCGGTTCGCTTCCACTTCATCATTAACCGAATCGGTATCAGCCGCATGGGCTCCGGTGGTGCACGCCGCGACGGCCTCATAGACGCCTACGGTGGAGTTCTGGAGAGGGCTTATGTCAAAGAAAGGTGGGAGCGCATCCTTACCGCCGCATCTGTCGGCGGCCTTCCCAGATGTTGACTTCGCATTCGCGTGCTTATGCGAGGCTGCTGGGAAAGAGGTCGGAATGGCGTACTCGTCCCTGTTGATCAAGTAAAAGGGGTGTTGATGGTGCGGGAGGTTGGTGCCTCGCACCGTGGGGTTCGCCACGGCCGGCACACCCCTGAGGCGGTACAGGGAGGGGTGAATCTGGCGAGACTGCAGCAGAGAATCGAGCAGCCACGTGATGGGGACGCACGGGATGCTGGAGTATGTTTGGATGCAGGAGCAGCACTTATCGCTGCGCTCATACCCGATGCGGTAGACCAGCAGTGTTACAACGGATGGGTCGAACGTGACGCTGCAGATGGCGCCGTGCCGCTCCGCCATGCGCCACTCCACCGAATGGCTCGGGTGCGGGATGGTGCGAGGAATAACGCCATTGAAGTGGATGTTGTAGCCCGCAAATATCTGCGGTATACCACGTCGATCAAGTGGTCGAGCGAAGCAGCACACTGTACAGTACGTGGCGCCAGCCGCTTGCGCCGTCGTGCAGTGGGCGCACACCCATGCTCCACCACGGCCTCCAGTGTTGAGTACGCCTTCAGACAACATTCGCGCTCTTCGCCACAGAGACCTTACCCTACAGCCAATACGCCAACAGCGGCAGAAGAAAGGGGGAACGACGAAAATGAAATGGAGAAGACGAAGAGAAAGAGAAAAAATGGCAACAAGAATGACAAGAAAGCACCCGATACGGCCTCCTCCTCACCGAGGAAGTGGGGAGGAGGGGGGGAGAAGACGGCAAAGGAGCTGGCGGAGCAGGAAAAAGGCGAGAAGACGTGGAGGAGAATAAGATGGCGTAGTCGGCACGCGCGAGCGGGTAGAGGGCGAGAAAAAATAATGAGAGTCGCGCTTGTTCTCTCCTCAAGTGCACGCGTCCACGACCCTGAACACACGCCTCTCACCTAGTATGCTAGTTTATAAACAAAGTATACATATATATATATATATCGTACTCGAGTACAGTGGGCGCTGTGGAAGGTGTTGTGTTTTGCCGTCGAAGGCTGCCTGATAATCACGAATGGGTGAGTGGGTGACGAAGGGAAGGAAAGGGGGAGTCTCGAGGTCCGAGAACACCCCGCTACTCTTTTTTTCTGCTTCTACAGAGAAAAAAATGAAAGAGCGTCCTGGTGTGTGTCGCACGAAGGAAAAGAAGAAGGGATAAAGCAGAGTGCCTATCCCAGTAGCGGGGCGGAGGAGGAGGAAGAAGCACAAACACGGGGAGGTTCATGGCGGCGCTTGGAAAGTTGGGAGGGAGAGGAGGAGGAGGGGGAACCAAGAGAAAGAGCTCGGTCATACCATCAGGAAAAATACCCGGCACGCAGGCAGCATGCTATTTTCCACACACACAAACACAGTTGAGCTTCGCCAAGCGGCCTTTCTTTCCTTCCTCCCCCATCCCTTTGACGTGTTCGCTCTTTCTCCTTCAGCTCGAGCTGCTCTCTCTCTCCCCTTCTTACACACACACACACACACACAGACTGTTACCGCCCCTCTACCCTCAGGCCTCTCTTTATTCTTCGCGAGGCACAGAAGTGAAAGTCCAGAAGATGGGAAGTGAGAAAGGGAGGGAGGGAGGGAGGGAGGGGGGGAATAGAATTCGATACTCGAACCAAGCAGATAAAACGGTGGCACCCTTCTCGAACTTTTATCGACCCTCGAGAAAGAGAAGAAAAAGAGAGAGAGAAATCACCCCATAAGTTGTCTTGTTTTTGTTTCTTGATGGAAGGAAATAGAAGAAGGAGATGAGGTGTAGGCGTGGGATTCTACAAAGCAAAACAGAAAAGAGTTAGCCCATGCATTTAATGTACATCCGAATGCACGCATGCATATCGCAAAACATAAAACGAGGAGGGAGAAACAGCCGCGAAGGCGAAAGAGGAGCGGGAAGGGGGGAGAGGACCCATGCGCAGATGTCCCGCGCTACGATCACCTCCTCTCGGCTTTTGTGCCCAGCCTCCGTCTACACAGAGCGAGAGAGAGATAGTCACACGTATGAGCACCCAGGTCCCGATACAGATTCCCTCATCCCAGCGTACATCCCTAGCCCTACCGCTTCAGTAGGTCGCTGGTGGCCCCCTCGGGAATGTGCCATCACACGGCTGCCGCCCTGGCAGTGGTGGAAGCGGGCGCCCACGAGATCCGCTGAGAGATGTCTGTGTCACGGACTGCATGAGGCCGGGCGGCATCGGCTTCCACCGCAGGAGCCGCTTCAGCGTCTCGCCCTGCTGCGTGGGACACGTGCCGCCTTGCGCATCCTCAAGGATACCCCGTGCGGTCGTCTCTTTCGGTGATGTGTCTCGCACGTACACGGGGCCCACATGTTCCTCGCGGATTTTTTCTTCCTGCGCTGCCTTCTCCGCCGCGTGCCGCCGGTCGCCCATATCAGTGATGTTCTCCAGAAGCGAGCTTTGCTGCCTGCGCAGCAAATATGCTTGGGAGCGAGCCTGCAGTATCTTCTCCTTCATCTCCTCTATCTCTCGCATCATCACCTCCATTGCTTGGTCATGGGTGGAGAGGAGCACGTATTCGTGGCCAACATCAGTGATCTCCTCCTCCACCGCACGCTCTTCAGCGGAGGTCATCATGAAGCGGGAGACTGGCCTACCGCAGCACAGCTCCAGCCGCTGCAGCTCCGTGTGATACGTCTCGAACCGGAAGGCGACCCGAATATCAGAGAGGTGCGTCCGCAAAGAGTCGTTGCCCAGGGAAGAGGACAGAAACCACCGGTCGCCGATGGCGTTGCGTTTAAAGTTGTTGTCGAAGCCGCACTGCAGCACCGAATTGCGTGCGATCTCACACAGGTCATTGGCGCTGAGCCCCCACACACGGGCCGCGATACTGTACTCTTCGATCAGTGGCTCCTGTGTCTGGTGAAACATCATGGGGTCGTCGGTGCTCAGCGAGACGTTCAGGCCACGTCGAAAGAAATCGGGGAAAGGGTTGTTCAAAAAGTACAGGAAGAGGGCGTTGTTACTCAAAGGCGACACGTGCAAGCCGATCTGGGTTAGATAGTAGAGGTACTGCATTGGCGGGTCGTTGCGAAGGTTGATCCCGTGGCAGATGCTGTTCGCGCACAGGAATGCGCCGTACAGGTGCTCTTCCGAGCCTGATTCCCCACAGTGTGGGCGCAGGGCGAACGTGGAGAAGCCGCGCGATGCGCGAAACTCGTTCAAGGTGCGAATGTTGGCGTATAAGTAGTAGAGGTAGTAGTTATACGGTGGGTTCTCGACGGAGGTCCACGCCCACGGGGACACCGTGGTAAAGGGCAGATCGATGGTGGCCTCGTTATCGACCGAGTCGAACCCGCTCACGTGATTGAGGAAGTTGTGCAGCGTCGGATGCTCGCTCGGGTGGAGGGAGGCTTCCCACAGGGGTTGAAAGATGTTCTGCAGGTACTGCCCAAAGCTGCCGATGACGTTCTGCGCCCGAAAGACTTTGTAGACACGAGGGACTTGAATGATCCACTTGTTATGCTTATTCGCCATACCGTGCGTAGCGAACCAGTTTGCCAGCTTGTCCCACTCTTTGATGTTAATGCCGTAGACCGATACCCTGTTCTCGGCGTAGGTGTAGCGGTCACGAGAGTACTGCTCGAACACGTCGTGAATGAGTTCGGCGAAGTAGCGGCCATTCATGAAGTTATCAGTCTTCAGAAGCAGTGAACGGAGATCGCCACTGCCCATCGGGTTGTACTTATTGTTGAAGTTGTCGAAACGCTCGAAGAGGGTGTGGTCCGCCTGAACGTTGAGCTGATCGACCGTGAGATTCGGTGTGATGCCGGCTCTGGCAAAGAGCTGGCCGAGGGTTATGATTTCATCCCCCTTCTGCATGGCGATGTCATCACCACTCTCTTTCAGCTTCGTCAACACGAACCGGAGAATCTGCTTCGGTGTCATGCCTGCTGCCATGTGGATGTGTGTGTCCACCTTTGTAGCCTGATAAAAGTCACGATTGGACGACTGACGATCCGCCGTCGTACCGGCTTCGTTCTCGTGGTTCAGGGCGAGATGCAGTCGAAATTTATGGTCCAAGTTCTCGAGCCGCTTGTGCGCATACTCCTTCACCTCTGCGCTGGCACAAATCTCTTTTAGCTCCCGCAAATGCTTTTGAAAGTCGTCGAGCGTTGGCAACGAGCGCGGCCAGGCGTGCACCGCACTCTTCGGATACGCGATGAAGACGGCTTCACTGACTGCGTAGGTCCACTCATCCTCGTTAAAGGTTGCGGTGCGGCGCTGGAAGTCCGTCTCGACTCCATGGCGCTGCGCAGTTTCCCACGGTGGAGGGGGGCGCCAGATGTACTGGTGACGTAGGTCGAGTGCCCGTGCCACGCGAGGAGCAGCCGCTGTCGCCTTCAAATCTTTATGAGGTCCTTTCAAAACTGTACGCGGGAAGCGCACACGGCCGTCCATTACCGTGTCATACTCCATCTCCTGTACGTTGCTCAGGTAGTGCCAGCAGCTTAGGCCGGCCACCACCTCATGGACTGGGTTAAGGTTGAGGTCCCGCATCATGTTCCGCTCTAGCTGCCACGCCTCTTCCCGAAACGCTAGACGCGCGTTTGTCACGTGGCTGAGCTCGAAGTCGTTGCCCTCCACGCCAAGATGGAAATGATCTCCCAGCCACTGCCGCTTCACATCGAAGGAGAAGGAAGACATGAGGACGCTGTTGTGCGCCAGCTCCGTCATGTCAAGGGAGCTGAGTCGGAACATCTTCTGTGCGGTGGCGTACTCCTCGATAAGAGCGCGCGGGTTGTGATGATGACGGAGCGGAGAAACGGTGGAAAGGCTGATGTGCAAGCATCGGTGCAGAAAATGTGGTAGAGGATGATTCTTGTAGGGCACGATGCCCTCGACGTGATCAGAAAGCGGTGACACCGTGAGCCCAATGCGGTGTAGACCGCACAGGTACTGCAGCACCGGATAGTCTATAATTTTCGTCGCGTGCGTGATGACATCAGACAATATGTATCCTCCGATGAGGTCGTCCATACCGCTCGACTTGTTACCGCTGCAGCGCAGTTGAAAGGTGGCGAGTCCTTTACGTCGACGCAGACTATTCAGCACCACCATATTTGCGTACAAATAGTAGAGGTAGTACAGCCCGCTCTGCGGGTCGGTCACCGAAACCTGATCAGGCGGTGGCACCTTCTCGTTGAAGTCGCGGCTGGGGCCATCACGAGTGTGCAACAACTCCACCGCGCCGAGCTGCTCCATCAACCACACGACCGCGGCGTTGCTCGGATCATCAGGGGCCAAGGTAGCTCGGAACAGAGGAAGATAAATATTGTCCAGCAGGTCTTGGACGGTGACGCAGGTACTTTCGATGTTGACCGGGAACGCCTCTCTCGAGCGGACACTCAGCACATACCGCACACGTGGATGTGGGCCTTCCACTTTACGGCGGAGCAGCTCCGCAAGATCGTTCAACTCATCTGCGCTGACTCCGTAGAGCGGCAGGCTGTATTCGGCGGCTTGTAGCGTGAGGGACGGCCGCTCTGCCCTAGCGAGCGCGCGCCTCAGCACCTTCTCGCAAAGGAATCCGCGCAACTCGGTGAAAGAAAAGCGAAGCTCAGCGCCAAGAGCTGACATCACCCCACTCTCGCCGGGGGTGATTGTCAGCGGCTGCGGATTATCCTTCTCCGCCTGCCATCCAAGACCGGCAACCGTGAGTTCCTCAGCGGAAAGCACCCCGTGCTCCATGAACATCTCACGCAATGTGGAGTGGGAGCCGTCACGCCGGCACACCACCGCCTCGGGACTACGTCGGTACACCTCCTTCACACCTTCGAGTAGCTCCTGCGCATCCATGGACTCCGCAAATATCACGTTGTTGTCCACCTTCACAGCGGCGGAGAAGACACCACCGGCTTTGCTGAAGTTGGGCCGCTCCTCCATCTCGGCGTTCAGAAGGAAAAACATTCGAGACTGTTCCTGCATAATGCCCAGCCGATGCTGGCAAGCATTGATGCAGCCGCCGTTGCCAACAGTGAGGCGCACCCGCTGCACATCCATGGCGTACTGCGACCAATCGGGAATGGGGAGATAGAGAGAGGCGTCATGGTCGGAGACTTGATAGATGCCTTCTTCCTGCGAAATGGTGACGCGGCTGGGCATTGGCGAAGGCGGATACACGTTGTAGCGCTCGCGTCCGTTGAGACGCGACTCCAGCGGACGGTAGAGCGAGCGAACGCGCATCGCTGCCTCGATGCGGTCGTGTACGCGCCGCATCTCGACGCCACCGTCATCCCCGTCGATCACGACTTGAAACATTCCAGGCGATTCTCGTGTGAAGCCCGCCTGTACGGTGCTGCCTCGAGGCGGTACACGCTCACTGTCACTCAAGAAGGGAGCCGTAGACCCCATCGCCCTCCGCTGCGACGATCGCGGACGAGAGAGTGCAGCAGGACGACTCTCTGGCAACATCGGCATGGTGGTCGAGTCGTCGATGATGGATTTGCTGTCCACCGAGAAGGAGGCCGAGCCTTTGGACATGATGATGATAGGGGGAGTATTTCTTTTTCGCTGCTGTTTGATCGACCGAATACACGAATTAGTGGACAAAGGGAGGCCAAGGGCACGACGAAGAGGAGCAGCACGGAGTAGACGATCGAAAAAAGACAATGTACGTTCCAGAAGCCTCTCTGACACCGCCCCTCCCCCCCCCCCCCTTTTCTACTTTCGCCGAGAGCCTTTGCTCACTTTTTCCTGCCGACAAAACGAAGGGATAGGGGGAGGGCACTCACTGCACAAAGTGGATGGCTGCACGCTGCTAGGATAAAAAAAAAAAACAGCGCAATGATGCGGCACTGAACAATATAGCACCGCCTCTTCTTTTTTTTAATCTGTGGCGTTCAAACGTACATTCCCCTTTCCTCGCTGCCACTTCTTCATTGAGGTACGAGACCGGTTGGGTGGGTGTGGGTGTGGGTGTGGGTGTGGGTGTGAAAAAGAGAGAGAGAGGGGAAACAGAGAGAGAGGAGATGATAAGAAATGAAGAAGAGAGGTAACGGAAAAGAATGAGAGGAAGAAGGCTCAAACACACACACCACAAAATGAATCCAGCACTGCCGCAGCGTCGCAGCTTTGAAGTTCTGTCATAGTAATCATGAAAAGGGGTAGGGAAGGAGTAGGGGGCCCGTTTCTGGCTGAGGGAGGGAGGGGGGGGAGGGACTAGTAATCCTAGAATCATGGATAGGTCACCCGCGTCTCCGGGCAGTATCTGGCAAGGCGTCCTCGTAACAGGAAGAAAAGGAGGGAGAGAAATTGAAGGAGATGAAACAAGACACGTCCCGAAAGAGAGGCGCCCGGTACAAACAGTTGAAGCGTGGTACACACCACTCGTAAAGTTGTGGGGAAATGGGGAGGCGCGAGTAGTCCTACGGTAGGACACCGCATCGCCTGAGTGGCGCTACTTTTGAACCGAAAAGGTCCTCGCGACGTGATCGAGTGTCCATCTCCCTCCCTCGCCCACCGCTCACGGTTTTTAGAGTGAAAAGGAGAAGACACAACCAAAAAGAGAGGGGTCCAGAGGCCGTATCAGCCTCACAACAGTGCTCACTTCATGCGTTTTCGTGATGGACGCGTCAGCGTGAACAGGGAAAGAGGGGCCAGACGATGTTTATGTATAGAGAGAAATAGATGTGCATACACATACATGAAGACCCTTATTAAACCAGCCCTCTAGTGTAGAGGTGATTCACTTCGATAAAGGAAAAGCAGCGGGAGGTGGAGCATCTTTGTCGAGCGTTGCTGTCGAAGAGGAGGAGCGTCCTACTCTTCGCTCCTCCTCCTACTTTTCCCCCTCAATTTTTGCCTCCACCGACATCCTGAACAAAAAAAGGGGAGTGAAATACGATTCGGTGAAGGATTTGCCGATCTTCGGAGGCGGCCCCATCGAAAGAAAGGGAAAAGAGAGAGCACTACAAGCTGGAGGAGAAACAGCAGAGGAAATTTGAAGTTGGCGTGGGTCACACCGCTAGCGGCGACGGTGCGGATTAGGTCTCTGCACCGGCCCCTTTCAAGAGAGAAGGAGAAAAAATGGAGCTCCGGGAAAGATGTTGGCAAAGAGAACAAAGACACATGAGCGTCGGGAGAGATGTTCCGCTTTTCTCCTACCCCCGCCACACACACACACACGCAGAAGACGTAGCCATTTTGAACATCACCCACAGTTAGCACCTTGGACCACCACCATCCCACACACACACGTGAATAATAATAAAGAGAGAGTAAGGGAAAGTGAGGCTAAAGAGGAAACATAAAAGGAGGACACTGACCTGACGCAGTCGCCAATCCATCCCCTCCCTCTCTTCGAGTCCATCTGCTAGGCCACGTAACCTACAAAGATGCGCGCTGTTCTCCCTCTTTGAGAGCCGGGCAGAAGGGGGAGGAAGAGAAGCGAGCATTTTCTTCCAAACAAAAGGGAGGCCAGCTCGAAAAGTGTCTCGCCGGTTTTCGCGAAACCTCCACCGCTCCCTCTCACTCTCTCTCTCATTCTCTACAAAATGCTCTGAGCATACATGTTCTGCGAGTTCTGCAAGAGCGTCCCTGACAATCGCCAGAAGCGCAGCATCATGAAACATAATATCAACCCGTGAAGAGTCCACAAAGAGGCGCAGACGAGAAGAAGGGCAAAAGGGACGACACTGTGTGCGAACTGAAAGGCGTACAGCCATCCACAGCCGCCAAAGTTGGTGACCCCCACCGCCATCCAGGCGTCGAAAGCGAAGCCCAGAAAAAGACCGAAGAGCGCCAGCAGCTGTCGCGGACGTGATGAATACACGATGGCGCAGTACACGTTGAAGTACCACGTTATCCAAGCCCCTGGGAGGCCCAATAAATACAAAAAGGACAGCCCAAAATGCATCCCGCTTCCCCCAAAGGCGAACGCCACCGCAGCCACCGCCACGTTGTAAATGATCAAGATCGTCAACGTTACGTAGATACCCGCTAAGACATACATGAAGCGCTGCTGTGGCACAGGCACCTGTTCGCGAATGTTATGGTAAATGATGGGCTTCACGCAGCAGCACTCCGGAGGAAAGTTGGGCTCCGGTTCCGCCATGTGGGACACCTGCCGGCTCCGCTTGATCAATTCATCTCGCCGCGCAGCATTTTGACGCTCCTTCTCCAAGACCATGGCCTCCGTTACGGTGGACATCTTCCTGACGGTATCGGGCTGACTGAAATGACGGCTGCCGTACAAAGGGGGAGGAGATACCGGGGGAGGGGGAGGGGGGTCGGCTAAAGAAGCAAGAGAGAATGCCACGGTGCCCGTGAGCGTCGCCACCGACCTTGAAACGGATAAACTTTAGGAAGAACGCAACGGGGAGTTCATGAAGCAAACACTGAGGCACGTGCAGGGCGGTCGGAGAGAGGAGCAGCACCGACACAAACGCAAACAAGCGCACGACGCGAGGGGTCAAGCACCACCCGGGGGAAGAGTCGCGGAGAATACGTCAGCGGTACCTAAAGAAAGCGTGAAGAGGAGTAATAGGAGAACACGTGGTGGTTTGAGGGCAGATGAGGAGGAAGATCAGAAGTTTCGCACGCTCGTACTCCCTTCACCCTCGGATACCGTTCTCTTTCCCTCCACTGATGTGCTTGCTGAGGGAAAGCGGGGCGATGAGTTTTTTTGGATGCTTTTTGCCGAGATGTCTACGATCGATCTTTCTTTTTGTTGCTGTTGCGCGCGAGTGTGTGTGTGTGTGTGTGTGTGTGTCTTGCACGTGTGCAATAAAAGTAGTTGAAAAGGGAAAGGGTCACCTCCGATCTCTCTCACTCTTAGACGGGGAGGGGGATCGAAAATAATGAGAGAAGGAGAAATCTTTGAATACGTGTATGTAGAACTAGGGAGAGAGCGGTGGTGAGCCCTCTTCTTCAGCCCACAAACCCCCACGCACACGCACGTACACATGCACGAGACCGCGCAGGACGAGAAAGAAAAGAAGAAAGCGGCAAAGAGAGAGGGAGAGTAGAGAGAGAAAAGAGAGGGCGCGATGAGGCGCTCCCCATTCTGATGGTGCCGTTGCTTTTCTTCGCTTCCTTTGTTATTTGACACACGTGAGGCGCACAACGAGCAGCAACGGCAAGAAGGAGAAAATTTAGCGACGTCTCGATTCGGAGCAGTGTCGTCCGCCATTACCCTCGAAGGGTGCCTCTTTTGTTACACGCCAAGCTGGTCGTCTGGGAAGTAGGGGGAGAAGGATATCTCGACTACGAGTATAGTTCGCCCTTTCGAGGGGTAACTATACGAGACGTAGATGCGCATGAAAGGAATGGAGGAGGGGTGCTCAAGGCACCTACGCATGCTTTCTTTTTTGCGTACACTTCAACGGACCGGTTCCAAACCCACTTAAACTTGAGGAGCTTTTGAAAAAAAAACATCACGTTGGGCCTAATGAGCACCAAAAGAGAGAGTGGATAAGGAATAGTCCACAAAAGATGCACACACGCACTCGAGACGCGAGCGATCGCCGTCGTGCACAAGTCACCGGAATTCGGTGGGTTGATCCAATACTTTTATGTGTTTTGAAAATGGGGGCAGGGGAGGGGAGAGGGGTTAAAAGGAGGGGGGGGGGGTTCCTCACGTCGGATGTGCTCAGGGGCATCCAACGCTTCTTCTTTTTCATCGATAGCGAAGAGGTCATCCGTTGAATCGAAAGAGGTGGTGATGATGATGGGAGACGGCGAGGAAAAGTTCGACGAAGAGGCCCAAAGGGGGAGGAAAAAGAAGGAGGAAAGGTAAGGGAAGATGGAGGAGGAAAGGTTCTCTGGGGGGGGGGGGGGGGGGGGGACGGGGCTCCCGTGCGCCCTACACTAAAACGGGATGACATTCCTTATAAAACGGGTTGTGTGGCGTGCCCTGTACGAGGAAGAGAACAGAAGATAGCAGAGGCAAAACCCACCCACCCCTCATACACCTGCAAACAATCCCTGCCTCTTTTCGCTTCATCCTAACGCGAGCACACCCCACTTTCCGAGAAAACGCGATGCACTTCTCTCCGCAACGTTCTATTTGCAGAACCCCTGAGCGCTTTGTGCGCAACACAAAAACCCAAAGTTGATTATGATCCCTCTTTTTTCTTTCCTTTTCTCTCTCACCTTGTCTGTTACAGTATTTCATATATATATATATATATTCCACGTTTCCGTTTCTTCATTCCTGGAGTACAAAGGCACCTACTCCTCCGTCGTGTACCGTCACGCAAGATGCGTCGTGACACCATGTCTGGCGGAGATGAAACGGAAGAAATGCGGGAGGGGCGGGAAGGACGAACTCTCCACCCCACACTGGGGCTTATAGAAAAATCAGCTCTGAGAAAAAGAAATGAGTTGGGGAAAGGTGCGTGTAAGCAGGAGGCAGCAGTACCCCCACGTTGGAGTAAAGGGCATACTTTCTGGCGACGAGTTGCGATCCACACCATCGAAATGGATCAAGTGCCTCTATCAAGAGAAAGGATGCTCAGAAGGCCACCACAGACTCTCTCCTGCCGTTCCTGAAAGATGCATGGCGGATCGCCTTTGCACTGCCATCGTGCTTCAGCTA
This sequence comes from Borovskyia barvae, assembly GCA_030849085.1. Lineage (NCBI taxonomy): Eukaryota > Euglenozoa > Kinetoplastea > Trypanosomatida > Trypanosomatidae > Borovskyia > Borovskyia barvae. The sequence continues at coordinate 259,000 of JASAOM010001108.1, read as the reverse complement.
TCGACTGCCCCACCCACCTCTCCCTGACAATCGAGTATTACCTCTGGCTGGCTTCACGAGAACATTTTTTTGAGATTGGCCGCCAGCTTGGCCTTCTGCGCCCTCAGCCTCTCCTTTGCCTCGTGTAGCTTCGCTGCAATCTCGGCGTTTTCCGGTTCGATGGTGTGCGCCTGCGTCAGATCCTCCACAGAGCCCTCTGCGTCACCGCCGTTTAGCGCCGCGGTACCCCGGCGGAAGAACGCCTTTGCATTTTTCTCGTCTAGCTCCAGGGCCCGTGACGCAGCACGGCGTGCCTCAGCCCACTCACCGAGTTTGATGGCGCACATCGCGGTATTGTTGTAGCAGGCCACGAGTTTCTCACGGACTTCAGGGTGGCTGTCGACCGACATCACCTGCTCCAAATAGCGCACGGCTTTTCCGTACTTCTCCATGGCAGCGTCGATGGCGCCATTCTTAAAGTGGGTATTGCCGATCTGCCGTACCGCCTCCCCAGTTTCCACGTTCTGGGCATCGTCCGTAGGGGACTCGGAATCCTCTGGGTAGTCCGGGTATACGTCTCCATCGGCGGCTGGCTGCAGCTGTGGCAGCTCCTCCAGGGTCCCACAGTCTGCGATCACGCAGTCCAACTCGGGCTTGTCGTTGGCACCAGTAGTGGTGTGCTCCACGGCACGCACCGTGTTCATGCCGCGCACCACACGTCCAAACACCACGTGGCGGCCAGTCAGATGCGTCGCTGGCGCCGTTGTAATGAAGAACTGTGAGCCATTGGTGTTTGCCCCCGCGTTTGCCATGGCGAGGAGGCCGCTCTTGTCACATGGAATGGTGAAGTTCTCGTCCTCAAACTTCTCCCCATAAATGGAGACGCCGCCGGTGCCGTTGTGATTCGTGAAGTCACCGCCCTGAATCATGAAACCTGGGATGACACGATGGAAGGAGCAGCCCTTGTACGTCATCGGCACTCCCGTGCCCTCCGTCGTCTTCCCGCCGTTCCCCAGACAGAGTTGACGGAAGTTCTCACATGTCTTCGGTGTGACATCCGTGAAGAGTTCCATGCAGATCCGCTCCTTCTGCGGCTTCCCACCGATGGTGAGATCGAAGTAACAGTAGATGTTCGGCATTTCCTTCTCCGGCGCCCCTTGGTGACCGTAAAAAAACACAGGAAAAGGCGAACCCAGTTGTCTCGTTGTCTCTATATAGATAGATTTAGGGAGGAAAGATATGTTGGCGGGCACGTACGCCTCAGCAAGGTGGAGAAATTCTTTTTCAAAACACCACAGGGGCCTGGAAGAGCGTTGTTGATGCCGCTATATATATATATATATATATATATAAAGGTAAAAGAATGTGCAACTGTGTTTTCTTGCTAGCCCAGATACAGAGAGAGAGAAGAAGCTTTATGCCAAGACAGACTACGACAATAAAGAAAAAATATGCGGGTGGAGGGGGGAGGGGGGGGGGTATTGAAGGCAGAGGCTGCTTTATATATATATAAGGTGAGAGAAAGAGAGGCAGGGAGAGACACCTGTGTTTCTGTTGGGCACCCTTTCGCTTTGCTGTGCTTCCAAACACACACACAGTCTCACACACACAAACGAAAAAGAAAGAGAATCAACAAGGAGAGACGGTCACAATGGTGGATACTCTGAAAAGCCGGTGGAAGAGATTGCGTTCCTTGAGCAGGACATAGATATGTATACACACATATGTATATATATATATATATATATTTATATTTATATATATATGAAGGGAGGGGGAGGTAGATCGAGCAAGGTATATGAATGCCAAAAGAAAAGTGGAGACCAATGTCGGAATGTGAGGGCAACGAAAAAGAAAGCGAACGAGAGGAGCAGCAACGTGGTAAAAAGCTGTCGGATACGTCACCTACGACAGTGGAGATACAACTGGATATGCGGTCTTCTCACCGCCATTTCCAAGAAGTTCCGTTTGAGTATCAACAATCCAGGATGGGAGAGAACGAAACACACACACACACGAGCGAAAAGAAGTACGGCGCCAGAGTGATTCCGACGCAGACGCACCTGCCTTCATGGGAAGAAGACGAGGGAGACCGTGGTATCGGACGAAGCACGTCTGATGCGTTCTCTCGCACTCCTTGTCCTTCTTCCTGGCGCGCGTGAAAGTACCTCTTACCTTCACGTTTTTACTTTGCGTGCTTCTCTAAGCGATGATGGTATATTCAACATTCGACAGGCCTTCGTGGATCATCACGCTGCGTCCGACGAAGATGCTAGGCACTTTCTTACCCAGTGAGATTCTAGAGATGTTTCGCTTTGTGATTTCCCGAAAAAAAATGGTCAGTAGCTTAGTTCTATAGAGTGCCCAGTTGGAGCACGCAAGATCAGCGCCTTTTCACACAATCCTTCGTACAGCCCGAGAAAGCGCAGACGTAGGGGCGAGGCATGGAAACGAAAACACGGGGTGGGGTGGGGTGGGGAAGGCGAAGATCGCCAAACACCCCAGCGAAACCCCCACTTACGCATATATATATATATATATATCCGAGGATACTGCGTTCCTCCCCCCCCCCTTATCCTTTTCCCCTGCTCCTCCTCCTTCCCGTCTTTTCTTTAACTCCTACCGGCAACACACACCAACAAAAGGGGGGAGGAAGAGGGGGGGAGGACTGTCTTGCAGCACGCGATAATGGCTGTCGGGAACAAAGACGGCGCTGGTACATATGATGAAAACCAAGCGGAGAAGTGCTGCACCCTTCCCCTGTCCGCCGAGAGATGAGGGGGACTCTTCAAAAAAATGAGGCAGACACATGCTCAAAAGTTATGCTTCTTCATGAAGTAGCTCACCACCGCGGCGATCATGACCGCCGCCATCTCATACCCGGTCTCCGTCACGAATATTTGAATGGGGCGCTGGCAGGAAAAAATGCGGTGGATGCGCGTCATGCCGAGGACTACCACTATCATCGCTGCTGTCTCATACTCCTTCAGTGTGGTGCAGTGGAGCAAGTTGACCATGGCTAGCAGCATCACCGACCGCAGCAACGCGCAGGCAAAAGTGGCCGCAGAGATCAAAATATCCGGGTAGCGCTGGATGGCATGCTCCACACGCCTCACGCCCTTGTCGGCAGCCACATAGTACCGATCAATCTGGCGCACAATACAGTCGAACCAAACCATTGCCATCACCTGCTGTGCTACAGCACTTGCTACAGCATACATGGGGTTAATGCCATAGACAGCATTCACAACGGTCTCCATTGTGTGTGTGTGCCTGAATAGGTTTGAGATGGGAGGGAGAAAGAGAGAGAGCGGGGGAGGGAGGAAGAAGGAAAAAAACAAACTTAGACAGATGCAGTTTCGGGGAGGGTTGTGCTGATGTGTGGAGTGTGAGACGAAGAGGCAGATGTGAGATGTGGCGAAAAAAAGATGCGAAGCCTTCGTGTGTTTAAAGCGGAGACACAATGGGGAAGAACGCCGACGTGACGCTTTCCTCAGGTCAGTATTATGTCGTCGAACCCCACTGAAACTGAAAAGAAAACGCGTGTTTGTGCGCGTGTGTATGTTTCAAGGTGCCAGAAAAGAGAAGCCGCATGAGCGACCACAAAATGCAGCAAGACAGGCCACCAGAGGTCCAGTCGTACCCGCCCGGACACACACAGACACAAAGAGAGGAGCAGCAGGAAGAATTTCAAAAAAGATGCAGTATAAGAAATAGAAAGTGGAAAAGGAAAAGTGGAATGGTGACAGGATTTTGAACCTGAATAGCACATCTCGCGGTTCGGGCTCGGGGGAGAAGGAGCTGCACAGGGCTGCTTGTTGGTCCTCATAGAGCTGAGGGGAGGAACTAACGATACAAAAAGGTAGGACCGAAACGCGACCACACTCTGCGTGAGGGAGTCACCAAGAGGAGCATTGGAGTGATCCACCTCTCTTACGCACAAATTCTCGAAATTGCGGAGATGCGTGAGAGAAGGGTCGGCGTGTTGGCTGAGAGCACCCCTTGAGGCTACCGCACCCACACCCAAACACACACACGTTCCTTCCTGGCGGAGGGGGCAGCGCGGATGACTGGATAGAGGCACGCCCTTGCCCCCTTTTCTGCGTGACAGGACATATGTCGGCCCTTCACCTTCGCTGGATCACCACCACACTTCGAACCGAAACGATTCCGCCGCTGTTGTTTTCGCTAGCTCTTTGTCTCCTCTCATGACAAGGCAATGTTGTCTTCCCTTTTCTCTTTGTGTGCGCGTGTGTGTCTGGAGGGGGGGAGACCCTTCACTCCCCTTCTTTTTACGTACTTCACCTCGCGCTCTCTCTTTGACACACTGTGCTCTACATCGCCTGGTTCTCTGTTCTAATGTACCCTCGAGGGAAGGAGAAGAGACCACCATGCTATATATGGGTGCCAAAACCTCTGGTGGTCCCTTGCTAAAGATGTTTTTTTTTTTTAGAGGAGCCGCGGTATATGGGAGGAGAAGTACCCCCAGATGGGGACCCGCATTGCTCGAGGCGTACCCCTTCCCCTAGGCGCAGCGGAGAGCCGAACAAGAGCATATCAAACCTGAGGCAACCTCAGATGTTACCGAACCCATTACATGTTTTTTCTTCGTTCTTGTAGACCACTTCCCTCGTCCCAGTTCGTCTTTTTTTTCTTGGAAGGGTGGAGCGCAGCGCTTTCGTTTCACTGTTTGGAGAAGCGTCGGTGGGAAAGCTGGAGGTGGTGGTGAAGTCCTCGGCACCACTGCAAAACAGCCCACCACAGAAAATGAGACGAGGGAGGTGAACCTCTGAAGCACACGATAACAGCGGAAGGGGGGAAAGGGGAAAGGGTGAACCGCCATCCCCACCGCCACCACCATCACAATCCTCTTTGTTTCTCGTGTTCTTCTCTTGGCTTACGTTTTTACTTCCGTCTTCCACGGAGAGAAATGGCTGGATAGAGAAGGAAGACACGGGAAAAAAAGAAACGGGAGGGAGGAAGGGGGACGTGGTGCAAGCTCGAGCCACGCATCTCGAGACGGCGAAAGAGAACAGAGAGGGGAAGAAGAGGAAGGGGCAAAAAAAAAGACGGGAAGGTCAACTTTTTCGAGCCTCTGCGTGTATTTTGTTTGTTTGTTTTTTACATGGAGAAATGCGAAGGAAATCCTCTCGGGGGGGAGAGGGGAAGGGGGGTCGCAGAGAGGAAAGGGGGGGAGAGAAAAAGGTATCGACGGTGAAACCAGAGGTAGGCCGATAGAGTTCAACACTGAGGGCGGGGCGGCAAGACTAATGATAGCGCACCGACGATGCGCAAATCGATACCAAAGCGCAGGGCGCGCTGTGCATGCCCCTCTCTGAAGGCACCGACATTATGAGGGCAGACGTATCAGCAATCGCCTCGCCCATGAGAGCTCCTCAGAGCATGTCAATCACTGCAGCACCACACGCACGTAGACACAAAAGGTGCACCGCCATCGCCGACTTAATTCCATGCCCCCTCCACCTCTCCTCCTTCCCTCTCAAAGGACGCGCGGCCCCTACGTTGGCGGGGGGCTATGAAGGTTGTAGGCCCGTTTGACGAGAGAAAGGAGAACGGCGCTGTAGTACCGTTCCAGGTCGACCCAGAACACCAGCCGGTGCACTTTTCCATCGACGCTGGAGCTGGAGGAGGCAGAGTCGAAGAATATGTGTGGGTTACCCACACAGTCCACGCTGAACATCGGACAGTTCGCGGCACATCTCACCACGCACGGATCGCTCTCTGCATCACCTGGAAGGAAGGTCCCCGCAATAATCTCAGCGGTAGTTGCCTCCTTGGTGTGTAGTACCAGATCGATGGCGCAGCCACGCGCTACTGGAACTTGAAAAGCGTTGCCATTCACAGAGCCGGCGAGGTGCGGAAGTGCTGCACAGACCGTCTCCACGCCATTGTCTCGACAAGGGGCGATGACGGAGCTCGCACACGATTGCACCCTCGCCTGCCTCCAGTCTCGCGGGTCCTCAGACTTGGGGCCGATCGGGCGAGGCGGCTGCGGACCACACACGGCTGTGTAAGTCACCTGCTCTGCCTCCACCACTTTCGTTGCCGCCTCCAGAATTGTGGCGACCGCAGCACCGATCGGCGACCCAGCAGCACAAATCGGCAACGCCGCAGAGAATTTCTCCTCGGCCATAAACATCAGTACCGTTTCCGTGTCGACACTGAGACCTGCGATGAAAATACCGACGGCACCGCCCGTGGCATGGCCCCAGTTGCGGCTACGGGTTGTGTACAGCCCCGTACACTCCAGCACGTACTGAGCGCCATACTGCCGCCATAGAGAGCATTGCGGGTCCTGGGCTGTGGAAATGCGGATAGCGTGTGTACCGTTGAGAATGATCTGGTCTTTCTGAATCTCCGTGACTCTCATCAGTGGTCCAGTCGGATTGCGTTGGGCGTACTCCCGCTCAATCACATGGGAGACGTATGCGGCGCTGACGGAGGCGTCTGAGATGGTCTTGACAGTGATGGACGGGTCGGCAAGAGCCGCCAAAAACACAGTCTGACCGATAGTACCGAAGCCGTTGATACCAATGGGGATGGACATTTTGGGGACGGCTGAATGAACGATGTTTGAACTTCGATGTGCCCCGTCTCGGTATTGCTCCGTACCTCACTTTCGTTTTCGTTTCACGGTATTCGGCAAGTATCACCTCTAGTTCTCTTTTCTTCTCCTCACACGAGCACGATAAGAGAAGAGCAGCGGTGCACCGCCGGACACGGAATCGTGACGAGAAGTACGCAAAAGGGATAGAAGTTAGAGGCAGGCAGAAAAACGTGGCGGGCGAGGAGGAGAATAAGATGCATGCAGAGAGAGAACTTAGGGCCACAGTTTCTCGACAGAGAGGAGCCACAGATCGACTCGCTCGGGGGAGGGGGGGGGGTACACAGATGTGCATCGCTGATCGCTCTCCTCTCCTTCCCGGTCGATGCCTTCCATTCCAATACTGTAAGACAGAGAATGCGAAGCTGAAGAGCAGCGCAGGGAGGCAAGTGCTTTCACTGCACAGGCACACACCACGTTACGTCCATATACAAAAAGGTATATCCATACACAGTGTTGACGTGGTGCTTGTGCATGCGTGTGTTTGCTTGTGTTACTTGTTTTAGTTCTCTGAGGGGGGACGGATCAGATCGAGATATATATATTTTCCATGAGGAGAGTGTCACCATTTACAATGCATGTTCGCTGCCGCTTCACCGTAAGGCAAACGAGAAACAGCAGTCTAAAAGCGAGCAAAGAAGAAAAGGGAAGTGGGAGGGGGAGGGGGGAAAAAAGAAAAACGACAGAGCCGCTGCATCGGTCGGAGCGAAAAAAAAAGGGGGAGAAAAATGAAGAAGCAAGAAAGCAAAAAAAAAGGGACGCATCTCGGCAGCAATGGCATCAACGCCAGCAGTTTTTGCGGTGCACTTTCTGAAACTATAAAATAGGACACGACAGATGACGAGTGATCAACGCGAAGAGCCCTTTTGCTTGCTCGAAGAAGAGTTCGACGAAAAAAAAGGTGCACTCTGAAAACTACTTGGCACGTCTCCATTTTCTTCGACGCTTTGCTGCTCCTCCGCTAGCGCTCTGGTTCGTCACACCGGGACCACGTCGCTTGCAACCGGTAGAGCGGGGAACGAAGAGGTGGCGAAAATGGTGGCAATTTTCTGAAGACGCTCACATACACACACATATGTATTTAGGCGCGTAGATACACACACTCATAAGAAAGTGAACGACGAAAAAAAAAGTGCAGAATTGAGTCGTATATGGGCAAGAGCGTGCATCAGGGAGACGTGCGCCAAGGAACGTGTATAAACGTGCTTCGATGCCATCACAGGTGATTGGGACCGGCCCCAGGATGTATTTGTGCTCATAGCGTCGCCAGAAAGCTTCCGTCTCCGGTACACCCCCTCCCCCCGCCTCACTGTCGTCCGCTGTGAGCGTAGTGTCATTCGCCGTGCGACAGAGAAAGAAACGAAGCTGGCACCTACCTTTTCTAGACCACACCTATTTGTGTGTATGGGTTTGAAGCCACCTATATTACCTCATTGGATTTTTCTCCCCCCTCTAGTAGCGAGGGTGGTGCGCTCTCAGCACGACCTATGGAGCGCACGCGCTGGCAGTCAGGAACGCACACACGCACGCACATGCATATCGATGTTCCCGACAGCACTCTTACTCTTGTACTCTTTGAGAGCGGCATGGAGGGCCTGGCAAGTCGCAGAGGAGCTGTGCACGAAAGGGAAGAGAATGGGGGGGGAGGGGTCTTGGAAACCGAGAGGTGCCCTTTTATTCGAGGAATTTCTTGTAAGCTGCCTCGTCCATGAGTCCTTTAGGAACTTCGGAGCACTTCACCTTGACCAGCCAGCCTTTTTCCTCGGGCGACTGGTTAATGAGCCCAGGCTCGTCCTTGAGCCTCTCGTTCACAGCTGTCACGGTGCCATCCACTGGCGAATACACATTGCTTGTGGCCTTTACGCTCTCTACCTCACCTACCACGTCTTTCGCCGTCACCTTTTCGCCCACTTGGGGAAGGGAAACGTACACCACATCTCCGAGATTCTCCTGAGCGTATGTAGTAATGCCAATGGTCACCTCTCCATCACCTTGATCCACCCATTCGTGGCTGTCAGTAAAGTGCTTGGTCGCGTAGGCACGGAACGACGCCGCAACTGCGACAGATACAAGTGCAAACGACCTTCGCATGGTTGATAGCGACGCTCCTTCTGCACGATGTGAAGTTAACTACGGTCGGAAGTCTTCTTCCTTATAGTTGGTCGTTGAGAAAGCTAGCTGAATGGCACGCACACACAAAGTTTGTAATAGAGACCACAGGGCTTTCTTCTGTGTATAAGTGATGGTGGAAAAGAGTACGAAATACTTTTTCTTTCCTTGAGAGACCCGAGGGAAACGCGCATCGGGGGATCCATCCCATTCCCGGTGGTGCGAGCGAAATAAAGCGCGAAATTTGTAAGCGCAGCGTCATCAACAATAACTCAGGAAAAAAGTTCATGGGTGTCAGGAAGATGCAAGTTTCGAAAGGTCCGATGCACCCCACATGCGGTCAGCAAGACTTTGAGGTTCTCGATTATTCTAGGATCGGCACACGGCGCAGCTCCGATCAACGGTACGCTGGCGGAGAGGCTATCTCGGCACCACTGCGGTGTAAAAGTGATAGGTTAGTTGTCTGCGAAGCTCAGTTCAATTTTCTCGGCCGCAACATAGCACGCCCGCTGGAAAAAAAAACAGAAGCGAATGAAATCAACACGAGATTTTGTGCCTGCCACACATAAACACTCGCCTTTCCGTTGTGCGGCCTCCAGCACAACGGAAAGTATCTTGCCCATTCAAAGGGGCCAACCGTCGAGAGTTGCGGCAGTCTCGCTCATCGTCGAACTGAGCTGAAGAAAAGGTAGAGTTAGAGCACAATCGCCGCCCGAACCGAAAACGAGACAGGAACCATCAGACAGTCAAATGTACGCAAATACGCGTACCAATGCAAAAAAAAAAGCCCAGAAAAAAGGTATGTACTTGTCTATCTCAGAATTCGAATTTGAGAGATACGCACCAAATGAATGACGCATGGAAATGATTTCCAAGGCAGACTCAGTAAGGCGTGAAAATGAAGGGATGCGAACGTGATAAAATCACAATACGCTTGCTGTTGCTTCCTACAGGTCCCCTTCATCATCATCGAGAGGAGAAAGCCTCTCCGATTCCTTAGTATCCTCCGATTTTGTGGTCGGAGCAGAAACCATCGACTGCAGACGGGCCAGTTTCGCTTCATAGTCGGCTGCGGGAGTGTGATCTGACGCACCATCACCGTCCTCCAACCAATCTTGTACATGTGCCACTTCGTCCATAATCTGTTGAGTGGCTTCCGCCCCAGCCATGGCCTTTAGCTCCGCATTTTCGGCAACGCCCTCATATTTTGCCCAAAAAATAAAAGCTTCAAGGTTGTTCTTGGCCATTGCCCGAAGGTGCTTGATCCGCTCTGCCTCCCAAATTGCGTTCAGTTTATCTTTGGAAGATTGCATCTCTTTTGATGCGATTTCCAGCGGATTCTTCCAGATGAGTTTCGCAGTCACATCCGCCGTCTTGTGGCGCATCTTGACAGTCTTCCCTTCCTTTTCTGATAATTTCACTTCGCCTGTAGTTTCGTCGGTTACGTTTTCCCTGATCATTTGGGTTACCTCCGCAGCGTAACGTGCTATCGCCTCGGCGTGTTCGATTTGGAGAAGGCCAGTTTCATTCAGTGCGAGCTGTAGGCGAATCATGTGACTGTTGTTCACATGCGCCACTACAGGCTTAAGAGCCCCGATACTAGACAGAGTTTCCTTCACCCCACTCACACTGATGCTAGCGAATGGTGTTGCCACATCATTATCGATGTACAGGTCGATTACAAAATCGGTAGCACGATCGACCGTAATGCTAACGGAGTCTCCTACGTAGAAACCATCTGTACTAAACAGTTGACGCCTCGCCGAGGGAGTTTTTTTATTAAGTGGCGGATTCACCACGAAATCCACACCATACGGAGCTGCCTCCACAAGTCTCAGCGATTTGGCACGATAGAGTGGTGAAAGCTTCGCAGCGTAGTGCCCAGCGCCAATTGCTGCAGCTTCGTCCATATTCATGGTGCGATCGACATCTCTTCCTATGGTATCAGAAAGATCTGAAATTATCTTCGGCGTGCGAGAAAGGCCTCCCATCATTTCGAATGAGTTCACGTCCTTGAATGTGATGTTCACCGAGTTTGTTACACTATTGGCCAACTCTCTCACACGGTGGAAAAGGGATGCGCACTCAGTTTCAAATGTGGCACGGGTCATGCTTGAGTGAAAATCACGATCTGGCGCTATACCTTCCACAGTATATGGAGTAACACTATTCACAGAAAGCGTTTCACGCACTTTATTCGCAGCACGCAGGAGCGAGAATTGAGACTTCAACTGGGCGGCACTTGAGCCGCCAAGTACAGGGCCGATATTAAGCTTGGCACGAGCTTCTTTTTCGATAACTCTAGCGACACACAGGTCAAAGGCGCGACCACCCAAGGATCGGTCCTCAAGTACACCGAGCGTTTTCAATGTCCCGAACACGGCGGAGAGCGGCGCGCGCTTCTCAGCCGGAGAGAATTCGTAAACACCTACCTCAGTGTGCGTCGCACCAAGGTCGAACACAACTATCTTCAAGGTATCGTTGCCGAAACCACGGTGACGTACACCTTGATAGAATGCAGCAGCCGTCGTTGAATGCATCAAACCCAGAACCCCTATTCCGGAAAGACGCGCTGCATCTAGAATCGCACGCCGTTCTGCCGGGGAAGTGTGAAAGGGGATGGTTACGACGACACCTTTCGGGTCCAACACTCCATCATTGATTGCGGATGCTTTGCAGTAGGATAAAATAAGCGAATACAGTTCTTCCGCGGTGTAGGGTACTTTGTTGTCACAAATACGCACGACTGCTGACCCGTGCTCGTTGAAATCAGAGCGATACTCATACTGCAAGTCTTTGAAAAAGGGAAGCAAATGCGATCCTTTTCGAATGCTAATGAGCTGATTGATCGCGTTCGCGGTGCACAATGGGAAACGCGCTGCTAAGCTTCTAGCGGCGTCGCCGATATAAAGGTCGTTGCGGCGAAATCCTATAAAATTATCTGTCTTCCGATGCGACAGCTCATTGAGTACAATGTTAACACCTTTATCACCTTGCGGCCCGGCGACTTTGATATATTCAGAGCCGAAGTCAACCCCAATGATGTGTGCTCGAGAGGGTTTCCAGGCTGCAATACACAAGATTATCACTGCGAAAAAAACAAGCCGGACGTTCGATGCCATTTTCCTCATAGTGCTGTGGAACTTGACAGAAAAAAGAGTTCCAGGGCCGCGAAGTCTACCGATGTGAGTTCCTAGGTGGAAAGTAGCAATAAATAGGAAAACCAAGTAGCTGGTCTTGCTAACGAGCGCGACCGACCAGGTTTCTTCCGTGAATGACTGACAAAATCACGTTCGCCCGATGGTAACTAAAGCGTGAAATAATAATAAAAGGAGGGAGATTCGAAAGATAGCAGATGAAATAGAGCACCGAAACTAGATTTCCCGAACATCTTACAGCTGAATGGATGATCCTGCAGCAGCGCAGCAATCCATGAAATACATTTACATAATATGAAACCCACGAAAGAATAGGGTGAGGTCTTTTAAATACATTGATTTTTTCGAGCTGGTCTGTTTTTCTCGACAACGAAAAATTAAAGTGGTGCAAAAGAGATATATTCAGATGATGTTAAAAAGATAATATATGTGCGTTCAAATAGGAAGAGAAAGCAAGTCTATTTGCGGAGCTTCTGAGCCTCGACATCATTTTCGAACTCAACTTTCGTCCGTGTCTAAATATACACAGCTGGAGAGGGAAAACCACTTTTGTGAGCGCCTCTGTAACGGAAATTTGTCACTGAAAGCAAGCGGAGTACGGAAATAGGTGAAAAAGAAATGCATCTCCGAGAATGAACTTCCTCCCGTATTCCTCATTTTGTGTCTGATACAAGAAGAAACCATGAGAACAGAGTGAGGCAGCGACGGGAAAAGACAGAACCTCTGCGAAGTCATTTAGATCCAATAGTTTATCGGTTGAAAGTCGAATGGGGTATCGAAAGTGCGGAGTCTCCGCGAGGATGAAGAGCTCCATGAAAAAGAGGGAAAATGGACAAAAAATCGTCCACTTCCGCGCTATTCTAAGCAGCACAACGTGGGGCTTTGATATGTCGCTTTGCGTCAATCATCTGCTTGCGACCCTTGGTACGAGCGTCTACTATACGTTTCCAGACTGCTGTATAAATTAGTTTCGCCTTCTTTTCTGGAATGTGAGGATGCGTTTCCAAAATTCGGCGGATAAACTCCGCTTCGGGGATGTGGACAAGAGTTCGACCATCCCCTTCCGGTAGAATATATCTGGGTTCGGTGATGTGGCCGTGTGAAACTTGGGACAGAAAGTCAAGTGCCTGCTCACGCGTGAAATTGTTCGGGTCATTAGGATCAGCGGCAAGCACCTTAGCGGGCGGTGTTACCGCCAGCAGAGATGCGTATCGCAGTGTGTTGATCGTGTGCCTGGAATCACGAAGGAGAGGAGAAACACATGCAATCATGACAGTTTTTGTAGGCCGCCGCACCGCAATTTCAAAGCAGTCACGCAGGAGAAGTGTGAGGGGTGAGCGCCTGTACGGGATGTGGAGATGCTGTGTACTTGAGGCCGCAAGAGCGCGGGAGCGGATGCAGTCCTTGAGGGTCATTAGCGATGTGTTGATAAACTTAGTTTCTGCTTGGCGCATCTTGTCATGGGTGGCACTGTCGGCAGTATTTTCGCTACCCGCGAGATCAACAATAAAAAGGTCTCCCGGCTTCGCCCACCTGGTTTCCTTGGGAGTGATAGATATCCGCGCGATCATGTGGGAACGCGATGATGTTTCGTTTCTCTCCGTAGATTTTGTTGTGCGCTGTGAAGCTGCCTCTTGGAAAGCTGCAAGAAGCATCTCTGCACTGGAGCACTCAAACGCTTCTGTCCCAATAATTTTCAGCTCGCCCGAAATGTCTTCCATAATCTGAACATCGATACCGGTAAGGAGGTCGATATTTTTTGCCGCTTGAATCTCAAGAACGGTAAGAAGAAAATCGTAAGTATCGAAAAGAGGTGCGAGATCTCCTGCAACGTAGCGAAATATGCCGGAAGTCGTATAGGTTTTACCACTACCTGTCTGCCCATAGCATAGAACACATGTGGACGCACCACACACTGAAAGAGACACTAGGGGCGCGCAGGACTCTACGTACACGCGCTGTGTATCATCTTGTGCTCCAACGAATACACCATCGAGCGTCACCACGCACGGATCAATGGTGCATTGACCAGAGAGCGATATTTTTGGAGTCATCAACACCAAATCCCTGTTTCCGTCGACTTTCTGTACGATGCTATGATTGTTAGAGTCCTCCATGTCGTGGGGCACGATCGGTCTAGCACGAACAAATATTCGAGAGTCTTGATAAGTGAAGAGTTCTTCGGGATCCATTGTTGTGCGTAACTTCCGCTCAACTTGCAAGGGTATTTTGGAGACGTTCAGAATTTGCTGAAACTCATCGGCCTTCGCGCCGAGCTCAGCGACTAGAGGAATGCTCGGCATCACGCAAAATGGATCTAATTTTGACACTTTGCTGTTGCCTCGTTTGCGGAGAGGGATTCTATCAATGAAAGGAGCGATCTGAAACCAGCTTGTGCAAATTGCTTCTTTGTGTTTCGAAAAAAATAGATATAGAGGAAGAAAGAAGGAGCAACAAGTTTTCTCGTGATATTTGAAGGGGCAGGCTTTGTGCGACACTGGCGATGCCGCAGGGTCAAAGAAGGTTTTTCGTATTTTTGCATTCTGAGGCTTTATTTCAGTGGGTATAAATTGAAGCGCTGATATTATTGTAATGCTGTTTCTCCCAAGTGCATGTGTAAGATGAGTTTCTCCACCCGACTGGATTATCTTGTCCGAAGCTGTCTTTATCCTTCATTTTTCTCATCGAAAAAGCGGGGCACTCGCACGATAGGGAAAAGGACCCTTACCAAGAGTAGCCTCGACGGGTGGGGGTGGTCTGACCTTTGAAGCTTGGCTGGGGGGTCGCTTCTGGCTCTTTTGCGCCGTCTGTTCCCTGCGCTTCGGCTTCCCCCCGGGGCGTGGGGTCCCGTTTGGTTGGCCGTGTAGGAGAGGGCTGGCTTTGGGTCCACCGCCAGGCCGTGGGGGGGGCCACCCTTTCGGTTCCTATGGGCGGCCTTTTTTTCCCTGGCGGGTGGGGCTAGCCGCCATCCGAAGAGGGGGAAGCCCGGCCCTGAGGGGGGGCCAGCGGGGTGGGGGTGGGGGTAGGGTAGGGTTATGTGTTCTTTTGGCCATGGCGGCTGTTTTTGGCCCCCGGCGTCGCTTTGCGGGGGGCGCCTCATGCCTTGTTTTCCGTGGGTTGGCGGGGGGCGTCTCTCTCCCGTGCGTTTTTGGGTTTAAGGAGCGAACGCCTCTTTTTATTGTAACGGTTCGATATACATGCGGTGGACGAAAGTGGGAATAACCCAAGACAACAGAAATCATTTTATTCACGTGATGTGCACGAACAAGGTGACACTGTACATCGGGGTGGGGTTGATGGTGATGAACGCGCTGCCGTCCATCAGACGCATGACTCGTATGTGGGAATCATATACTTGATATTGATGTACGCATCGGGGCCGCCGTAGCTCTCTAGCATATAAAGCGTGTCGTTGATGAGGCCACTGATATCTTGGCTGTTGCGTTGGCCGTAATCCATGCGATCACCCATGCTCTTGGCACGATTCTTGAACATGTTAAATACCGGCAAGAGCTGGCGGTAGTAGGGCACAAGCGCTTCACCGATATGATCGCCGCTGATGACGAGCTTCTGAATGATACGAAAGACCTTGCGTAGCACATCAGGGTGACGTGTATTGAGAGCTGCCTTCAGTGGCATGATGAGCTGCGGTACGGTGGGAAGAATTTTGGAGCCGCCACCTTCCAAGAGATCCATGCTGCCCTGGTACGCGACGAAACTAAACGGCTCCTCCAGCTCACGCAGGCCATCAAAGAAGATGGGAAGGTAATGGTGGTAATCCAACTTCGACACGTCCACCTTCCATAGAAGGGAGCGTTTTGCACCGTGTTGGATGGAAAGAGGCAGATCACTGCGTTCGTAATGGTGGCGAAAATCAGTCGGCGGAATACGTTGCTTCGAGAAGGCGCCGGCTCGTCCCGGGCCGGCCGGATCACCAAAGCGGCCGTTACTGAGCGATGTGTCGGCGCCACCGGTGCCCTTGAAGGTGCTGACGGTCATTCCGCCAATGCCCGTGTGGCCGATCAGAATATCAGCTTGGCCCGCGTTTGGCGGAGCAGCGGCAGATGTGGATTGCGCTGCCGTGTTCTTGCTTTGCGCCAAGGCAATGGTAGCGCTGGTGCTGACGACCGCCTTGGCAGCATCGCGTCCCTTCGGGTTCCAATCTTTCGGGAACGGCCCGAACGGGCCTTCGCTCATCGGTGGTAGAACTGCGCGATCTTTGCGGAGCTTCTCCCGCGCTGACTGTGAGAAACTCTTGGTCATCTTTGGCGGCGCAGCTGGATCGTCGCAGAGACTAGGAGTTCGGTGCCGAGTTGAGAAGGTGGTGGGGAGACAGACAGGTGCTTTGGGAACTAAACAAAAGATTAGAAGCTGTGGCTGCCAGAGATCGGATAAGTGGACCCAGGAAGAGAGAGGTGGATAGAATAGAATATTGTGGAAAAGAGAATAATAACAAGGAGCTCAATCAGCTTGCATGGACGAGTATTCCGTATAACGTAGTCAATACACTCCCATGACATTTGGCGGCCTCCTCGGATGCGCCGGCTTTCATATGAAAAAGTGCAGCGGTCTTGGACGCTGATGGGGATGCTGCAAAGGAGGGGGTCGGAAGGCCAAAGGGGGCAAATGATGTTTTTTTGCAAGACGTATCTGCAGAAATCACTTCGTCAGGAACCGAAAAAAATCAACAACAGCAGCTTTGATTTTTTTGCTTAGAGAATCGCGCACACTCGGTGTTGCTGCTGTTGTTGCGTTTACGCTCTTTAAGGGAATCCTTGTTTGTCCTTGCTTAGGTCAGTTGAGATGCGCATCGGCAAATCTTCCCCCTTTTGAGCCTGAAAACCGGCTTTCAGACGCCTGCTCGCCAGAATACAAAAATCTCTTGGGGCCGTGCGGGACAGGTTTCCGCTTGCTGTTCGTCCTTGCGTTGGTGACATGCGGTGAGAGCGAACTGGCTGTACTGGGTAAAAAAAGCGAACTCCTCTTGTTTCCGTGCGGTGCTTAAGCGAGGTCGGCGGACGCACCTGACGCCATCGCTTCACCGTGCTTTGTATCCTCGAAAGACACACACATTATTCCATGAGGTTACATGGCGGTGAAAGAACGGTGCCTACCGCTGCGGTTGGGAAGCCGTGTGCTTCGCGCTACAAGCAGTCGCTTCGACATGCTCTCGCCAGGGGATCCACCGAAGGTTGGAACGCGGTGATGTATCTGCACCTTCATTAGCCGTTCTCGAGTGTGAAATGAGGAGGTTAGAAGGGGCAGGTATCCGTGGAGGAGGCGGGTGACCGCCGTGTCCTCAACTCGGGCGGCGGGCGCTTTCTTGGAACTGGAAGCGTCGTGAGAAGAAGACTGTGCCGGCGGTTCCGGAGCGCAAGAACCAGAAGCGGTGATGGCGTGGCCCCTTGAACTCGTCTTCCCCCCCGCTTTTCACGCAGCCCCCCTCCCCCCCCTTCCCCTCTTCGCTACCGCTTCGACTACTGAGAGCTAACATTGATGAGACATGCATACATCATTGTTAGGTCTACGGGAGTGAAGCAGGTGGGCATTCCACAGAGACGGTGAGTTCTTTGTTCCCTTCACCATTTTTTGTGAGGGTCTTCGCTGACGGCGAACAGGGAGTGAGATGGGTAGGGGAAAAGGAGGAAGCAGGAGAGGAATTCGATAATACTTGTAGGGACCGCTAAAGAAGAAGAAGCATGTCACATCACCGATCAGACTGTCTTGAGTCAATGTGCCGCTTCGAAGGTGTAAGAGCCCTAACGCGTCAATAGGCGCCACGAGAGCCTTCAGTTGCCGCTAACTACGGGAGCCACTGAGCAGACGAGTTGATCCATTACTTTTTCCGTGAAAAGTGATGGAGAGGAGGACCGAAAAGGGGAGGCGGACATGAAACACACGCACAAAGCCAGGCAAACACGCTTTCACATACACGCAGAGAGAGACAGATAAAATGAATATATCTATCTATCTATCTCTCTCTCTCTATATATAGATATTTATCATGTGACGCAATTACGGGCTACCTTCCCATCCTTCCTCAACTCATTAAATAGTACCAGGGAGAGGAGGGAAGGAAGAGACGAGACTGAAAGGCTCGTGAGGGGTAACGATGGTGGTGGACCAGCAGATGTGGACGCTTCAGCCTTCCCAATGTCTTGTAATGACATGCGTGGAGGGGAAAAATATATACAGATAGGGGATGGGGTGCTCGATTGAGAGTGAAGCAACGTCGGCAAAAAGCAGCAAATGCAAAACCGCAGACAATATGTGGAGGAGAAGCAATAACGACAAAGCTGTACGGCAATGACTCGCCCAACGATGTATTATTGTAGATGACGGAAGAAGAAGTGCCCCAAGTCCATCCATCAACGCGAGTGCAGTGCAAGCTCACTCTCAAGGAGTTCTCGTGTATATGTGACCCAGAGAGAGAGAGAGATAACGGAGCCGCCACTTACAATGGAATACGGAACACTGTCGAAGCCAACACCCGAATTCGCTTGTACCAGAGAAGAACGGTGGCTCACCAGCGTGCGCTAAGAAAAAAGGAGTCTCGCACTTCCACAGCAGCATGGCAGTAGTTGTGAGATGGTCTGACCTTTCTCTCCCCCTCTCCCCCCGCGAATGCTCCACGCTGATAAGTAGCACAGATTTTTTTTCGAAACCAATTTCGGTGTGTCTGTATTTCATTTTACTCACGATGGTGGTACCATATCGGGAAGAACCGCCCTCGCTTCTCCACCCACATTATCCTGCCGATCCGCCAGAGAAAAAACAAACGTCGAACAGTCTCGTAGCTTTTGGGTGACGAGTTGGTGCTGATTCATGCCAAGCGGGTCATTGTACCCAATGCTCTGAGAGGATCGAGCTCGCCTTTGCGCCTCCTCCATTTGCGCTCGAAATTTAATGGCGATACTGCGCAAGGTTCGCAAGGCGAGCATAAGAAGTGGTTCATATCCCGTGTGAAGAGCGGTGGATATGAGCTCGACCAGGCCAGCCATCGACTCCACCCGCACCTTTTCCAACAAACGGTGGTGCTGCAGAGCGGAGAGGAGGTCAAAGAGAGGACCAAATTCTCGTCCACTATCGCACAGCTGCCGCACATGATCGATTGCCTTGGACTGGTTCTCAGACCATAGCTCGCGGACTGTTCGCAAGACGCTGAGCCGCTGGTACAGGGTCGCGGACACGACGCCGTGTTCACGGCTGAGTTGCTCTAGCATCTGCAACTCTGAGGCTCCTACATCGCCCGCCGCTGCTGGAAGGGATGGGAACGATGGGCCTTCTCCACCCCAGAGCGGTGTCGTCAGCATCAAAGTAGCCCTTGACGCCGGAACTTCGCTTTCCGGTGGTGTTGGCGTGGTGCTGACTGAATTGCTCTCCTCTGCTTTAGTGGTAGCGTCTTTCAAGACAGTACGATGGATAGGGCTAGCAGGTGTCTTTGGTGAGTGGCTTAAGGTCGAGTTGCTGCTGGGAAGGACAACGGTCGCAGTTGGTTGAGAAAGAGAGGCAGACTCAGATGTGGATTGCAGCGTGGCCGGTGGGGCATCTCCGGACCGTTGAACGGTACTCAAGGGAAGTATATATTTTTTGACGGTGGTTCCCATCGCCTCTACGAACCAAGCTTCTTCCGTTGCCGCCGAGTAAGCCACGTCGCCCGTCGCCATCCATGGAGCGTCCAACGATATGGCGGTGCGCTCATTCAAGGCCGCTGTGTTGTAGAGGCGCAAACTGCGGTTCAGTGTCGCCAAGAGGCGCGTGCCGCAGAACCGGACGGCATCGACTGGCACGTGCTGCCGGCTACTATGGAACCGTAACTCCAGAGAGTCCATATCCCATACGGAGAAAGAGCCATCACCACCGCCTACGGCAAGAAAGTAATGATCAGGATGAAAATGCAGACTGGTGATGGAGCCTGAATGCAGCTCGAGCTTGTGGACGAGCTTGCCTGCGACCAGGTCGTAGATCCGAACAACCCCGCGACTACATCCCGTGGCGACTTGCTTTCCGTTCGGAGAGATCTGCACGGCGCACAGGGGGGCGGTGGCGTCCTTGTAAGACTGCCGACTTGCGGGCTTCCGCGCGTCCCAGATACGAAAAACTTTATCGGTCGAAACGGTGGAGAAAAAGTTCCCGTTGCGGAACACATCGATTGCGGTCACCGTTGTGGCATGACCTCCCGTAAAGCTGCGCATCACCTCCTCCGAGCGGATGTCCCACATATGCAGCTTGCCTGTATCACTGCCCCCTACGACAAACGATTGATCCGGATCGAAGGCCAACGCTGTAACGGGGTCCGTGAGACCCTGTAGCCAGGCAGTGCGAGTACCACCCATGAAGGGATACACGTGGAGAGAGGCATCCCGCCCACCGAAGCCGACGAGGGGCTGGTACCGGCTGGAGCTAATTTTCGAACACAAGGCGCCACAGGGGAGCTCCAGTTCGGAAAGTGAAAACATGATGGTGGCACACGTGCCGAAGTCTGCTGCTCAGGGGGTGCCCACTTCCAGATGAGGAGCCTGCGTCTTACACCCACACCAACACAACGATTAACACTTGACAAGCTTCAACGACCTGTGGAAAAAGCACTCTGCCCCTTGTTCCACTCTCGGAGAAATGATAGGGTCAACGAGGGCTGAAGGTGACTGAGGGAACAAGGGCTTCGGAGTTGAGGGTCTTTGGTGATATACATAGAGGTATATATATATATATATATATATATATGTATTGTAGCTTTTCCCTCCGCGTGCGAGACTTCCCCCCCTCCCCTAATACAGAAGCTGTGATAAGATTATCGAGGGGAAGCACGATGTGTGGGGGCACGTAACGGGCTGTATGCGTGTGGATATGACGCGAGCCCACCTCCAACTTATTTCGGGAGCGCTGCCTTCTCCCTCGTTTTACAAAATGCTGCGTGAACTGGATGTGACGGCACCACACCCAACAACGGCACTCGAAGAAGGAAATGCGTTTTAAAAAGTGAAATGCGTTTTTCTTCAGCGAAGTTCGCTGCAGCGATAGAGGGATCGCTGACACGGGAAAAGAGCAGCAGCGGCCCCCGCCCCAAATGCAAAGGCAAAGAAGAGAAGGGAGAGAGAGAATGAGAAAAAGAAGCAAAGTTGGTGAACAGTGAGAGGGAGAGCAGGAGAGACGCCGTAGTATCAAAGCAGAAAAAAAGTGGCCTGCTATCAGCAGCGGGTCCCTTTTCCCCTCTCTCTCTCCACACACACACACACACACACACGCACCTGCACTGACCTATCAACTTGCCGGTTGATGTCGGTGAAGAGAAAGAGAGAGAGATTCTTCTCGTGTATTTTTTTTTATCACCAGGAGTAGCGCAAAGGTGCCCACATGTCCTCAACCTTTTTCGCTTCTTTCCTGCGAATGAGAGGCCACTTCAAGACTTTATGTTCGGTGTTACTCGTTGCGTTGCAGTGGGCGAAGAGGCAGTGACCCCACATTTATGTGGAGATCAAGCCCGGGCGAGTGGCCGCTGACTGCAGGTCACCACCACACGGGAGGTGGAGAGATGCCTCAGGGAAGAGTCAGGCAAAGGCTTTGAAGTACACCTCGCCCCAATCCTTCGCCTCCCGTTTCTGGTACGACTGCCTTTCCTCCGGTGTGTCGCAGCCGTGCAGGATGTCAAAGCAAACTGCACAGTAGTAGGCGGGACTTTCGGGCGAAAGTGGGTCTTCGTACAGCACCACCGTGGCGGGGAATAGCTGACAGAGTAGGCACCTCCTCACTGCACTCCGCACCTTGGCGACGCGGTGCGGGTACTCGTGCCGTTCCTGGCGAGGGTAGCCGCGTAAGCTACAAACGTGCGCCAAGGAGAAGTAGTGGTCGCACCCCCCGCAGTGCCGTAGCAAACACGATTCACCCATCTTGATGTCTAAGTCCGCAAAGGTAGTGGCCGTGGCACTCCGCACTGGACACCGACCGAAAGCCACGGCATCGCATTCGCTGACGAACGCGTCGTCTCCGTGACGAATCCCGGCACGAATGGTGCTGCTCAAGTCAGCCGCGTTGGTGGCGGATGAACACCGATCATCGATGTAAAAGACGCCGTGAATAAACAAGAAGCCCTCCTTCGACCGCGTCAGCGGATCCCGCTGGGTGGCGCAGTCTACGGCGTCTAGGAGCACCACCAGCTGCTGCGACGAAAGCACCGCCCAAACATCCCTCGGTTCCTTCGTACCTATCCCGTGCACCGCAAACTCCCACCGATGCGTGTACCCGAGGTTGAACTCATCTCTCTCATCACACTGGGTTGACAGCGACTCCAGGGTGATGTCGTTGGAGCTCAAGAGCACTGTACCAGGCCGCATGCGCGACTTGTTCTCCTCCCTAAAACTCTCCAGTCCCGCGACAGCCTCCCGAAAAACTTCTTCGACTTTCCTTTCAGCGTCCCTGACGCCTTTCGACTCAACGAGGAGAGGCAGTCTAGAGTCTTTCCCTCGTCGCCGCTGCAACCGCGCCTCCACACGTGGCAGCTGTCGCAGTACCTCCGCATGAACTTCGGCAAGAATCGCCTCCGACGGTGAGCGAGCTTTGCGGGCTGGAAGACAGTCCAGGTCTCCCGCACCATGAGCCCGCTCCCATGTCGCCGCAGCGGTGTCAAGCATTGTCTCACACTGCTGCAGTTGCGCTTCCACTCTTCCGAGAGAAAAGGCGAGCCCATAAGGAAATCCACGGTAGCCCAATACAGCAGGCAGCCTCACCACCGTCCCCGACTCCAGGGCGGCGTCGGCCAAGGCGTGCGCCACGGGTTCCATGTTCACTGCGCGCAGTTCTTCTACCGAAACACCGGCAACAGCATATGCTATTCTGCGCAGCGTCCACGGAGTCGTACCCGCTCCAGGTGATGACGCCGCTCCGTTGCGTGCATCATCCTCGGGGACGAGAAATGCGAAAGGATCGACTGGAACAGGGGGATGAGCAGCATCCTCAGTCTGCATCAAGTCTTCGTTTGTTTCAGCGAACATATATACTAACGTATTCCAGCACAGTGTTGTCGCGCCGAAAGAAGCGGAGGGCTAAGATGCGTGCACTGCACGAAATGCGGAGCACCACGGTGAGCAGCTGATGTTGCAGCACCCGAAGAATGGTAGAAGGGAGGACCACCACAGCGCCCTATTCATTCCATCTAGCCAAAGAGAGAGAGAGAGAGAGAGAGAGAGAAAGGGAGAGAAAAAGAGGAGGTAGTGCGGGAGGGACATCACATCAAAATCAATTCCGTTTCCGACACGCAAAGTTTAATCGGGGGGGGCAGGTCGTATGATTGGGAAGCCTTCCTATTGACCCTTTTCCAGTCACAGATGCTGACACACCATCTCTACCCGAAGGTAGACCTACTAGAAGAAGAGCATGACAGCGAGGATACATCGACGGAGAGGTACTGAACTCACTCGACTGCATATCCACATGCCTCTCTCATCCAAGAGGGGAGAAAAAAAGCAAGAAGACGTGCGGACTGCCTGCCTTCGCAGAGGAAGGGTGATGGTGGACGTGGAGGGAGAGGGAGAGGTTGATGGTTGCTTTTCTTGGTTTTGCGAGGGTGTGCCTCTGTTGAAGCACACAACGGAGGCCAAGTGTCCGCACCAGCGAAAGAAAAAGATGTTCCTAAGACTGAGTAGAGGGTGTGAGGAGAAGAAGGATCTATTTGTCTGCGGGCTCACTCGCTTCGCGTGCTTCGTCCAGTGCCCAACATATCAGTCACATCGAATGCGTGTTCATTTCAGGAGGCAAACCTCGCGTGCCCGGGATGACACTACCCGATAATGCCCGCCCGGGCCGCGAGAACAAAATGATGACTCAAGTGCAGCGAAGAGAAACGAGGGAGTTCACCAGCCAGGCCTGCACGCCCACGCGGGGCGCAGAAGTTCGTTAAGGGGGGGGGGAGAAGCGAGGCTCACCGCCGCCCAAAGAAACAGAAGTCAAGTGCAAACTGGACTGGTCCCTTTGGTTTGAGAAAATAGTAATGAGGGGGCCCGTGGCCTCTCTTACTGGTTAAGGAAAAAAGAGAAAACAACGCGAAGGGAAGAGCACGACCTTCAGCAGGACCCGTACCGCTTCCCCCTCCACTCCTTCTCGTAAAAGGGGTGTGTGGGTGTGTGGGCGAAACGAAAACAACACGAGAAAGGGGGGGCTTCGGAGATGGGGAAACGGAGGAGGGTCGACAGCCCGGCAGCTGAGGGAGAAGAGGGGGGGGGGAGGCCGACCGATTGATGATGTGAAAACGAGGGAAGAGAAGGGGATCAGAAGCGTAGGAGAAACGGTAGAGCGGCAGCAACAGCAAAGGAGAGAGCCTCATGATCCTATTCGTGGGGCCAAAACCCCTTCCAAGGGGGTGGGTGGGTGGAGCATCCCTTTCGACACGCCCAAATCACTCCAGATTCGGCTTACGTATGTATGTGCGTGTGTGCGTGCGTGTATGGCTGAAGCTGATAAATGCGCAGTGCAACAAAAGAGAGGAAGATCCCTGGAGTTGAACGCTACGCGGATGCCATACTAGCTAGTTCTACAGCAACGGGCACCTCGGAGGAAGGAAATAATCATGAAAGGGAGAAAGTCAGTTTCGAGAGCGCTCGTTGTTGATGATACATGTTTTTTCCTCTTCCGCTTTGTTTATTCCAAACATATGATAAAACATGGGAGGTACTGCAAGAGAGGAAGAGGCACACGCCCACGCAGCTTCTTTCCCTCTCCTCACATACGCCTCTACGCACGTACAGCAATATATGCAACGCCACCATGGACTGTGGCCTCTGGGCAGCTCTTTCAGTTTCTATCTATGGGTGTGAGTGTAGAGCACCATAAAAAAAAATCACAGTTTTTGACCATCGAAGCCGCACGTGCTGTCTCTTTCCCTCTCTTTCCAATAGCTGGGCCAGACACACCAGGTCGGCGAGGGGGGGCTGGTGCGTCTGGGGAGGGAGCTGAACAGGTTGCGCCACCATTGACTTCTCCACCGATCTCTTCCTATATTCTTCCAGGTGCACCGTCCGTTCAGGTGAGAACCCATGGCGCAACTTATATTTTATCCCCTCCTCCCTCCCAACACCACCACCATCACCTTCAAAGGCAGCTGATGCAGTACAAACTGTCACATTTTTTTTTTCCAACGGTGCGGATACGAAACCTGCCTCTTAACGCGTTACGGGGAGGGGGGTTCAGTGCCTCTTTCCTTGCCTTGCCTTTCCGAACCACCACTGATCCCTTCACTCGAATGCAACGCGACCTTTCGCGCCGCTCACGGAAGTCCGCATTCCGCACTGCGCGCATCTACGCTTTGCAGGTAGTGATCCACGAGCTGGTGACGAAAGCCTCTGTTTTCGAGAATGTGCTGCCGCCCCTGACGACGGATCACGCGCACCGCCTCTACCGGGTTCAGCGCAAAGTGATCCATCAGGTACGCTGCACACAGCGTAATGCTTCTATTCACTCCAGCGATGCAGTGGACGAAGACCCGCTCGCCGTTCGCCAGTATGGTGGACACCAGCTTCGCGAATTCCTCATAATCGCGATGGAGGATGAGGTACTCGGCTGTGTCGAAAGACTCCATGGAGTGGACACAGAAGTGTTCGCGCACCTCGCGAGTCGTACACACATCTTGGACGCAACAGTTGATTATATGCCGAATACCGAGAGAATGGAGCAGTGGTATCATCGCGGCGTCGGGGAAGCCACCCACGTACAGGGCATTCTCGATCAGCGGCGTCGCTGGCGGCATCTGGTCTGGCATCCATCGCATACCCACACCATCCAGCTCCGCATCCAGGTTGGCCCGCCACGCCTGACACAGCGGCGCGATCTTTGGTGTATACAGTAGATGGGAAATAGCGCCGGGGGGCGCCAAGGCGTAGGTCGCCCGCTGCGCTTCAGGAGTCTGCAGGTGTGCCATCATGGAGGCATTCGCAGAGGTGGAGATGAGGTTGTCACTGGGTCGGCCCGACGGTGCGGCAGATGACAAGGCCGGCTTCCACGGGGTAGAGGCAACGCTTTCTCTTATCTTCTCGCCCACACCAGATCGCCCCTGAAAGGCTGTGCGGCCGTAGCCGTCCCCACCAGAGAGATTGATAGTAATGGGGTGGAAAGCTTGCCTTGGAGAGCGTGGCAGACACTGGGGGGAAGGAAAGGGTGCTAGAATGTCCATCTTTTCATTCGGTCCCAGCCCGGTCGAACCGCAAGAGCCCGACGGACGAGGCAGACTCACTGACGGACGCACCGCAAGGCTACCGTCACGCTTGATTTCCAGACCATCCACGTCTTCCTCGTTCTCAAAGAGACGATAACGACACGAGGAGAAAAAACCTTCCTCGTTGCCGTCATGCGATGGCGGGGTGCAACATCTGGTTTCCATTTCTGCGTTTCGGTTCGCTCGCACCGTGGAAAAAGGGCTTGGCGTGCCAGAGCTCGATGGGAGTGACATCATATGTCCCCCCCCCCCGACATGTATATACAGACAGATGTTTCCAGGGCCCCCTTTTCCTTTTGGCGGAAAGAATTTGTGTACTTCCTGCCTCCACAAAAAATTTATTCTTCGCAGTGCTACCGCACTAAGGGGGATGAGATGAAAGGGGTGGGGGAGAGAGAGAGACGGCAGATGAAGAGAGGGGGACACGATCCACACCCACACACACACACGAAAAAACACGAAGAAAAAAAGAGATGACTCGACGAAACGGAGGGCCCCCGTTTTTCCGTTTCCCTCGGGGGAGAAGGGGCAGGCAGGAAAAGAGGCGGGTGGGGTGGGACGAGGGAAAGTTTTACAGAGGCCCTCCACTTCTCTGAGAAAGGGGGGTCGATACCCCCTCCCCCCCCATTAGACGCCGCACACACACACACACACACACACACACACGCACACAGACAGACAGACAGAGAGAAAGAGAGAGACCACGGAAAAAGGCAACACTGAAGAAATGAGAAGAGACGCGGAGAAAAGAAAAAAATGTGTGTGGGTGTGTGTGTGGGGGGGGGGGGGAGGGGAGACACACAAAAAGGGGCGGTAAAAAGAGTTAAAGAACGGACGGTTGTGCAAAAAAAAAAAAGGAACAAAAGATGAGATGCTACTTTTCGGAACGAAGAAAATAGTGGAGGGGGGAGAGAGGATGTGTGAGGGCAGCGTAATGAATATGGTAACGCTTACACCCAGTCGGACAAACACGCACAATGAAGATGACGTCTCGAACTCCACGACCCAGCCAAGGAGAGGGAGGTCACGTAATCGCTCTAAAAGAAAAAAATGAAGGTTTTGGAGGAGGAATTTCCTTTCAAATAGGGCAAATCCGAATAAAAAAGGCGAGATGGTTGACTTGGGTTGTGTGAAGCAGGAAAACTGAGGTTGGCGTGACGACTGAATTGCGGCAGTGGCCAGCGGCAATGAAGCCGGCGTCTAACCCCTTCCCTCTCCAAGCACAGCGACAGCTCCTTCAATCCCTTCCCACGTACGTACGCACACACACACACACACACACACACCGGCCTGTAGAGGATTCTGGGAATTGGTGTCCTCAAAAAAAGAAGGGGAGGTATCACAGAACGTAAGGAGTGATGAGGAAGCCTGAGGAGAAGGATAGAAGAAAAAAGACAAGGAAAAGCAGCAGGATCAGAGAAGGAAAAGTGAGGAGGACTACCCGTTTAAGTGCATACACATCAGCGCACGCATCCAGAAAAAGAGGCGCTGTGAGAAATTTTCGTGGTCGACCAGAACAGCACCACTAACGATCTGTAGATGATGAGGGAAGTTATGGGGAGGGAGGATGATGATGCAGAGCAGGAAGCACAAGAGCCGTTCTATCTGACGTTACGGGAGATGGCTCCCTACTCTTCGCATAAATGAGAAAACCGGAAATGATCAAGGATGGGGCGGAGAAACATGGAGAAAGTAACAGAGAGCGATTCTATCCTTTCCCTTCTTATTTTCTTTTGTTTGTGTGTGTGTGCGTGTGGGCTCGATGCAGTGGGGAAGTACTTTTCACTCTCTTCCTCTCTCCGGTTGTGCAGGACTGGTATGAAGAGAAGTGCGCTATGACAAATGGCTTGGCGGTTCTCACCGGGAGGCTGCGGCTGCTCAATCTAACGGGTGTACACACACACACACACACACACACTCACAAATACACACACCGACGCCGTACAACGCCTTTGTTGATTTACACTTGCTCTTTCTTTCTCTCTAGCGGAGGCACCAACGCATGCTTTGGTACACACACACAGGCTCAAGAAATGCACCCGCTCGCAAACATGAAAAAAACCAGCAAGGTTCTCTGGCAACAATACGTCCGCCTGCTTCTCTAAAAGTAGCTTTTCTTTTTGTGAAGAGAGGTGCAATATAATTGGGATCGAGTGGGCAAAGTCAATGTGCTCTGATTTCTCTCCTCGCCAAGGTGAATGTATCATCACCACTCCCGAGTAGAAATACGCGCAAAGCAATAAAGAAAACATCCAGAAGTTATGAACCCCACCTCATATAGCGATTACGGTATGCCCGTGACAAGACAAAACAACAAATGAAATCAGTAGGAGGCGATAGGAGAAGAAAGTGAAGGAGTGCATTTTTTTCGATATCAAAGGGATGAAGTCTGACATGCTCTTTCGTGAACCAAGCATCGTGAACGGCGAGATTTGCGCGTGCGTAAGTGCTGGACAATAAATAGTACAACACCCTCGTTGGATCCGCGCCACCCACACACACAGAAGAAACCTCAACTACGCGCTATACTCCCATACGATGTCTGCGAAGTGAGATGGAGAGAAAGAGATGAGGCCTTCGTCCCTTTCTCCCCCCTTGTATGATCTATTTCAGAAGGGAAGGACCACCGTGTTGATACTCGGATGGGCAGGTGCCCATCCGTTTCCCCCTCGCTTACTTTTTGAATAATAATAATATATATATAGATAGATTGACGAGAGAGTGCGCCATTTCCATTATCTTACTCGTTCAGGTCTTTCACAAACTCATCCCCCATCCTTTGATCTCGCGCCCCCTCCCTCCCCCCAGATACTTATGAAGGGACGTTCTCTCCTTTCAACACCCCCCCTTCCCTCTTCCTTTTTCCCGAAGTCACAGAACCCGTTAATACAGAGAAAGGGGGCAAGGCAGGAGAGTGTATGACACACGAGACTCTGAATCGATCGGGAGGTAGATCGAACGAGGAAGGGAGAAAGCTCCTCATCTCTACGTTCCTTCCACTGCGAATCTCTTCGATTAGTTGAGCTCATGTTGCATAAAGATACGGGCAGCACGACGGTGCTTTGGGCTGAGCTTCCGAATCGCCTTCTCATTTTTAATTTTCTGCACTACCATGTTTTTCTTTTCGTTGTCGATTTTCCGTTGCTGGTTGGCCTTGCGCGCCTCGGCGGCTCGCTTCTGTTCTTCGTTCAGCTCATCTTTCAAGCGTTGAGACAACTTACGAATACGCTGTACACGCTCCTTCTCCTTCATCTTTTTCTCCCAGTTCTGCTTGCCATTCGCTTTTTTCTTGAGGGAATCCAGCTTATGCTTCGGTTCTCCCCGAGGCTTCCGGAGCTGGCGCTGCTCTAGAGCTACCATCTTGTTGCAGGCAGGATTCGCGATGGCGGTTGGGCTACTGTAGAAGAGGGAGAGAAATATGAATGATGGACAGGTAAGTAGAGCTCCTTTTCTCCCTTCTATATTTTTATTTACTTAGAGGACTATTGCGAGAGCAGATAGGAAAGATGACGCACACACAGACACGCACACACATCGCATACCACCTCGCTGGGTGAAAAAGAGAAAACCGAAAGGGAGGAGGTGGAGGAGCGAGTGAAGAGAGAGCAACCGGTGTGCGCACCTGTGGTGCGTACGACGCGATGTCGCAGATGTTGGGAAAAACGGGAAGGAAAAGGAGGAGTATAAGTAGAAAAAAAGCGCGAAAGAAGACCGGCGCCTGATCGACGGTATACACTCCCCGCTTTCCAAAACGCTCATCTCATCCTTCGCCCTCCCCCCTTTTCACTTCTTATTGATGCATTCATATACATATCAGAGAGAGAGAGAGAGAGAGAGCGGGATGCAAACGAAGATACCCCAACGAGCAGAACATAAGATGAGCAATGCCCTCTCCCCTCTCCGCAACTTTATCGCCATGTTGTGCTCTCCGTCCTGCTCCCCTTTCGTTCTCCCGTCATACAAATCCCACTTCGTCGTCGTTTTTTTTTTTGCTGTGGAGTCGCTTTACAATTCCTTAAGCGGCTCATCTTTGAGAGGGGGGGGGGGAGGAGGAGGAGGAGGAGGAGAGGCCGTCACAACGCAGCGGACCTTTTGTGTGTGAGGCGACGTTGATTCATTCACGAAAGCCAAAAAGCTTCGAGGAGTTGCCTTACCTCGAAGGGTTCCGGCTCCCCAACGAGCACCCACACGCCACCCCACCGCACTGCTTTGCAAAAAAGAGTTCACACCCGCCATCGCAAACAGTGGCATCCATAACCGCAATATAAACGGCGCCTGCAAAAGAGAAGGAAAGAAAGCAGAGCAGGAAGGGGAGCCACACATCTCATCCCCCCCCAACCTCCCTGCATCTCCCCCTCTCTCTCTCCCGCGGCAACGAGGGTCCCGCAGGGATCGTCACGCCTCAGTGGTTAGAAGGACCGAATGCCGTTCTTACCCAGTTCCCTTCTGCCCCTCGCCCCACTTCCAATTTCATTACGCTCACGACCAGATAAGACGGCTGCTCTCTTTTACATGTCCTCACGCTCTCTTCCAGCTTCCACTACAGCGTCGCTCTCTCCCTCCCCACCCCCTTGTCGGTTCTCTCCGTTCGCCGCTCGGTACATAGATACTGTCCCAGACTTCTCTCCTTTTCGTATGCTCCCTCTCACCCAACTTTTTTTAGTAGTAGAGAACGGGAAAGGGAAGGGTAGAGGGGCGAGATGTCTACTGCTCTCCATTACGTGTGCGAATGAGGTAGTGCCGCTAACGCGACGGCGCACCACCACCACCGCCTGGTGCTCGAGCCGCACGGTTGTGCTGCTGCTGTTGCTGGAGTTGCTGCATGTAATTCTTGTAATAGCGATGGTAGACTAGCTGCATCTCGGGCTCGATCGCATCGACGATATCGCACACACGCTGCGGCATGGCAATTAACTTCATGATAAGCTGCTTGTTGGGCTTGTCAGAGCGGAGGTACACCATGTCGAGGAGATCAAACATTTCGGCATGCAGGTTGAGCAGCTTCTTTGCGCTGGGCACGTTCCCTCCCATCGCCACCTGCAGCTCCTCGAGCGCACGATCTACCTGGACGATGTGCTGCTGTAAGAGGTAACGCGTTGCATTGTACGCCGGCAGAGATACCCGCTGGAAGTCATCCGCCTTGGGGTCTTCACCGCAGTGAGGGTTTGCAGCCTCGTACTCGTCCACCATCTTAACCCCACTCAGTACCATGAACGCCTGCAGCGCCGACACGGCTTTGGACGTGAGGCCGAGATTCCGAAAGAGGGTCGCGTTCTTGTCTGCCTCCACGCAGCGCTGCACAAAGTCAGGAAGGGGCGGGAAGGCATTCACGACGTCCTCGCGCACGTTCGGCGGCATGATATCGAGTGCTATCAAGGTGTGCAGAATGGCACGCCGCGAGCTGCAGCGGGCGACGTACTTCGGATCTGTTGGGACACCCAAATGTCGAAGGAAGTGCTCCACGCGCTCCTTGTCAAAGCGGATGTGCCACAGCAGCCGCGGCACCTTCTTGTCGTTGGTGAAGGTATACCAGAAGTAGATGGGGAGGCCGATGAGCAGACCAAGGAGACCAAACAGCACGAGACCGTCGTGCTCGCGAGAAGTGAGGAAGCGCGGCAGGGCAACCCCGACCGAGACCTCCTGTATGTTCTTCAGTTCTTCCTCTTCGAACGCTTCACGGTCTACAAGGGCCTTGTACGCACGGCGCACCTGCACGTAGAGCTCTCGCGCACCCTCCGTCTTGTTGTGATCGGGGTGGTAGCGCTTGGAGAGGGCGCGGTAAGTCTTTTTGATGTCTGCGGTGGAGGCCGATGCCGGCAAGCCAAGAATGGCGTGCGGATCAAATGTCAGCGAGGCGTACATCGCCGATGAGAACAAGATGAACCATAGTATGGGCACGAAGATGCGAGGTCGAATGACAAACTTCAAAAACTTCGGCATCACACAACGCAGGAAGAAGATTTTTTCAGCGTAGCACACCTTGGCACCGGCAATGATCATCGAGGGGTCATTCACCACAATGTATACCATGCGGGGGAGGTACGTCACGGAGTCCCACATTTCTGTCAGCGGGTTCCCGATCACCACTTGCTCTTTCTTGGTGCTCTGATGAAAGAGGATGAGCCGTCGCCCTTTGCTGATCATCCAAGGAATGTAGAGCACAATAAGGATCACCGACGTTACGGCGAAAGCGAAGGAAATGAAGCTTTCATCGCTTCCTCCTACCCCACCCTCCGCCATGGTCGATGTCCGGTACAATATGTTAGTTCTTAGCTTCGAAGTTTTCCGCCGTTTCTTCTTTTACACACACACACACACACACAGAGAGAAAAGGGGGCCGATCACCACCTGAAGATCGATGAGCGCACAGTATCCTTCACGTACAGATACGTGAACGTATATATATATAAATGTATGTTTATGTACACTGGGGTATATTCATGTATCCTGTTTTGCTGTATAACAAAGGCGATAGATGCAGAGAGATAGATAGATAGAGAGGGGGAGACAAAAAGGAGGAGCACAAAAATGCGTGAGACGACATCGCAAGGGGATCAGCGAGTGAGGGGAAGGAGGGCGTACCAAATATCTATCATCACCGCCACGGAGAGCGGGAGAGAGGGCCAAGGGAAGAAAGAAGTAAAGCATTGACTCTCTTCCTTCTCTTCCTCCTTCCACGCATGAAAGAGGTCCTTCTTTCTCTCCCCTCACCATAGTCTCTTGCTCGCCTGATGGGCAACAGGAGCGCTAGTGCGTGATGACGCGAGGGAGAGTGGGGGTTTCTCTTCTCATTTCCTCTGTTCCGCCCCTCCTTCTTTCTTCACTCAATCCCAATTCTCTCTAAAGACGGTGTCCTCTCCAGCAAGCGATGTCTTCGGTGTCTGTCTCCTTCCATAGGCGAGGGAGTATCCTTTGACGAAGTTTGCGCGATGGGATGGTAGGCGAACAAGATGAAAAGGAAGGCCTGCGGAGGCCAGCCGTGTGTGTGTGTGTGTGGCGGCGGGCTGGTGTTGCATCCGTTGCGAGTGAATTGCAAGGAAAATGCAGCAAGGACGAAACAAAACAGCAGCCAAGACGGACAGCGAAATTATAATCGCCACTTTTTTCTCTCTTTTTCCTGATAATGTTCCCTTTCCCGCTCCGCTGGTGTTCTCCTCCGTTTTGGACGAGGAGTTGTGAAAAACGGCGCTGAAAAGCAAAATGCTTGACTGCGGTGTGCTGTACGAGAGCTCGCCCCAATCTCAAGCGGAGCTTCCGTCGCTAGTCGCATCCGTGTCGTCAGCACGTTCTTCCTCCTGATCCTCTTCCGAAGCATCGCAGGAGCTACTACGACCGCTGCTACTGCACGCATCGTCACCAACGCCGTCGTCTTCGACATCATGGCTGCCCGAGCTGCTTCTGCGAAGGGCCATCACGAAGAGAGGATGCTGAAATAGCTCATGGAGAAGCGGGCGTTGCTGGGGGTCACTTTTGAGACACGGCAGTACGGCACTCGCTTCGGTGGGGCTCAAGGAGGAGACGAAGGGCGAAAGCAGATCCGAGTCTTCAAGGTCTGCGGTGAAGATCGGTTTTGCGGATCCCAGCCGCAGTTGAATCAGAAGGACTGCTAGCCCCCAGACATCAGCGGTGGCGGAGTAGGGATCTCCACGGATTATTTCTGGCGCAGCACACTGGCGTGCCACTCTTCCAGTGGCACCTTGCGGCACCAGGGAGCTCATGGGTAGCTCACCTTCTGTCACGAGGAGCCGTTGCTGATGGGTGATATGACGCAACAGTACACCAGCATGCAGGTGCCCATGAATTACTCCTCTGCTGTGCATCTCAGATAGAAGTTGAGCGACTGAGAGCAGGCACTGAGCAGCGTCCTGCTCCTCGAGGGGCTCGCTAAAGTTCTCGTATTCCGCCCGGAGGCCCAATCGCTGGCTGGCCTGGACCTCGTCTGCTTCGACGATGAGGTAGAGGGGAGAGCAGGTGGCACCCAAAAGTGGAATGATGGAGGCGCCATGGCCGCTCTCCCCCACGCCCCGCAGGGCCGTCATGCGAGCACAAATGGAGGGGAGAGAGGATGGGAACGTGTCCATCTTCGATATACGCCGCGTCCAGCCTCCCTTTACGTTTGCGCACACCCGTGACGAGGACGGCGACGATGGCGGCGGCAGAATCGTCGACATATTGCTTATCAAAATGAGGTGTCCACTGGCAGAGCGCTGCGAGCCCGAGCCCTGCACAGAACACCAAAAGACGCTCACGCGAAATACACACAATCGCACCCACACAAAAAGAAGGATGATGCAGATGGTCCTTATCGCGATCCACCTTGGCTGCCTTTCGGACTCTCACTCCATACCACTTTCCCAGCCAGAGAGGGATAGGAAGGGATCAAAAAAAAAGTGAGAGATCCTTCGACCATAAGCACGCGAAGACAGGGAAGGGAGGAGAGAGTGCGCGCGAGAAAGCTTCACCACCGACTGCTTTGAAAGAAAAGAATAAAAAAAGCGGCACAGCAACAAAAGTCAACCAAAACAAGAGGAAGTCCCTTTGTTGTCGAAGAGACAAATACAGCGAGTGTTTATCGCAGCAGAACTATACGGAGGAGAGGTGAGTAGCGTCTCATCTGATGTGGCAGCTCAGCACTGGGGCGAGCGATGAGCATGAAGACATGCGTGTGTGTTAGAAGGAGGGAGAGAGAGGGAGAGAGAGAAAGTGCACTTCATGGAAATGTACAGTATAGATGTTCGTTGCATTCCCCCACCGTGCGAGCCCTCCCTTTCCACATGAGATGTTGCATCGCCTCTGTTGAGTTTTTCAGCGCAGCCACCGAGAGGTCCTATCGGAGACAAGGGGGAGGTGAATTCCTTACGAGCCTTGTGGAGTCCAAAGTGTCTTTACCTCTCGAGGAGGAGGGGGAGGAGCAAGCAAAGCGTACAAGCTCAAAGCCCCTCTCCTCCTTTGATTTGTTCGTCCTCTCGTGTGTGAACTGCGTCTTTCTCAAGCAACTCTCTTTTCGATGTTGACCGTGAGAAAGATGTAGTGCATCATCCTCAGCACGTTACGGTCCACCTCAGCCTCGCATATACGTTCTTCCACCTCTGTCAAACCCTTTCCCCCTTTCCTTCCCTGGCAGGAACAAAAAAAAAGTCGTGGGAAGGCAGAGGATTTCATGTGTGCATGTGTGTGTGCGTGTGTGTGTTTGTGTGAGCGGGCGATTACGTGTGCGAGCCACGGTTCAGTTCTTAAAAAACACGATAGGCTCCCCGAGCGTGGTGGCACCGAGGCATGGTATGGTACGGGCAAAGTCTTGCGGAACATACCGAGAGGGTGGCGGCAAGTCACGGTCAATGAGGCCGTACGTGGCCAGGAATGACGCAACGAGGGAGCCATTAAAGAGATGAAAGTTCGTGACGGGCTCCACAGTTTGGGCGAGGTGCTGCCGCATTACGTCCATCTCCTTCAGCAGGGTGTGCTGGGCCTCTATGGCTTGCCGCGATTGATGTCGTTGCAACATCTGGCGTACCTTGCAGCGCTGCTCATGCATACCAACACAAAATTCATAATATTTGTGCTCTTGACCACCACGCATGCTGGCAGAGAAGAGGTACCACGGCTCCACAGCGATCTTCTCAACTTCTTTCTTAAATAGGTCAGCGATGGCTGGGGTGGGCGGTGACACTCCGTCGTCGAGGTGAAGTTTCCGCACGGCAGCGCCACGAGGGCAACGCTCTTCTAAAAATGTGGAAAGCGCTTGCTCATGCACGCCCGTGAAATCCACAAAGAGAATATAGGGCTGCCCGTCACGCACGCTCGAGATCACAGCTACGTCGTCCCAGCACGACTTCAGCAAGACTTTGGAGAGCCAACTGTACATGACGTGACGCCAGGTGGGCAATGTGTACCATCGATTGCACACCGCAATGACATCCCCAATCTCGAAGGTTTTAGGCGGCACTGGCGCTACCGCCCACGTGGCCCGGTAGTAGAGGTCTCTGGACTCGACCACGATGAGAAAGGACAAGGGTATAGCCTGACAGAGAGCCTTGAAGTGTACCGTACACCACGTCCTCCAGGGGATGCGCGGTGTGACGTGGGACATCCCAAGCTTCAGGCAGTGAGCGAGATGTACAGGGAAATAGTTGGATGCATCCACAGCGGGGGTGGGTGGGTGGGTGACAGGGAAGACAAAAATATGCGTCAACGAGGTGATGATGTTTGCGGCAGAGGGAGTTACCAGAGCGAGAAGTACTGCGCTTTCATACAGACTCGGGAACACAGAGAAGCGAACAAGCAGTTTGTACGGCCACCTCCTTTCACCAAGTGGGGCTGATCTTCAACTAGGAGAAGAGGCTATTGTTTAGGGGGCCCTTTCACTTCTCCGCAGTGCCACTCACACGCCCAGATGTGTGCACCATCTCCACTTCTACACCTCACGTCGTCGTTAGACTTTGGAGGGTGATGATGATGGAGATGAGTAGTATGCGTGTGTGCGAGAACACGTCCGCGCGACATGCACAGTGGGGCATTGACGAGCTCCACAAAGGTATCCTCCACTCTTTCCGTTTTGCTTTCTCTCGTCCTTCCCCCCCCCCTCCACACCCCCTCTCACACGAGGCGGGTAAGAATAGAAGCAACAAAACCGCCAGCACCAAAGAGAGGGAGGGGGGGGGGGAGAAAATGATGAACAAAATGTATGATAGACCCTTTCTGGATTCATGCAAGAGAAGAAGCGAGAAGGGGGGGGGGAAGCAAGTGGGGAGACCATTGAAGCGGAGGAGAGAAAGAGGGGAGGGAGTAGGGGGGAGGGGCAGAGAGACATCTGCGGCTCCACTTATTGTCTTGCGCGCCGTAGGATACATCCCATCAAAGCGTACCCCCCCCCTCTCCCAAGCTTAAGAAAACAGTAGAGAACGCATCTAATCACCCAAGCACAAACACACACACACATATATATATATATACACACGCATGTGTATGAAAAAAAGAGAGAAACACATCCGAAGACGGTGCCCATCATGCGCCTTGGATGCTTTAATTCTCTATCCTCATCTCCCCCTCCTGCCGTTTCTCAGGGGAGCGGGTAGAAGCATCTCTTTTTTTTCTGTTCGTGAGCGCATCCTTTCCTTCCTTCGCGCACCCTCCTACCCCTCGCCTTCCTCCAGACACCACTTGCACTGAGTAGGAGCACGCAGAGGACCCGTATTTGAGACGAGGAAGACCCGGACGAGGAGAGGTTGAGAATCATGGAAAAAGAGGATCTGGGAAAGAGAGTGAGAGTACGATCCGAAACGAAAAACAAAAGACCAAGTGTTATGGAGGACGTATATATCCTCTGAATAGCATTCATAGCAGAGATAAGGGGAGGGGTGGTGGTGGCGGCCGCCGTCGCGGGAGGTGCAGGAGAAAAGTATCCGTTACCATTCGTCATTCCCTACAATGAGGAAAAGGAAAGTGGCCAAACAGGGAGACGCTCGCACGCCTGTGTGGGAATATAGAAAATGAGCACCAGCGCCTGCAATCGCTGAGGTAGGTTCGCTCGGCCTCTCACCCACCGCCGCTACTTGCGGTGCGGTGCAGCAGGGAGAGGTTCTTCTTGTGAAGGAGGATGTAGCTTCAAACAGGACTTAGGATGGCCGTACTGACGGTACTTAAGCGCGAAAGTCCCTGAATTTCTTGCGACATGGCGTCAATTATTCGAAGGCACTCCTCTTTCTCGCTCTGCAGGCGCTCTCGCTCGCGCTCGTGTGCCGCAAGAAGGCGACGACGCTCCGCCTCCCGCTCCTCCTGTACCATAGAGGCACGCATCTCCATAATACGGACATCCGCCTTCATCGCTGCCACTGTAGCCTCCAGCTGTCCAATCTGACACTCCTTGCGCTGCTCTGCAGGGTTTAAGGAGCTGATCTGGGCAGGCTTACACGAGGACGGAGACGGAAAGAGAGCAGCGGAAGTTTGAGCTGCCGCTTCACGCTTCTGGACGTGTGATGCTACGCATTCGTCATTTTTCTCGCAACGCAAGGCAAGTATTTCATTCGTCAAACGGAGTTCCTCCGCCTTCCACGCCTCCTTAGCAGTGCAGTAGGTGGCAGACATTCGCTGAAGTTGAGCCTGGACGGCGTCACATTGAGAGCAGCGAACTGGTTGTGTAGATGGTGTGGTCGGTGGGGCCGACGCCATCTTCTCTAAATAAACCACCCGCTTTTGTAGTTCTCTGCGGAGGGCCTGCTCTTGCGCAGCAAGCTGTTGGGCTTCAGCTCGTTGCTTCTTCAGCTGTGCTCGCTCCTTCTCCCATGCTTCCTTAGCTTCCCGGTCTGTCGGCGAAGCCGCCGCTGCCGGGCTGCTCACACATGATTCCCGATCGTGAAGTTGTGCCTGCAATGTTTCACGCTCTTCTTCTACGGCGCGGAGCACTTTTTCTATCTCTCGGGCTCGGCTGCTCCGCCGGTGAAGCGCCTCCAGTCTAAACGGTGCTGCGCTGGTTGCGGTGCTACTCACCAGTTCGTGTGAGGCGTCACACAGCTGGTGGAGACCATCCTTATCGTTGCCCCCAACCCGAAGTTTTGCCCATCGCTGCAGCACCGCCTCAGCCTGTTCTTGAATGCTCTGCAACAGCTGTGCGAGAGTCGCTTGGTTTTGCAAAAGTGAGTTGCTGATGATAATGGCGCGGTTTGTGGTACTCCGTACTATCCCCTTCTCCCGGTGCTCCCCGGGGTCACAAACAGGCTGCACAGGTTCAGAGATGTGCGGGCGAGAGGAGCTGACGTGCTCATCGCTGGGTGAACGAGCGACTCCCACATCGACTCTCTGCTTCGGCGGCTGCAGCACCGTCTTCAGCAGCACCTTGATTTCATCGGAGAGGCGGGGCTCCTCCAGCAGGCTTCCAAGATGATCAGCGGTTGTCTTTTCTGCGGACTCCTCCAAGGCGGCTCCTTTGATCGGGCTCACGGAGGCTACACCGTTGTCACTACTATCATCTGCAGCAACTAGTGCTGGCTTCAGCACCCTCTGATGAATGGCTATGTGATACTGAAGCAGCGTGCTGAGGATTTCTTCGAGATGGTTGACCAACTCACGAAGACAACGGGCCTCCTGCTCGGATCTGTATTGCTCTTTTTCGGCGAAGACGACTTCATCAATGAGTTCCGCAAGGTGGTACTCTCGCTTGTGCAACAGCCCTTGCAGTTGGGCGGTGCTGCCATCGTGCAGATCTTCGACTGTGGCTACAGACATGATGCACTTCGCCCAGTCGAGGTGATGTTTGAAGGCGAGGGGACAACGATGACAGTGGGAGAGAGAAAGGAAGAAAGGAAGAGAGGACGAGAGACAACCCCGCACCCTTTACACACACATAAAGACCTACGAAGAGATCACCCACTAAACAGCCAGCAAAAACAAAAAATCGAAATAAGTTGGTACAGGGTCGCAGATGTGGTTCTTCGTTTCGTGTACGCCCCCCTCACTTTTTCCTATCAGCTCAAAAAAGACTATCGGAAGGAGAAGGAGGAGGAAGGTGGAAGGGTCCTACCCTCAGTTTTACTTCGCTGCCACAACCTTTTCCAGAAACTCGTTCGTTTCCTCTGCGATCCCAAGAAGTGAGCTGCAGCCCCGACTCTCCAAAAAAAAAAACCGTTAACACAATGGGAAAGTAAAGCGCAGATTTCAGGACATCCACGCCAGAGGTCAATGTGTGCGTGTGTCTGTGCCTGTGAGGGATTGCACCCAGTATCGACCACTAAATGCGGGCTGACGTGTACGTATATATATATGTGTATATATAAAGAGAAGAATGCTCCGTATGTGTGGGTGTAAAACGTGAGCTCGGCGCTCTCGGCAAGGAAAGATTTGAGTTTTTTTGGTGTTGTTGGTGGTGTTGCGGAGAAACACGGGGGGGGGGAGGGTGAGAGCTACGTGAGGCGATACCAAGGGCGATGCGAAAAGAAAAAGGAGAGACCACGGAGGGGAGCCTATGTCTCTCTCTCTATATAAATGTATAAATAAATGTGTGAGCTGGAGTATTCGTCTGTTTTATGTATGTGTCGACCGACGTGGGATGGGCATGTGTGGCGAGTAGAGATGTGCGTACTTTGAGCTTTCAAGCGAATGCCAAATGAAGGGTCATGCTGCAAAGGATGAAGGAGGTTTGGGGATGGGATAAGCAGTATGGTGAGAGAGTAGGACGGTAGAGGCTGTGAAGCTCAAGTCGCATCTTCGATCATCACCGGGACTCTTCACGAATACGCATAATAAGAAGTGTCTCTCGCCGCGCTGCCCCTTCCTCCTCCTCCCGTTCCATCGAGCGAGGGGGTGGATGAGAGGCTGCGGGTAAGGATTAGCATGTGCCCAACGCGGATCAGCCCACTACCACCGGCACAACACTCCACCCCACCTTCCGGGATTGCTCACCACCGGGCGAAAAAAAAGGGGAGAGTCTTTTCTTGGGGGCAGAAGTGTGCGCGTCTCTGTGCGTGTGTGTGGGAGGAGATGGAGGAGAGACAGGAGACCCACAGAGAGAGAGAACGGCGAGGGAGGCACGAAAAGCTTGTTGAAGCGGGGTGTACGTTGGGAGACCACACAAAAATGAAGTTTGTCCTTCTCCCCCCCCCGCCTTGTACCCACTCATATCGAGAAGAAGCGAAAAAGAAAAGCCGTGTATTTAAGTCTGTGAGAGATGCACTACCCAGAGAAATCTTCTCCCTCGTCCCCACCTCGCTGCCCTATTCCCCTCTCCGAAAGGAAAGGCACCGCGGGGAAGGGGGGGGGAGAGAGTGACCGTTACGACGTGAAAAGCGCCTCTCCAGCCTTCACCTCATCCCCGACGTGCTTCAGGGCGGTGCAGGTCTTCGGTAGGTCCATCAACAGCACCACGGAGGAGCCCCACTGAAAAGAGGCGACGCGCTCGCCACGCTCGAGAGACGGCTTCGATGCGTACAGCCGGTGCACCGCGTACAACGGTGGGTCAAGGAAGTTTGTTCTCACGCGGTCGTCCAAGGCAAGCTTTATGCGGCCCGTCAGGGTGCTGCCGACCAACACCAGGTACACCCGTCCCCCTGCAGCGTCCGTTGCGGTGCCTCGCAGGATGAGACGTTCGTTGGTCGCTAGAATGGACGGGATCGCGTGATAGCCAGCGGCGGTGGCCGGTAGAAGCGAGCCCGGAATGTAAATGCTCTTCTCCCACCAAAGCGACGTGGGCGCCACGACGTGATGGAAGTCGCGACTTCGAAGGTGTAGCACCACGGCGACGCGTCGATGCGTTTCCTGGTCGAGGGGAGGCGGCGTGTCGTGAAGGAGGGCGTGCAAGCCGAACTTGAGCCCCTTGACCTGCACGAGGGAGGTTCCCTGGACATGCGGGTGTATCGCCAAGATCTGCCCATCACACGGGGAAACCACGGCGGCGGCGGTATCGACCGGGCGCGCCTCTGGCCTCCACTCCCGTGTGTAGAAGTCTTGAAAGGTATCGAAGTCCTTCGTTTGCTGCGACTCCGATAGGTCGATGTCATACCACCACACGACCCCTCGGATGAAGCCCCTGTGGACCCACGCGGGCACCGATAGGTTTTCAGAGAGTTGACCGGCAGCGTTAGAAGCGAGGTTGAAAGGAAGGTACCGCAGCAGGTCCACCATTCCATCAGAGCACAGCCAATTGCCCTCTTCAGGATGGTTGCGGGCTTCCCATGCAGCCGCTTGGTAGCGGAAAGCGGTGTAACTCCCACAGGCCCCGGCGGCACCGAGGAAGAGGTAGCAGTAGAACCACCGGCGCATCGGGTTCGAAAAGGATACGTTTTGGTTGCTTCTGTAGAAACTCCATCGAGTGGTGGGATGAAACAGCTTCATTCTCTCTTCTTTTAGGCGTATGTAAGAAGGTTGGTCCTTTCCCCGCCCGTGCTGCCTCCTATTCTCTCTGTCACACACACGCACAGATAGGCACGCTATGTTCTCATGAGCACATACAAGAATGCGAGCGTGCCATCACGAACAGAGGGAATACCGCACGCGATGACATCGCGCGCGAAGAAATCGTCGCGAGAAAAAGATACAAAAAGGGCGAGGGAAAAGTATAAAAGTGCGTTCTAATAAGCAAAAAAAGGAGGAGGAGGAAACCCCCATAGGGTAGTTGCAACGTCGAGGTAGGATAGCTGCGTGCGAAGGGCGGAGCTTTACGGAACACACATGGTAGACTGTGCATGCGCGTGCAAGCAAAGGAAGAGGTGTTACATTCGAGCAGTGCGAGGAAATCGATGGTTGGCCTTTTGCTACCCCGAAGAGCGGCTCTTTAAAGAAAAAGCACATGTGAAGATAGGATCATCTTGAACTACAGAAGTGCTCTCACGGTGTGTATCAATGTCCGGATAGTCGCAAAGAGTTTTTTTCAGTAAGAAAGGGAGAGGGCGAGAGAGTAGGGCGGAGGGGGACCAGCTGGCAAGAGGGCTGTTCTCTCCTTACCCTTCCACATGGAAATGGCTGTACTTCAAGCGCCGTAATCGTGGGCGCGTTGGGCCAAAGCCATTTCAATCTGCTTCTCCTTGGCCTCTCCTCTTTTTGCCTTCGATTCCTCGTCAGGAATTTTTCGAAGCCGGAAAACCACTGCACTGAAGCGAAGAGGCGCGTATCGAGTCCCATCCGAACTTCCTTTCTCGCCCCCGCAGACCATGAGCGACACACCTGTTATTTATTTGAGGGAGAGGGGGTCGGGAGACGCCAACCATGAAAGTGGCAGCGGCACCGTCTGCAGAACGGCAGCGGTACATACCGCAAAACCTTCTCTCTCCTGTCTTGCCCCCCTTTTCATGATAACCATGAGGTGATGTACGCCGAACACCTCGAGGTCAGTCGATAGGTTCTTCATCCTTGCGCTTTTCGCCGTATCGAGGGGCGCGTGAGTCAGCAGCCTTCTTTGCATCATAGTTAGGCACGAAGTCGGATTCCTCAAACGAGACCTGCGCGCTTCTCCACCCCGCGGAGGCGAAGGTTGATCCCTTGAACTTGGGCATGTGAGTCGCGCTACCCGTGGCAGAGACAGCGTTGACCTCCCCTCGCCCCGACGCTTGGTCATTGCGCTGGTTGACGCTGGGCCCCGTGGAGGACTGCCGATGAAGAGGCGGTTCTGGCATGAGAGGGTTGACTCCTCGAGCGTACCGGCTGCCGTGAGCGGGGCGGCCTGAGGAAGCTCGTCGCGCCGCGTCCAAGTTGGAGGGCTTGTTGCGGTTTCGTGAGAAAAGATCGGCGTTCTCCTCTACCTGGGGGTTCAGAAGATGACTCAGGTAAGGAAACTGAACGGTCAAGCTTGTCTGCAGAATGTCGACCGTGGGGACACCACCTGAGGGTGTCTGAGGACCGCTGCGCTGCGCTGTGGTCGATGGTGCCACTATTGCTTGCAGTCGCTCTCGCCAAGATCGTTTCTGTCGCTGCTCGGAGGCGTTCGACCTTGCCCTTTCGTGTTGGGTTCCAGCGCGCGCCCGCGCCGACACCACTGAGAGTTCTTCTGCGCTAGGGAAGTCAAACCATCGACGGAAGGTGGCAGAGCGCAACAGGAGTGGCTGCAGCAGACCGACCACGTTCATACCCAACAAATACAAACACACCCCTGCGCGAAAGCTGGCGGCTACGGGGACGATGCACAGGCAACCCAGCCGTGCACTCCAGATGATGTTCCACATCCATCCCGTTTTGATATCCTTCGACACAGAAAGCTCGAAGTTGACGAGGGTAATCACACACGTAAGAAGTGGAAGCAGAAGAAAAGGGTCGGGCAGGGCCAAAGCGCTACACCACAGGTAGGACGAGCTGCCCACGTGGAGTGCGGCATGCTCGCACAGGGCAGAGACCTGGTAGAGCCCCAGTAGAGTGATCGGGGCTGTGCAAAGTGATGCAATACACTTCAGATTGGACGTTTGAAATTGGCGAAAGATGGCGCGACGGTGGCTCTTGAGTACGCTGGCAGCGACATGCACCTCCATGGCAGAGGCGAAATCATTGAAGTACACCTTGTTGAACTCCATCT
The DNA here is from genome assembly GCA_030849085.1 of Borovskyia barvae. Lineage (NCBI taxonomy): Eukaryota > Euglenozoa > Kinetoplastea > Trypanosomatida > Trypanosomatidae > Borovskyia > Borovskyia barvae. Next base: position 214,940 of record JASAOM010001108.1, on the reverse strand, counting down.
GCGGTGCCGTCAGCTTCGGTAATGCCAGCCGCATCCGTTCCCCCGCCCGTTCCCCATAAAAAGAGAAGAAAAGAGTAGCCACCCGTGTAAGGGCACCAACAACGAGTAGTGCTGTACCCGCTTCTACGCCTAGAAACTGTTCCAGGAAGAGGAAGACATGCGCAAACGCAGAAGGGTCGCTCGAAGTTACCACAGCTGCAGCGCTTTCATCCACAGTACCGAACCACTTGCTGTTCCACACACGCTCCAGAACATCGAGGTAGGTGTGCGGGGGTGCTGGGGTGGCCATGACTTCTTCCAAAGGGGAAGAGAAGGTGGTATGGGAGGCGATCTCACAGGAGAGTGTAGCGGGGGCTGTCCCCATCCCAGCGCGGTGATAGAAGCACCCATGGGCTGCGATCGGGGAGTAGATGGTCAAAGCGTGGGGAATACAGCTCTTCTGCAACTGTCGCAGGCCCACCGTACGGCAACGTCGAAGCATTGCTACGGGGCCACCTCCGCCGCTAGTATGCTTGGGTAGGCCCTGTTTCGACGGGCACCACGTCGGTTGTACCTACACGCAGACACATACGTGTCAGCAGGAGTGCAAAGAAGCATTATATATATATATATATATATATATGGAGGAAGGGAGGGCATGCGAAGAAGAGGGTGGCGAAGGAAAAATGAGCCGGCGGTAATGGACAGAGAGACGCGAGAATGGAGACGGAAATATACGCTGATCACAGGCCATAAGCTACAGAAGAGTAAGTAAATAGATGACACGATTGTCACCCACAGGGGCGCCGACGATGACGTGTGCGGTGAGCCTTTGTCAAGATCGTTGATGCTGCAAAGCCTAGAGGAGAGTTCACTACCCTCGAGGAGTCTCACGCGTGAAAAAAAAAGAGCGGGGGCTGCATCAGTGACGCCCTTCAGCAAGTACTTGAGGTAGATCAAGAAGCACAGAGGAGCTTTATCTTTTGGTAAGATCGAACTCTGAAGCAGTTTGCTTTCCCACCTCTTTCGCCATTCAGGAATAGGAGCCCCTCTGCCCCTTCCACTCGCATTGCCTGTGCCACCACCCATCCCCCCTTTTTCGGCTTCTTCAGTCGCTTCCCCCCCTGTGCGCGCTCTTCTCCCCCCCTCGCCCTGGAGAACAGAAGAAGCTTTTAAGAAAGCTTCGTATGTATAACCTCAACCACTGCCGGAGAGGCTAGTCTGAGGAAGTGTGGGCAAGGTGGAAGCAAAAGAAGTGAAGGGCGAAGAAGCGATAAGAGAGGTTCGGGGCTCACCTTCAGGGGGGCCACCCTGCGATTCCATTATTATCTTTCGTGGAGGAGGGGGGGGGACACGAAAGCCCGTGTCGGCAGGCACTCTTCTTCGCACTAGTCAAGATTCAGCTCCACCATGACAGGGCGCAGCATTTTATCGACAGCGCGCTGCACAGCAGCTGTTTTCAACTTCAGGAAGCCCTCTGTTACAGAATCGCCTAGGGACACAAGCGCGATCACCGCCGTATCAGCGACAGACATAGCACAAATCTTCTTGTCAACGTAACTCACAATCATCTGCTCCAACGAGTCCGCTTCGAGTTGTCGGCTCAACTTGTTCATGGCTAAGCCGTTGTGCGCGTATACACACCACATGTTAGCCGTGGCGGCCACCAGTGGAGCATAAAGCGCATCCTTTTGTTCCGCAGTGCCTGCGAATGCCGACGCGATGGTGTTGCCGGAGGTGTCTAGTAACATGGCCATAAGAACGCCACCCCCTACCGCACCCCCTACAATGCTGTTTAGATCGGATGCGCAGAGCATGTCCACGTGGGAGAACCAGAGGGATAGAGTCAAAGTTAGAGCACACACAAAAAAAGCTGTGGTCGATCTTCTCTCTTTCTGTCTTCTTCAGAAATGAACGAGTACTAGACGTGAAGGCACAACGGAAAGCCCACCATAGCAGCGCCCAGGAACGGGGGAGGGGAGGGAAGGTCAATGCAACATAGAAATCCTCCTTTTACCTCCCAGAAACCCCGCTGCGTTCTCTTTTGTGACAGGAGAACGCTGTATGATCTCAAAGACACTGCCTCAATCACGGTCGACCTTCGAGAGAGTTGACATGCACAACCCAAAGAAGCAGGGTTTTGAAGGGTGGATGGGATGTCATGTTTATGCAGGTAGGGAAAAGCGGAGCCGAGATGGAAAGATGAGAAGAGGAAGCGCAGTCGCACGTAGGAGGGGACGTCGAGGAGTGGAAAGCGGTAGGAAGGGGGGAGGGGAGGGGAGGAACAATGCATAAGGAAAGAAAGAAGGGTGTCTCAGAAACGGCCATGCGATTACCGCCCAGCCTTTCCCTCCCTCCCCCCCCTTCCGAGGAAGAAACCCGGAGACCGTCTTTTTTTTGGTTTCCGTTTTCGTCCCTCACCTTCAGCTCGCCGTTCCGTCCTCATCAGGACTCCCCCCTCCCCCCTTCCCTTTTCCCCCCTCCATCGCCCTACAAATATAAAAAGAGGGGCGATCAAGAGATCGAAGGTGCTGCGCCGTAGAGTGCGCCGTGGGTGCGAAACAAAAAACTTTCGTCTCTCCAAAGCATCCCGAAGATGGCTGCACTCGTTTGAATGAGTGCGGAACGACGTAGCACGGTGAGGACACCACGCAACAAAAGCGAAGAGGGGGAGGAAGGTGGCGCGGAAACTCGCATTAGCATCCGTAATTGAGCACGACGAATAGGCAAAGTGGCAAGGACCCCCCCTTCCGGAAAAAAAAACGCGCTGCTGAGCCACCACTGACGCTGCTCTCTGCGTCCCGTTTTATCCACATCATCACTGCGACTGCGAGCGGAGGGAGAAGCCTTACGGGTATAGGTCGGCCTTGCTCATCTGAGGATGAGCTCCCCCATTCAGGATGTTGCAGTCCTTTTCTCCCTTTTGCCTTTCTTTACCATCAGCACACTGCTCACCCATCCATATGGCAATGCAGTCCCACAGAGATGTGGTGGCGAAGAGGGAAACAGATAAATAAAAGAGGTAAAAAATATTTAGAGAGAGAGAGAGCGAATGGACGCCTCCCTCTCCAGAATAAAAAGCAAAACAAATAACGATGCGATGCCTGAATGAGAATGTTTTCGATGACGGTGGGGGGCCACTGCAGTGGCGAGGCGGAAGAATTCCACGACGACCAGCCGTATTCGTCCCTTATCGCTGCACCGTCAATATCAAAGATGAAAGCTCTCTTTCTCTATTTCTCTCCATATATGTGTGTGTACAAAAAAAGCAAGATAAATAAAAAGAAAGGCAACGAACATCAACGCGTCTTCGAAGATGTCCGTTCCGCCCTTTCCTCCTTTCCCTTCCTTCCTTTCTCCCCTCGCTACGGCCCTCTTTTCTTTCTCTTGACAGTGAGAACTTCGGGAGGAAGAGGCAGAGAGGGCTGAGTGGGCAATGCAGAGAGAGCAGAGACTGGAATAAGCGTCGAAAAGAACATCCGCAAGATACTTGACATGGCACTATCGCCTCACTACCCAGAATTGAGAAGAGGCAAACAAAAAAGAGAGATAAGCGCCCCTCGCACAGAAAGGAGTGAGCAAAAAGAGAGGAGATGGGGAGAAGAAAAAGCGGTAAAGGATCGCAGAAAACTTCACAGTGACCCTCTATCCTCAGTAGAGGTCACGAAAGGGGAGGGAGAAGATATATACATATATATATATATGTATATATATATGTATGCGAGAGCGTCCGAGCAGCTGAACGCCACCAAACGAGAAACATGAAAGAGGCGTTTTCGTCAAGGTTCTCCCTTCGACAACAGCGTCAGCTCTGCACCCACCCCCTTCTTTCTCTCCCTCACTTCTTGCTCTCAAGATGTATATCGCCCCTCCATCGTGCTCCTGCAACAACGAGAGATACCGCGCCTTGGCTGCCCCGTTCCTTCCCTTCTCTTTTTAGGAAGCACCAGTGTACGCCTTCCACTGCCCCTTCACTACGTCAGATGTAATGGGCCACAAACGCTGCTGATCCACTTCCTTCAGATACTTAAAGCCCTGAATAGTACCGGCACACTTGGGAGAGCCACAGAGACACACAAATGGAGTATTCATATCCCATTCGGTTGTGGTGTAATTGAACGTCACCATCTCACCCGCCGCGATATCACGAAGCGCCACGAAGTCGAACGTCTCTTCGCCTGACGCCCCAACCTGGACCATAACGTTCGGGTCACAGTGATGTGCGATGCACTCTGCAGCACTCCCAAAAAGCAGGTGCTGATGGACTCCGACGCAGATCGTGTACATGGTAGGGAAAGGCACGACAAGTCCGTAGCAGTGGAAAAGTCGCGTGCCTGCCGCGATATCTTTGCATGCGTAGGCGGTCTGCCCCATGTCACCGTTTGGGCGTATCACCAGCGTCTTCTCGGTGCTCTTGACAATCCACCCATCACGCATGGCCTGAGCACGGACTGGCGGCTCACAGAGGTACAGATAGGCCTGCTTCGCCTTTTCCTCCATGTACTTAAAACCTTTGCAGTTCTCGTCGAAGCTGTGTGGGAACAACGCTGTCATGTCATATACGAAGAAGTTCATGTTGATCGACAGCGCCTCCTCGCGTGCGATGGCGCGGCTGGCGATGAGACGGCCCTCTACCAGGACACAGTTGTACTGCTGCGCATCATGCGGTATTACGTAATGCCGTCCCACCGAAACCTGGCGAGGCTGGATGTCCAGGTACATCACTTCCAGCAGGATGGCACCTTTGGAGGCGGCTCGGGCAGACCTCAGATGCCCATCTTGCCCTGCACGCAGGTGCGAAGCAGGCAACTGCACATCGGCGTATGCAACGGCCATCTCCTTGATAACAGGTGTCGCCTGCTGCTGCAGTGCGGCTCGCTGCGCAAGGGAAAGATATTTGAAGCCGCGTATCTCAAAGACACACTCAGGGGCGCCGCACAGGCAACGGAATGGCGTATTCATCGCCCACTCCGTCGCATTGTAGTTGAAGGCGATTAGCTCCCCAGCTTGGATATTTTGCAGCGCCTGGCACTCCAGAGCGCCGCTCTGTGCGTTTATGCGGACCCGCACATTGGGACGACAGCTGTGCGCCAAGCACTGAGCGCCATCCGCGAAGAGGAGGTGACGGTGCTTGCCCAGCATGATGGTGTACATGGTGGGGAAGGGGAGGCACAACCCCTTGACCTCCAGAAAGCGCGTGCCGGCCGGAATATCCACGGCGGCAAACGTGGCTTGACCCATCTCACCGTTCGCGTGCACCTCCACGATGGGACAGGTGCAGGGAACTTGATAGCCGTCGCGCAGAGCGGCTGCACGTACTGAGGGTTCGGTGAAGATGAGCCGGGCCGCTCGCCCCACGTCGGATACGCCAGCGAATCCAGTTACGCGGTGCGAGGTGATTTCTCCCGCGCAGGAACACGTGAAGGGCTCCTCTAGTACGTAGCCGAGGCAGTTCAAGTCTAGCGTGATTTCGGTACCCGCCACCACCGTCTCAACCGTGACAACACGTCCTTCAATGACGGCAGCAGTGGGCAGGCAGCTGTGACGCAGCTTCACGCCATCCACGACCGCGTGACCGACCTGCAGCTGTACCTGGGATGCTTGCAGGATCGGCAGACCTTCCTTCAGTTCTTTCGCAGCGCGTACGTATCCTCTTTCATCGGCTCGCAAGAGCGCGCCGGCTAGCGCCTTCCAGTTCGGGGACGACGACGCCAGTAAGCGCATCGCTGGCGTCAACATCCACCACAATCTCTGCCGCTGCTCCGCTGAGAGGTACCGAAGCCCGCCGATACGGCCAAAACAATTCTTAGCGCCGCAAAGACACGAGAATGGGGTGCTCATATCCCACTCGGTCGTCAAGTAGTTGAACGCGATGCGCTCTCCCACCTCAATATCGCGTAAAGCGAGACAGTCCAGGGAGCAGCTCTCTGCATCAACCACGACGCGGATGTTGGGGTCGCAACTGTGCGCTAGACATTGGGCACCATCAGCAAACTGCAGATGCCGTCCACGCGCCAGCTGAATGGTGTACACCGTAGGAAAAGGCAATATCAGTCCATGGACTTGAAAAAACCGCGTTCCTTTTGGGATACGTCGTGCCGCGAACGTTGTCTGGCCCACCGCACCGTCTGCCATTATGCTCACCAGCGGGCAGGCGGATGGGATCATGAAACCTGCAGCAGTCGACTCCGCCCGCACGTCTGGGGCAGTGCAGAGCAGTATGCGCGCCTTCTCGTCATCCGACAAGGCGCTGAACCCGCCGATTGTGTTGGTGCAGTGGGCCACGCCGCAGTGACAGCCAAAGGACGGAGAGACTTCGTAGCAGAGCTGATTGGCGTTGAGGGTGATGGGAGTACCTGCCGTACAGGCCGTGCTGAGCACCACACGACCCTCCAAAAGCACGGCTGTGGCGCCGCATGAGTGAGCGAGAAGAACGTCGCCGAAGCAGATGTGGCCGTTCTCCACTGTGAAGCCAACGGAAGCTGCCTCGAAGAGGACAACCCCAGAAGGAGCGTCTTTGCAGAGACACAGCGCACCGTTTATGCCCGTTGGGGCGACCAGCGAACTGTTTAGCCTGGCGAGTGTGCTGGCCGTCTGCCGGATGCTCTGCGCGAAGAGAGACCGCACGGCGGGGGTCGCGGCACACCACAGCCGCAACTGGGCATCCCGTCGTAAATGGCGGAAGCCCGCGATGCGGCCGTAGCAGTCCGCGCTGCCGCATGCGCACGCAAACGGCTCACTCATGTCCCACTCTGTGGTGAGGTAGTTGAAGGACAATACTTCATCTGCCGCGATGGCACGGAGGGCAATGCAATCAACGCACCCGGATTCGGCATTCACCACCATTCGCGTGTTCGGATTGCAGCTGTGCGCCAGGCACTGAGCACCGTCCGCGAAGAGAAGGTGCTTACCTTCCCCCAGGTAGACTGTATAGAGAGTGGGAAACGGCACCACGAGGCCTCGAACTCTGAAAATGCGAGTGCCAGCGACCACAGCATGGCGCGCGAATGTGGCATCGCCCATGTGGGGTGTACGCCGCACCTCCGCCAATGAGCTGTCCAAGACGATATTGTAGCCGTCCTCGTGCGCAGCAGCTCGCACCCCGCTCGACACGAGGCTCCACCAGCTGTTCTGCCTGAAGGCCGGCAAAGCCTTGAAGCCTGCGACCTGACCGGTGCACTCAACGCAGCCGCATGCACATGGAAGCGACGGAGACAGAGTGTAGTAGAAGAGGTTCAGATTGCATGTCACAGCGTCACCGACGGCGAGCGGACGCGAGGCGACAACGTGGCCGTTCACAAGTGCTGCGTTCGCATCACACGAGTGATGAAGCCGCAAGCCGTCGAGCACCAGCTCGTTACGTTCCAACCGCGGTGCCGCCAACACATCAAACAGGATTGTGCCCGCCTCTACATCCCGCTGCGCAGTAAGACAGCCTTCTGAAGTGGTGAACAGCCCTGTGCCATCAGCAAGCGCTCCGAGGGTCGCACCCGTCAAGAGTGGTTGAGAAAACTTTTCGCAGACAGCGGGGCTGCAGTGTGGCAAGAGGTGCTCCTGCTGCTCCCGATCCAGGAAGCGGAATCCCTTGATGAGACCGTAACAGCTGTACACGTTGCAGGAGCAGCGGAAGACGGTGCTCACCTCCCACTCCGTTGTGAGGTAGTTGTAGGTGAGTTTTTCATCGGCTTCGATGGGGCGCAGGGCGATGCCGCGGATGCGGGTCCCGTCGATCTCGAGTCGGAGGTTGGGCAGGCAGGAGTGACGGAGAAACTCGGACCCACCGGTGAGACGCAGGTGCGTGTCGCCCGGCAACTCCACCGTGCTGCGGATGGGAAAGGGAAGCGGCACACCAGTGGCCTCAAACACCACCTCTCCCTCTTCGTGCTCCCTGGTGCTGATGGCGATCGGCTCCCCATCCCGGGTCCGCACCACCGTCAGGCCATCTTCGTCGCTGCCGCGAGGGAGAAAGCCGTCCTCGATGGCCTGTCGACGGACCTGTTCATCTGCGAAGCGGTACAGCTCTTGCTTCTGTTCCTCCTCCAAGTAGCGGAAGCCGGGGGCGGCAGGGTGATCGAAATGGAGCGAAGCCGTTAGGTGGGGTGGCGGCGTGCTCGCCCCCTCGCCGATCGGTGCCGAGACAGCCTTCAAGAGGTCGTAAAAGCAGAGGTTTAAGTTAAGGACAACTTCAGCACCCTCAGTGAACGGCTTCAAGGCTACAAGGAAGTGGCTGACGATGGTCACATTGAAGTCGTCGCCGTGACGAACCATGACACCGTCCGGGAGTACCAGCCGATCCTCGCAGACAGAGAAGTGGCGAGGGAGTGGGAGCACAATGTCCCCCACCTCAAACGTGGCCATCGCTTTCATTGCTCGGAGAACAGGCGCCGGTAAAGGAGGGTTGTGCGATACTTCCGACGCACGCGAGTTGGTGTTGGGGATGGCCAGCTGATGCGTACTTTCTTCTTCGTGCCGGTGCACCAGCGTTGGTGCTGCCGTTCCTCCAGAAAGCAACGATGTATGAAAAGGTATATTTAGGTAGAGAGGGAGAGGGAGAGGTGAAGATGAATGGTGTATAGGCTATAAATCTCACCTTCTTATCGATGTCACTTACACACAGACACAGACAGAGAGAGAGGGGTGTCTCTATGTATATCGTTTCTGTGAGGTTGGTAGGAGAACGGCGATGATGGGATCCAAAGGGGGAGGGGGGGGGGAGAAGGAACCACCACACGCCGTACGCACACCCACTTCAACAGAAACGCAGAAAAAGGAAATTCGACAAGAAAGAAAGAAAAAGAGAGAGAAAGAGGGCTTTTGGACGTGAGGTCTGCCAAGCCATGGAATGCGAAGAGGCGAAAGGAAGAGATGAAAGGGGAGGGGAGGGGGAGGAGCATCCGTTTTGCGTTGAAGAGAAGCGCAACGGCGCACAAGCGCAGTGCGAGCGACCCTCTCACATGAAAGCAACAGTTGACCGTGTTGACCTGGGGGAGATAACCACGGAGAAGGGCTGCCGGACATGATCGCCAAAGTGCCTTAGAAGAGGTAAGGGGGCGGGAAGGCTTGTGGACGGTACGCCACGGCAGGAGAGAGGAAGGGAGACAATGGGAAGTCCGCTTGCCTTCACCCTTTGGGATGCTCGCCCCGGTGAGGGGTTGGCAGAATCCCATCTGCTCTCCCTCTTTTGCGTGCATGGGTGGAGGTGGGCGACGGCAGAATGGAGATGTATTCGAGAGAGAGAGAGTGAGAGAGAGGACCGCCATTTGCCTTTTCCTGTTCATGCCGTCGTTTCCTTTTTTCCTTTTTTCCTTTTCTTCTTTCGTTTTTTTTTTGGAAGCGGCTGGGAAGCCGTGCAGCAGCCGAAGGGCGACGCGAAGAGGAGTTCCGCCTCTGCCTCTTCCTTCTTGTTCTGCACCGAGGCGGAGCTGCTCCTTTGCCCATGCTCGGAGAAATCGCATCTTCGTTGTCCATCAGCAGGGATACCTACACGAAGGTGGATCTCTGCCCCGATATCGACCCCTCCCAGCATCGCGTGCCTCACCCTCCGAAAAAAATATATTCAGTCCGCAAGGATGGCACTACGATAATTCATGAGACCAAAGCAGAAGGACGCGCCACGCCGACGGCACTCGTTAGCCGCCTTTTCCACATCCGTCACCAGCGCTTGGGCCTGCACCTCACTCGTCGTGACGAGGTGAAGCACCGTCAAATGCCCTGGCAGTTGGTAGGAGAGGATCACCTTGAAGGGATATTGCGGATGGATAGAGAGGCCGACAAAAGCGAGATTAAAGCTGCGCAACACACGCCGCTTGTGCATACCTGTAAGGAGCTCCTCCGCCCGAACTCCTTTCGGTGTGAGCGAGGCAACCTTCAATAACAGCAACGCCCGTCTGTCGATGTCCTCCGGTGGGACCTTGGGCAATACCACGCACAGCGGTGTTCCCAGCGGTACGGTCGATGCAGGGGAGCCGTTGGCATCCCATTCCCACGTCAACTCACAACGCATCGTGAGCACGGTAGTCGATTCGGCTAACGTGAAGTACGCCGACGGTAGCGGGGACATATGTTGAAGGGTCTTCAGCAGAAGATCTGTGCCGCCCTTCTGTAGACGCGCGCTGAATGCCTGCCGGGTGAGTAAGAACATGCGGTACAAGTTTAGTTCACACTCGGCGTCGGTCGCAGGGGATCGTGCGGCGAGGTCAAAGGCGTGCACAGCGTTTTCGCGTGCCGCCTGATACGTCTGTGTCCCTAGAGATGTTCGATGCAATGGTGGAGAGGCAAGGGGGAGCAAAGGCGGCCACGCCTCCAGCACCAGCGCGTTCTCCTCGTCGAAAAGCCGAGGCAATACGGGAAAAAGCAGGTGAAGGTCCTTGAAGGCGCACACCTTTTTCTCGTCGCACGATGATGCTGGCGCTGACGTGAGGGACTCCATCGATGAAGCAGCCTTCTGCAGTGTAAGAAACATCGCCGCGTACGGGTCATAGATCGGCAGCGGCGCTTCATCCTCACCGCGTTCCGCAAAGTCCTGGAATGAGATTCGAGACAACGGCACAGCGTGATCGGCGTCCAGCTGCTCCTGGACGGAACTCTGTATCGCAGACGCATACTGCTTGACGCAGCTCAACAACTGACGGTGCAGCAGCTTCATGAGCTCTACATACGCGTTCGTCCACCTTTTCGCTTCCAGCGCCGGCGATGTCGTCGATACGGTACCAGGAGCAAGGTCTAGCAGAAAGGAAAGCGTGGCCATCCAGCAGCGCAGCCGCGTTACATGAAAGTACTTCAATTGCGCATGCAGCGCAGAAAAAAGGCACGGGAGGAGCGCGGTCAAGGCGGAGCACGCGGATGGTTGTGCACCAGCCAGTGGGGGCCACGCCACTTCCACAAATGATGCCTTTGGCAGGAGTGCAGTGGTCGTTGGCCCTCCGACTAGCACACGGCCTGTCTGCTGATATGGTGTCTCTGCATAGAAAAACTGGCTCAGGGATTCGGGAAATCGCAGCAGCGGTGCACGCGTTTGGGGCGCCGGCGATGTGGAGCTCCAGCGCATCAGAGCATCTTGGCAAATCATCACCACTGACTCATGCAGATCCACCCGCGATGATTCTAGTACGAGCTGCCCTATCGACGAAGGAGAGGATCCGCACGGCAGAAGAAGAAAATCTGCCAACGCCCTGGCTACATGTGAGACCGTGTTCACATGGGACCAGTAGACGAGAAAAGCCAGGATAACTTGTCCAGGGATGTGCGTGGGACCACCGCTGGAGTGCATCCCCACCAGAGGGCTCCGATTTCTTGCCACATCTGTGGTAGCAGCGGTCGCCATGCGCTCAGCTTCGGCAAGTTCTTCTAAGATAATGCTTCGAAAGCGAGGGAAGAGAGTGCGCTGTAGAGATGCCGCCGCCTGCTCCCCCGCCTCAGCGACAGGGGAGCGGCACAGATCGTTGAGGTAGAGAAGCTCATCCTGGACGTCCTCCAGGTGTATTGTCACTGCCCGCGTATTGAATAGCAGCGGTTGCACTTTCGGTGCTGGCGCCGTCGGTGGCGGAGAGGCAGAGAGTGACGCCATGGGGGTGGGCGTCGCCGTAGCACTGCCACTGCCGCCGTGTGTCATGAGAGCCCCCCAAGAGGGCACACTGGCAGCTAGGTCCATTAACCGCGAATCTACAAATCGGAGGACGCTGTGAAATACATCATCGATGGAGCGCGACACAAATCGCGCAACGGCCGTGTCTTGCACTTGGGTGAGCATCGCAATAATCTGCTTGGCGGCCGTGCGCACCATCGCGTCGTCGGAGTTGAGCAGACGTGCGGCACGGTCCCATAAAGGGAAGGCACCCGACTGGACATCGAAGAAAAATTGTACGGTATCGGAGGTGCAGCGGAGAGCAAGTGACTTGAGGAACGACACGAACAGCGACACGAATTCGTCATCAAGCACGTCGAACTCCACGGCCACCATACGATTGATATGGTTGTTACTGCAAATGTAATACACAGATGGCACCCGCGACAGGTTTTGCAGCAGGAGCGTCACACTCTGCAAGCTTTGCTGTTTCACCGATGCCGGCATAAGTCCGTTCGTGATCAAACACTCGAAGGTGTTCATCACATCCCGCTCCATGATGCGCTCAAACCACTCTTCACGATGACGGTCCATCCAGATCAAGACCTCCGTCAATTCTCGGAGATACCGGTTCACACGCTCGATGAGCTTCGCCTTCTTCGCATTGTTCGTGAAAGTAATCCCGATGAGGGCGTTATTCATGTTCTCCACCGCATCGCAGAGGCGATGCCCATTATCCAGCGAATACTTGTCGAACCGCCCGAAAGCCCCCTTGATTCGGTCCATCGATGCTGCGGGACCCGCACGCAGCGGCACAGAAGATTTCTCTCAGAAGGGGACGGAGCCTGCAGGGGAAAAAGACGCGATGGTGAGGGGGCCAACCGATATTATCACCCCGCATCTCCCTCTCTCTCACATATATATATATATATATATATACACACGCAGAGAGAGAGAGAGAGAGCAAGCTTTAGAACGTGCAAAGCGGAGAATCAAATAATATTAGGGGTAAGGATAGCAGCAATTCTCTCTCTCTATATATATGCGATCGATACCACAAGTACCCTCCGCTCTTCCTGCGCCCTTCACCATCAAAATAGAGATGTTAAAACAGCAACGGACAGAGACGGAGAAGTTTTCTCGTCCCACAGGGAAGTGCCGTGAGAGAAGTACACTCTTCCCCACATGCAAAAAAGGATGAGCAACAACGACGACAAGAAGAGCGCAGGGAATCTACCGCAAAGAAGGTCTGAAGGGATATATATATATATATATATATATGCAAAAGAAAGAGGCGGAAACGGCGTATAGGGTGGAGCGGCACCGATGATATTCCCTTCGATCATATACAGATTGCGTGCCAAAGCTAAAGAAGGGAGAGGGAGGAAGAGGACCAGAAGTCAACCCAGGCACGCGCAACTAGTCCTAAGTACAGAAACACACATACACAGCGCTGGGAAGTGTTGCGCTGGCTGCTCTTAGTGCCACGAGACGGCGAGGTAGTAAGGGAAGAGACACACCCTTCCACACAGACAAATTAGAGTAAGAACAGAAATGCACCGACGATGACGATGCTGTGAACCCAGTGTGTGTGTGCGCGCGTGTGCTCCCTGGGCACATATCAACCCCACCGTCCTTTGTCTAGCAATGCTGGGTGAAGGCCTTCGGACACCCAAAAGGGACGACGGCCACCGACTCTTCCCTTCCCTTTTGAAAATTGTGTTACCGTTCTTCCTCTATCCCTGTGTTGCTGCGCCACCGTTTCCCTTGCATCCACAACCCATACTGATCCCTCTAAATACTCGCCTTCCTATGGAAGTGCTACAAGAGCGATATTCTGAATGCACTCGATCGCGTTCCTCCTTTCTTCCCACTACTTCGTCTGAACTGATTCTGTTTTTCCTACTCCGGAGCGTCTTTCATCCATCATCAGATCAGAAAAAAAAAGAGCAAAGAGGAGTGCGAGGGGAGACTGTCGAGGCAACACAGACAACAACAAAGAGGTTTCCTCTCACAGGCAATCGATGGTCGTCTTGCCTCCGCTTCTTTTTTTTTGCCCTTTCCCTTGTTCTGATACTTCTCCAAATCCTGGTGATCCGTATACGCGTAGGGACGGAGAGGAAGTAAACGGCTGGCACCACGTAGACGAGCGAAATGACTGGGAAGGGGCGCAGGTATGCGTGGAAGTGAGCAGTAGGAGAGGAGAAAAATAAACCGAAGAAGAAGAAGCGTAAGCGACAGTGGGATGAGGATGTAAAAAGGGAGAGGGGCAGAAGTCACGGGGGGGGGAGGAGGGGTGGCTGGGTTGGTGGGAAGGGGAGCAACATCAAGGACCCACTGCTACCATCATGGAACAAGCGCCAAGCGACCCTTGGGCGAAAGGCGAAGGAATCGCCGTGGAGGGGTGGGCATGGGGCGGCTGCCTCTTGGGTTCGCTTGCTTCCTCCTCTCTTTTCCGCTCCTGCGTTCTAAGAAGCTGCCCTGCCACTCTGGGACGCCAAACAATAGCGATGCAGTAGTACCGCTTGTGCCGATACCATGTGCGAGAGAGCAGGGCCCATCATATCCCTATGAAGCGTAAACGAAACGTTTTCTTGTCAACGGCGAGGCAACTTCTCGATGCAAAATGGCTGCTCGTCGCCCGAATACCTCCTCTCCTCCACAGACTACACATTCTGAAGCAGGAAAGAGAAAGAGGAAGGGGGAGGGATGAAGGAGGAGTGTACGCACATGAGACGAAAAAGCGAGAGCGAGAGAATCACGTGAAAAAACCCACGTTCGCACCAACGCCCATTGACCAACAGAAGAGCGTATGCGTAGACACACACACACACACTATATATATATATAGATAGATAGGGGAGGTGCAGAAGAAAGTATAGATACCTCCAGTTCCTACCGTTACGCCTTCTCGGTCAAAGACTTTGCCTCTCCCACGTATGACGCTGTGTGACGGCCGCCGCTGCCCAGCAGACGCAAGAGCACCCGCGCGCGGTCGCTCAGTGTGGAGCAGGAGCGGCACGCCACCAGCACATTCTGCTGCCCTGCCATGACCAAGGCCAAGCTGCGGTCGGCGAAGAAGTCAACAAATCCAACAAAGAACATGGGCACCGGCGTCACCATGAAGTCGGCAATACGGAAGCTATCTCTGACAGCGTTATATGGGACAGAGACCACCACCTGCCCCATCGTACTGACAACAAGCTCCACTCCGCCCAGGCCATCATCGATGCTGGTCACACATAAGAGGCCCCGACTGAGGATGTGTCCTGCTGCGGCCGTCTCCTCTGTGCCCGTGGTGCTCAGCGCAAAGCTCTGGTTCACCGGTGTGGCGGTGAGGCCACTGGTGTTTCGATGTGTGGCAGGGAAGGACGTATTGCTGGGCAGAGGCGGCAACTGTGAGCTCGGCAACGGGGTGTGTCGACGACGAAGAAAGCGCTGGAGCAGAGTACTAAGGTCACAGAAGATTTTCGAGTTAAAACTTCGTTTGTTCACCAAGCTTGGCGTAGGCGGAGTGAGGGAGCAGCTATGGGTCTGCTGCTGCTGGACGTCGGACAGAGTGATTACCTGCTGAACATCGCGCACACTTTGCGTGATGATCGCATCCCCGCTGATGCCTCGCATCACCAACAGGTGGCCCGCACTGTCCAGGACAACCAGTGCCGCAGAGTCCACACCGTCGCGAGATGCCCCCCCTTCATAGGTCGGACCGGAAAAGCTGTTGTTCTGCAGAGGCTCCTCAGTAGCTGCGTCTTGAAGCAAACCGTTCACGACGGCGTTGCGGAACTTCGGATCTCCTTCAACCGGTTTCGTGCAGACAAACAGGAGGTCTGCGACGGGGCCGCTCACACGTCTCACCAGTCGGGAGGAGGCCGACCGCAGAACGTAGACCCGCCCGTCAGTCATGCCCACCGCGGCTGTCACGTTCGTCTCGCTCGACTGCACCGCGAACGCGCAAAGAACACCTTCTTGTGTAAAGCTGCGCAGCCATACGGCGATGTGATGTTGTTCCGAGGGTTGTGCGTGCACGCGGCGGTCAGACACCGCGTGATGAGTATTCGCGTTGATGTGCTCGTCACCCACAGCACTTAGGTCGACGTCATTGCGGTGCGGCTCTACCAACAGGGAGAGAAACAACAGCTTTCCTCCTCGTCGGGATGCCATGGAGATGCCGCCGCTACCGCGATGCGTCGAAGTTCCTTCTACTCCCCCCTTCGCCGAGGCTCCAGTGGTGCTTCGCATCGTCGTGACCGGCTTCCGCCCAATTGCCCCGGCGGAGTTGGCGGAAGGCGAGGCTAAACCTGCCTCCATCTCCCCTGCATGACGATGCCCCACAAGTGCCATCGAAGCGGCAGGGGAGATGTATAAGGAGCACATGACGACATGACGCACCACGGCGAGGGCTGTTGTCCCGTCGTTGCTACTCGTAGGAATGTCGACCGATGCCGTGGCGTTTCGTGCTGCCATCACTGGATGGTGGAAGAGACGAAGGACGCAATGCCCAGGAGGCAACGAAACTGCATCCAGAGCCACGACGTGCACAGACGGTCTGTGCAAGCGTACCCTCGTAGCAAGCGGCGCTTCTGCGTGGACTGAGGGTGTCAAGGCCGCACATAAAGGTACCGTCAGCACCGTCACATGATGTCGCTGCACGATTGGGTTTGACCAAGCCACCACGATGACAACGGTGTCATCCTGCTTCGTTGCAGGCTCACACGACAGAGGCGACGCTGTCGGTTCGTGGTCAAGGAGAAAGGCGGTTACTGCAAGGATGACGCCACTGCCATCTCTGCCCGTGAACGACGCTGCCGGAGCGGTGTGGCTTCCCGGGGCACCCGCGCTTTCTTCCGTCGACGCCGGCTGCACGCCTGCGCCCCTTTCGAAAGGCGTAGAGGGGTGCCAGAGGCGTCTCGTAATGAGTTGGCGGTGGCCACGGCGGCGCTGACTGAGATCCGGCCCCAGCAAAGAGACCCCGTCCGCAGTGCCGATCACGCAGGCAGCGAAGCCACGTGCGGTGTGGGCTCGGTAATTTACAACGGCGACACAGCCCACACGCGGTACACCCGAAATGTCCGTCTTCTCTCCACAGGTGCTCGGCAGCCAGGTGGCATTTGCCTCCGAGGTGACACCGAACGACATCTTTGCCGCAGTCGACCCTGTGAGGAAGGCCGGAGCCGACGCTCTCCTCTGAGCCTTTCCCCCTTCGCGGCAGCTCTGCCTCTCTTTACTACTTCGTGGTGATGGTATTCAATGCTGCATGATCCGATTGCCGTCGTCGCGCACCAAAGTCGCCAAGCCGCACCGCTTTGGTCGACCTTTCCTTTCTTCCCCACCACAAACCACGAGAAAATACGATGTGCGTTCTTGGACGATCCAACGAGCAACCCACCATACGCGTTGTCAAGGTGCACTCAGGGTGGTGGCCCTCACGACTGATCAGGTGGTGGTTGCGGAGCTGCTCCCAGGGCCATGAAGAAGGGAAGCCACAATACATCTTCCGTTCCAGAAAAAGAAAAGAGAGAGAAAGAGGAAGGAATAGAAAGAGGTGGAGCAGTAAGCTAGCAAAGATACGCTGCTTGAACTTGGGGGATCTCGGTGTTGCGTATCAAGCAGTAGCACTGGAGGCGTAGAGCTTTTATCCATCTCCTCCCAGGAGCATCCGCCACTTGGAGGGGGGGGAGGAGTTACGCAGTGTTGAAGGTCTCTTTCGCGTTTGGGGGTTCTTCATTTTTGTCGATCCCGTGATGCCATAGCATGGACTCCCTCATTTCTCATCCGCGTGTGCCGCAAGAAACCTTTCTCGTATAGGGAGGAGGGTTCGTGCATCCCTAAACGGTGTTGGGGTTCCTTTCCCTTTCTAACAAGTCATGCGCCTATTCATCTATTCTGAGGACGCACTACCGCGGAGGAGCCGCCGGGCGCACCCTTTTGGTCCGTGCCTTTCGTACTCTCTCGCCTTTATCCATCGTGGCGATGTTCTCTCGAATGAGTCTGTCAAGTTCAAACTTCACAGCAGGGCGATAGCCGCAAAAGAAGAGCACCTCTAGCCACACAAAGAAGACAGCGGCGTGGAGGGCCTGCAAAGGGTCTTCTATAAAGGCTGGTGCGCGATGCTCTGCCCATCGATGAGCTATGATTTGAGATGCCCAGCCAAGAAGGTGGAGAGCGACGCTGACGGGTACGTGATGCACTAGAACGCCGGCGCCTACGTATTCCATGAGGCCGAGTAGTGGCACATACAGCGTACCCGCGAGAGGTTCCATGACGATGAACGAGAAAGCGTATAAGGCAGCAATGAGGTGCGAAAGGTTCACATCGCCCCCCAACGGCACTCGAGCCAAGAAACTCATCGCTGTTGTGAAGATGACGGGCACGAAGATAAGGTGCGCGATCTGGTTCCACTTGTTGTGGTGATAAGCCCCATAGAAGACAAAAGACTTCCGCAGACTGAAATAGTTGGCCACATAGTCCAGCATTGTGTCTTTCCCTTCTTTTGGGCCCTTTTTTTTCTTTCTTTCCTTCAACTCTATTCTCTTTTTATTGCTCGCTTACCGGTCGTCCCGTTTGCCACTCGGATTGAATGGAAGTGAAGGGGGGAGGGGAGCCGCAGGGGAGCCATTCGATGTTGAAGCGTTAGGCTGCGCTATGCGCACGAGCCAATAAAAGACGAGCTCTACGCGCTACAACGAATCTTCCGTCGAAAGAGCGGAAGAGGAATTCCACCTCTACACACGCCTTTTTCTGCTATGGCCGAAACAAAGTAGTCACAGACATAAAGACAAGAGGATAAAAATTGAAATATGTGTTCCTAGTGCGCGCACGTGTAAGCTTCAGGATCTACGGACGCGTCCTTAGAGAAGAAGCAGGAGGGCAGGTGCGGCAGAACGAAAGCAAGCGAAAGGCAGAGGGGAGAAAATGCGCCTTGTGGTTGGGTTGATGAAGGTGGCTGCGACAGCAGTGTGGAGGTCCAGAGTGCTGCAGCGTAACCTCCCACATATGCCCTTACAGAAAGCGGTTCCGTCGTTCAGCGAGGAGAGAGGGGGAAAAGTCGGTAGAGAAACAACCTTTGACCTGAACATGCCCAAACAAAACAGCACACGCATATATATATATATATATATCAGTATGAGGGCAGGTCTGCATCTTTTTCGGTGAAGGTGGCGTGAGTGGTGGCGGGGGCCCCATAGTCATGCCCCGGCCGCTTCCCCCCTCCCTGCCGCCTTTTTCTTTACATTCCCCCCTGGAAGGTCCCCCCTCGTCTATCCTCTTGCTTTGTGTGTGTGGGAAGGGGAAAGGGTGGGCGTGGCGCTTCCCACCCACAGGGGCCCCCAGGGATCTCCTCCTATGGGGTTTCCCCGCAAGGATATCCAGGTGCCCCTCAGCCGTCGCTGTGACGCAGCGAGGGACCGCAGAGGAGAGACGGCAGCCACCTTGAAAAGGGGGGGGAAGGAATATCACGCGGAAAGGGAGAAGGATAGGGAGAGAAGGTGAAACTGAAATATGTTTTGCGAATGGAGCACCAACACGCTGAGGCACGCAACCGACAACCGTAAAAGCCCCAAGATCCGTATGGAGAGGGGAAAGAGCAGGAGGCGGTGATTTTTTTTGTATTTTAACAAGGAGCAGCACGTACTCCCACGCATACCGTGAAGATGGTCACGACTTATCGTGAAGACACTGCAGCGGTAACGCTAGTGGAAGAGAAGAAGCCGAAGAGCCTTTGATATACCACTGATGCCGTGAGTGAGCGTTTCGTGCAATGGGGGATCAATATGGGGTGTTATTCGCAAAGAGGGTGGCAGGATAGCAAAGCCCCCTCTTCCACGCACACATATATATATATAGAGAGAGAGTGAAGCGAAGAGTTAGAAAAGAGGAAAGAAAGATGCAATGCATGCCTGCTGCTGCACTGCTCGGTAATCTCTCCCTTCAAGCACACGGCCCCCCTCCCTTCCTCACCCTGCCCTCCTCAACAAGGGGTATACTCGCCTCTGTTTTCTGAATCGACTGCTGACCCCACCTCTCCTTCCTTTTCATTCTGATGTGAGCTTTCCTTTCACTAAGCTCATCCACAACGCCCCATCTTTTTCGCAGCAAGCTTCGCCAACCACTAGCCTACTTATTTCACCACGGAACGGCATCATGCCTTTCGCGCCCTGCGTCTTCTTCATCTGTCGACCTTCGATAGCCGAGTAGCCGTGTAACCATGATACTGCACGGCATCTTTGATCGCGACTTCCACCTGTGCCTCCTTTCGTCGTGCGCGCGCCACGAGGACGGCGTCAGTGGCGGACTGAACATTTCGTAAACATCGGTTCCACCACATTTTCAGGTGAAAGATCATCTCGGTGTGTAGTGTCCTCTTTGCCTGCGCCAACTCCACCGCCATCTCGCGATCCTTCTCTACCATTTTCGCATACAGCTCATCATATGAGCTTGGAGCCGTGAAGTTCGGAACAGCTTCATCACAGCCGAGCATTGCCAGTCGGTTGGTCTCTTTCACGTGGGTCAGTTGAAGTTGTTCTTCCTCCACGTAATTGCTAATACGCTTGCTAAGAAAGAAGTAAACCAGTGCCACACTCGCAGCCCCGACGCCGAGTGAGACGGTGAACACTTGAAGCCGTCGGGGATGTATGAAGGGCTTCGGCTCCACGTATATCTGAAGCCGCTCGGGCGCTTCTGCTGCGGTAGGAATAAAGCTGGATTCCGGGAGACTCTCGGTGCGCACGTGGCTGTAGGGCGCTTTGAGTGGTGTCGCAAGTGCTTCATCACCATCGCGCGGGGATAGGACGGCTTGAATGGTGTGGCTACCCCCTCCAGATGTTGCGGCGGCAGCCCACCGTGCCGCACCTCGGCGCATCATCCTCAGCCGCAATTGTGGAGTGTGCCTGGCCCACCACCCAAAGGCGTACTTGGGGGTGAGGGTAAAAGGGTAGGTTGGCGGTGGCAGCGGTGTGTGGGTCGGGCGCCACTACATATATATATATATATATGCTGCTTCGCTAAGGCCTGGAAAGCCCACCAGCTTCGCCTCCCCTTTCCTGCTTTATCCTCCTTCTTGTGACTTACACACACGTACACACACACATACACACACACAGGCACAGGTAGAACTTGTATCCTCGTGTGCGCACTTCTGCGCGCGGTCAAATCTGGTTCACAGACTATATATATATATATATATATAATTTTATGGGGAGGGGGACAGAGAGATAGGGACAGGGAATCGAGCACATTTTTCAATCGACAAGGTAGAGGGTGGTCAAAACAGCAGGACGAAAAAGAAAAAGTGAAGAGGGAGGGGAGGGGGCACTCGGTCGCAGCACGTTCCCCGTCCGGGCGCTCTTGGCCTACCTCGTCGTTCTCGCAGCGTTCCTCATCGAGTTTACTGTCGTCCTGACCGACGGATATGAGAGCGCGGAAGAAAAAAGGGGCGGGTACATGGAGGAGGGGGGGGGGAACATAGGGGGAGAAGGAGAGGAAGGCTGGCAGGCACCCCACTCTTCTCCACACCGGATGACTCGGTTGTCCTTCGTTGAAGAATGTCCTCGATACAATCGATAGTGAAAGGTGCGAGTGAGGGAGGAGGAACATACATCAACCGATAATCTTTACGTCACTTGGACCTTTCTTTCCACATGTCTCTGCCTCCCCTCGCCAAAGAAAGGCACCTGCGTGGCGAGGCCTGCATCCGTGCTCTCTTTCATCTTCCCCCCTCGAACAAGTGTATCTAAAGATGGGTTGATGCGTGCAGGATGATTGCAAAATGGAGAGCAGTACATAGCCCCTTTCTCACAGCGGGGCTGGTGGACGAAATCCAGAACAGGAGAGAGGCGTAGAGGACTGGGTGAACGCACCCAAACACCCCTTGCCTCTATCACCTCAGCCCTCTCCTTCCTCCATTACTGCAGCAGCAGGCTTTGAATGGGTGGATGGAGTGAGGGAAACAAATAAGATCCATCCTGTCAGGGAAGAGCAGCGTGTCATCAACAGAGGTGGAAAAAAACCAAGGCAAATATTTTTTTTGCGGTGATCCGCTTTCTATCTCTCCTAGATCCTCAGTCGGGAGAGGGAGGGGAAGATGAAGGAAGGAGAGTGTGGAGAAGCGAGGAAGGCAACTCACTTATCCACGAAGGGTGCAGGCGGCGGTGGTACTGGGTGAGTGAGGTCTCATCGATAAACCCTTTTACCAGTTGTAGAGGTTTCCTTTTTTATCGGTTTGTGCGTATGTGCTTAGAAGCAGAGAGGTGCGGTGCTGCTAAGAATGGGAGCGGCATGTGTGCACCCCTGATCTTGTGCCATCTTTTCCCCCCTCTCTTCCCTGATCATCCGCCCGAAAGAGAGAAGAAATGCCAACCTGCACTGACCAGCGGCACCAGGACTGCTCACTGTTGCTCCAGCTCTCTGCCTTCCCTCCCTTTCCTTCCTTTTCCCTCCCCGTATCCATGGCATGGCTGCGTTAAATCTGCCAAGGCGCACGGCAGGTGGGACACTCCTGTTGACTGTCTTCACTTTCCAGGGCTTTGGTGATGCAGTGGAGATGAAATGTGTGGTGACAAGGACTCGTGAGCACCGGACAGTCATCACCGGGTACCCGACAGGTAGGGCACGCGGCTTCGTATTCCTGTCTACATATACCACAGGTGTCACCCTTGCAGTCCCACATCCACTTGGCTACCAGGTGAACGCTCTTGACGTTCACCTCCATTTCTACTTTCCTCTATTTTTGTAGGAAGATGTGGGAGGAGAGACGGGATGCCAGAGTGTAGGGGTAGGAAAAAGACAAAGGGAGAAGAGAGGTGGAGAGGCCGAGAATGGCAGAGGAGCGCCCCCCCCCCTCCCCCCCCGGCAGTGAACAGTCGAAGATCTATCTTTGGGGTTGCTGCGGTTGCGCGTAGGCGAGGTGCAAGAGCTTCTCACATACGCAGCAAAAGTAGTTCGCGCGAGAGAGTTCTGCGCACTGCGAAACTCTTTTCCTCTTCTGTCTGTTTTCCCATCAGGGGCCATGCGACGTCACCAACGATGACCACAAAGAGGGGGCAGAGGAGGGGGGGGGGTACCCTATGCTGCACAGCTCCCCCGCAGTTGGGGTAGACCGTGGGTTGAAAAGGTGAAGCCCATCAACGAGAATGGGAGACAAGGGTGGGGAAAGAAAGATAAAAGCTAACATAGCGCAGGGGGCAAAGCTTAGCTGCTGGCGAGGTGATGGGGAAGAGGTGCATGTGATGGAAAACGTGCTCGGAAAGCCCGTCCAACTTCTACAGCGGTGACCAGGACGAGCACGGTGCACACTAGGAAAGAGAAAAAATCAATCTGTACCCTTCTGTGCGTATCGTACAGATCTATCGATATATAAATAAATAGAGGGGTGCAAACATGTCTCTAAGCTTGTGAAAACAAGGAGCGCTCCCCATGCGGGCCCACCCAGGAAAGGCGGGCATGCGTGGCAACGAGCTGTTCTCCCTTCGGCTTACGACCTCTTCCTTTTTTGCTTTCAAATTCGTTGTTTGTCCATGAGTTCAGCTCCCCAGCGTCCTCCGCTCAACGTTCGATCCGTCCGACGTCACCCGCAAATACATAAAGAATCAACCCAGTCACAGGGAAGAAACAAACTCTAGTCTAACGCAAAGCCAGAAAAGAAAACGGAGAAGTACCGGTGATATTTTGAGAAGGAGAAGGATAAAAAACAAAGGTGTGTGAAACACACAGAGAGAGGGAGAGGGAGAGATGCACAGGAAGGAAATAGAAGAGGAGCCATACCCATACCGCATCAGCAGGAGATGCGAGGATCGGAACTGCCCCCCCCCCTTTCACCTGAAGATAGCATGTAACTGGACGTGTACAATGAAAGGATAAAGAAGATGGTTGCTTAGATGGGGTCGATATATATATATATATAAATATATATATATGTATATATAACAGGGGTAGGCCACGCTTTTTCGTAGGTCGCTGATGCTGGATGTCTTCTGAGTACCGTTCGCAACCCGCCCCCAACTCCCTTCAACCACTTGAAACCGTCCACATCCGAATGCATATATACAGAGGGGAGTGCGCGTGCAGCGAAGGTAGTGCAGCGCACATACTGCGCCTGAGCATCCTATCTTCACTGCCTCCTCCGTGCATCGTCTCCCCCACCTTCTCCCCTCCCATAGAGGATGAGGGAACGAGGTCAATGGAACCTCAAAAGAAGCGCTTTCAAAATTTTCATCTCTCCTCCCGCAGCCACCACCATTACAGCGGATGACTTTAGATGCTCGATGACAAGGAGGATAGCGAACCACGCGGTTTCGGCTCCACCGCTGATGTCGTAGCGTTGCGCTCGTGCAGCCTGGCGGTGATCTCCGCGATGCGCCTCTCTTCATTTGAAAGAATTTCCTCGGTTACCGGTTTGGTGGGCGTCGTCGCTGCTCTCGTTGAAAAGTCACTGCTTTGATATCGATCATCGTTTCCATTGGGCTGCCGTGACACTGGCTGCACCATAGCGTTGCCCCCAGCAGCGTCAGGGACCACGATGAGAACCCGTGAACGTTGCGTACTGCGCGGTGTGGTGGCCACGGCTGCTTCGGCCCCTGGCAGAAGCGGGCGCACGGAGACCCTCCTCTTGATCATTGGCGACG
Organism: Borovskyia barvae; assembly: GCA_030849085.1. Taxonomy (NCBI): domain Eukaryota; phylum Euglenozoa; class Kinetoplastea; order Trypanosomatida; family Trypanosomatidae; genus Borovskyia; species Borovskyia barvae. Next base: position 190,778 of record JASAOM010001108.1, on the reverse strand, counting down.
CAGCTGCATGCGCCTGGTATGTAGCTAACGCAGTCCGTGACGGTGATGCGGCCAGCTGTCCCTCCGTTTTGCTACTAATGTGAGCAGGAAAGACGAGGTCATCGTCGGCGAAGACGAGGGTTGGCCGTGCGGATGCTCTCGCTCCACCTCGCTGTACTTCCCCGCCCGTTCCTCCTTGCATCACCGAGGATGTCGAGACGGATGGCGCATCGGCGGCAAGCAGAGGATTGGTTGGTGGGGCAGCCAGGCCGCGCTCCTTCACTCTCGCACCAATCTCTTGCACGCGCTGCATCAGTCGTGGGGCGAGGATGACCGAATCTCCCTCACTTGATTCCTTGGGATCTGATGGATCAGAAGAATGACTCCGACTGCCGCTACTGCTGGAATACCGATCGTCGCCTTCATCATTGGTCATCACCATGTAGTGCCTCTGACGGGGAAGCACCGCCTGCTTGCCCCGACGTACGGCATCACCGTCCTGGGGTCTCATCTTCGTCGGCCTCGCTCGCCGTTTGCGTCGCTTCTCATTGAGCGTGATCTGTCGCAGGCTTTGCTCTCTGTTGGCGCGCATCATCTCTCCGATCGTAGCTGTCTTTGTCAGAAGCCGATCTTGCTTCTGGATGTGCTGATGGATCTCGCGTCGTAGAGGGAGCTGCATCGCCTTCCGAAGCTGGTCAATCTCACCCGGCGCCGGCCCATCAGGCGCGAACAAACTAGGGCGGAACGTGTACGTGTCGGCAGTGGCGGTGCTAATCGCATCCTGCCTCACAGCCGTCGGCAGCGCGGGAAGCAGCACCACAAGCCAATGCAAGACGCAAAGGACGAGATAAATGACTGCGAGTACCAACGCGATGTTCACCCGGCCTTCAGACCTTCGCAGGGCGTACAGGAAGCGTCCATCACAGGTCTGGAGCCGAACCGAACACAGCCGCGCGTCCTCACCACTTAGTGCTTCACAGGAGAAGATGTGCACCATACGGTGGAATTGAAACAACACAAAGGCAGCGAATGCGCAGACCACGGCGCCGAGCACTGCCTGTACACCCCGCAGAAAACGATAAAAAAAGGGACGGACGCTCCCCAGGGCCAAATATCGAACGGCGAAGTAGACCAGGAAGACGCCGTCGATGAGGGCGGCGAAGCCACCACAGAGGGTGACGATGAGACAGTTGCCGGGAGCGAGCGGATGATCATAGAGAGCTCGATGCGCCAAGTCAAAGCGGTACCCCGACAAGGCCTGCGCTACTGCTGAGGCGCGGCAAGTGGAGTCGCTGTCATTTTCTTCGCTGCTTGACGCAACGCTGGAGGAGAGACATTGCTGGGTTTGGGTATCGAAGAGACAGACCTCTGTGGCTGCGGAGACGTAGATGAGAAAGGCAATGCCGAACAGCAGCGCGAGAAGACCCAGCGGCACACCGATCAGGAGACGAAGACGCGTGAATCCGAAGATAGGGTGTAGGCTATGTCTAAGAAGCAGTCGAACTCCCAGATCAGTTTGCACAAGGTTGGGGTATAGCACGTTCTTAAAGGGTGTTGCGGTGCCAGACTTCAGCGGCGACCGTATCCTGCCGTTGCGAGCCTCCTCGCCTGGGATGAGGACCCCAATGTGGAGCGCGTCGCCTGTGTCACCTGCGACCCTATCGTCTTCACCACCATAGGCTGGAGTTTGAAACTCGCTCGTGCGTTGCTGCCAAGATCGTAGCGCAGCCTCGATGGCAGCCTTCTCCGATCGAGAGGCAGCTTCTATATCCGCCCTTCGTTTCTCTCTCCGCGCTTCACGGCGAGCATGTCGGCGTTGATCCCTTTGACATCTCTGTCTCAAGGCGGCTACCTCACGAATGGCACGGTGCGTCGCGAGGGGACTCCAGAGACTTTGTTTGGCGTCGTAGCTAAGTGCCACCAGAACGCGGTGCAACGGTTCGGCGTCGTCCGTGAGAGGAGACGCACTCCCGCCGTGACTCGCCCGTTTCGTTGAGTTTCCCACGTCGAATCCTTCATCGGCATTCGGCAGGCGGTAGCGAGAGCGACGCTGCACGTGACACCGCCTCGCGCAGAAAGACGAGGCTGCGGCGCGGTTGGGGGACGTGATGAGCACGTCTACCCCACAGTGGTTGAGGAAACGGGTTACCGAAGAAAACGGTACACGGAGTCGCATCCGTGAAGCCTTTTCCGATTTTTTTTTTACTGTCGTGGCCATTGCCGCTGGTGCTACTGGTGAAGTGGCTGTCCGGTTTTCATCGATGGACTGGCGGAGAGCGGGGACATCCACGGCACAGAAATCGAGGAGCGCCACGACGAGGTCGTTGTAAGGCGCTAGGCTTCCCCACAGCGCAAAACTGATCGCAAGGAGAGGGTTATCGAAGGCGAGCAAAGTGTCTTGAAAGTCTGTGACGTCCACCGCTCGTGGTGGTGAGGCCCTTCTTGGAGAAGTTGCAGGGTGATGCGGCGTCGCTCTGCGGCCTAACGCCCGTAGCTTTACCTGGCCTGCGCGCAGCGCAGCTTCCTTCATGTTTGCGATGGGTTCCAGGCGACCAAGTGCCTCGTTCCGCAGTGGTCGTAACACGATGGTCACCGCTGCAGCATCCCCCATCGTGAACGGAGCCGTGGAGGCTATGTCCTTCACATCAGTCTTTCTAAAATCGAATTGCTGATTCAGTGGCATGAACCGCATCAAGCCAGAGGGGTGGCCGGGGTCCCTCGGTGATGGTGGTAACGGAGGGGGTAGATCCGGCCGGTTCGGCAGCTCGTCGCTTACCCGATAGGTAAGGGGCTGCGGCAACGCCAGCGGAGGACCAGCGGAAGGCTGGGGTGTCGCCGTTTGTTGCACAGCACAGGGGTCTCCATACTCTCCCGAGTCCGTCGACCGCATCGGAGGCGGAGGCTTTTCATTAAGCTGCTCCTCCTTAATGACCCCTGAAGGGGGCGCCGCAGAGGGTGGAAAATCCGGTTTATGGTCGCCGCCATCTATCCCACGGACGAACGCGGACGAGGCGGAAGAGGGCTGGGGTACTGGCGACGGTGAGACAAGTTGTGGCGAAGCGTTCGCCATGCTGCTCCCTTCATGACTGTCACCCGATAGATCGAGCGATGTTTCAAAAATGGTGGTGTGCGAGGTGGCGGCGTTGATGGTGGTGCTCTGCTTCTCCTCAGCCTGTCCGTGGCCGAAGGTGTCGAGTGGGTTGCGGATGGTGCTAGCTGATGCCGAGGTCGCTGGCTCGCCCGTTGTTTGGCAGCTCCCAAGGCCCGTTCGCGCGATCGCATCTCCGTTGGATGATAACGCTGGGTGACGCCGGCCATGAAGCTTCGTGGAGGAAAGGCCTGCGTGCTGGCCACCCTTTGAGGATGCCGATGACGCTGTGGGACGGCTACCGTGAACCGAGGAAGCGGAGGTAAGATCAGGGGCGGCGCCGACTGCCATGCTAGAGTCTACCCCACTTGAGGAAGAGAGAGCCGCCGCCGAAGGCGCGATCGCTCCGTTGGTGGGAGGGCTTACGGCGGTGGGAAGCACATTTCGCGCAGGGGGCGAGAGGGGTGACTCTGGACTGCCGTCGGTGGCCGCTGGGGGAATGGGGCAGGCATCGAGGGGGAACCTCGATGGGGTCCGATGGAAACCCAGTGCGCCATTCTCGACGGATCCGATGGGGCCACTTCCGGGCGGGAGGAGCCCAAAGGGATGATAGGAGTGCTTCTGCGAATCTTCCAACGGGGTGGGGTTCGACGAGGTGCCCGAGATGTCGGGGCTACGCTTGTCTCTTCTCATGCCATACAGGGCCTCGTCGAAGCCCTCGGCCGATCTGGCCTTCGATGAGGAAGATGCCGGGCGAAACATGTACGAGCCCCCGCCACCCGCGTAGAGAGGTGTGGCGAACTCGTGTGCGTCTTCGTCAGACGAATGCATTGGCATTCCTCTGGGACCGCAATGTTATTTTCTCTGCTCCAATCGCTCGCGGTAAATGGTGAGCAGATGGGGTGGGACTCACACAGGGCAGAAAGGCACACAATTACAAGAAGGGAAGAGGTGAGCTGATGCCGGGGGTGAGGGTGGGATGGGGTGTGCTATGCTGCATTATCCCCATTCTTTTTTTCAGCCCCTCTTCCCTTCCCTTCGGTCTCATTCCCCGAGAACAACAAAAAAGGAATCACCACACAAAATGCGACGAGAGATGATCGAACATGAGAGAGAGAGAGAGACGATGGTTGGCTACAGAAGACGAGAAAGACGGGTGCACATAGAAAAATAGAGCACACCATTGTATCAAGGAAGGTGCCCTCCTTACAAGGAGGCAGCGCTGTGGCTCCTCCCCTTTTGCCTCATGTTTTCCTCTGAAGTGAGACGTGCGGTTGTAGAAGGCCACGTAAACGAACGGACTCCACCTACCCTCCTCCTCCTCCTCCCCCCCCCCGGCTGGCGCGCCGGTAATCAGGACGGGTTTCTCGTCCTTGTCCGTTTGGTGCTCCACGCCAAATACCTATGCATATCCTCGTCGACGTCGGATAATACACCGGTCATGACGGCGGGCCACCCCCCTTCGATTTGCATCATCATACTTGTCACAGTAGAACCGATATAAATTGCTGCACGACTTAAAAAGAGCGTGTTGCACAACGGCTTTCGGCCGTCTTTCCTCACGACGGAACGCCTGGAATGGACATGGCCTTTTCTTGTGACGGGAAGTGTGAGGGGTGGGTAGGACGGCGATTCCAACTTGACCGCGTACCGGTTATCTCCCATCTTCTGTCATGTCTTCATCCTTTCAATCATCACCGCTCCATCATCAGTACAGGGCAGCAGACGACAGAGGACGTCGCGTGCCCATCAGCATAACAAAAGAGGTGTGGGCGCTTTACCCTACCAATGGAGTGGCCCCCAAGATCTTTGCATCTCCGCATCGGGGATCCCGTTTGTTTTTTATGTGTGTGTGTGGGGGGGGGGGCATGCGCAAGTTCCGCTTCTGTTCTTGTGGTACTGGATCTTTTACCTCCCCTTCTTCCCCTCCTTTTTTTTGGTTGACCATCGACAGAACCCCTCGACGACCATCATCTTCTGCCTGTAAAGGACCCTAGGCTTCTCCCCATCACACGTAGGCCTGCGAGACACTATCTTCCCTTCTTCCTCCCACCAGTCCACCCACATGCAATAGATGCAGAGAAGGAGAGAGAGAGAGGCAGTCACGGACTTGTCCGATTTCATCATAGTAAAAGAAGTCTCTCATCATCGGGGTGTCGAGCGATCTTGGTGGACTGTACAATAAGAGACACGAACAGCACCATAGCGAGAAGCTCAGGCGAAAAAGTAGAAAGGGGGTGGGCGGCGGTCGCGGCAGGGGGATGGGGGGGGGAGAGCTACAGAGAACATTTTTTGTGCATCTCCTCGTCTCGCGAACACTAAAAAATCCAAATGAGGAAGGGAAAGGAGAGGGCATGACCGCAGTAAAAGGCAAGATACGTCGACCAAAAGACATGGGCGATCAGCCACAATAACAACAACAAAAGCAGATCAGAAGCGGTGCAGGAGACAGCTCAAGCCCCAGTGCTGGTTGAAAGAGATACGCGAAAGTTGAGGAGCCCCCAACGCGCGGGTAATACAGATAAGATCATTGTGCAAAAAGAAGCATTCACAGGGAGGCAGAGGATGGCCCTTTCCAACGAAGTATCGAGAGAAAGATGTGTGTCTTTCCATCAATCATGCCAGCACAGACCTCTCCCTCGCCTGCTTCTCTCTGTAACAGATGAAAGGAAAACTGCCATCTCTTTCCCTTGACCCCCTCTGACGAATCTCCTCCCATCCACCTCGTTGGTAACGTGTGGACCTCAGCCGGCTAAACTTCTCGGTCCTCTCCGTCCCCACCCTCTTATATCATGCTCATGGCTTCTCAGTTCACGGAGCATCAGATGCTGCCGAGTCCAGAGACCTGACGACGTTCTCCTCCTCCTCCTCTTCCTCCTCGTCCGATCCCTCCATCTCTTCATTCGATAGCATCGTGTACTGCTTCAGGCCGTACAAGTCCTCCACGAATTCAAGGAAGTCCGCGTAGGTCACGGATGCAGCCAGGTAACTCGTGCACATGCAGCGGTACGCCACCGTCGGTGTCTTCCATTCATGCTGAATGGCGGACGCCAGCAGGGGCACCACCCGTTCATCTCCGCCTTTCCGTGAAGCAACGAAGTCGTGCACGATGGCCTCCATGAGCTTCACGTACCTCTGAAAGAGTTGGTACAGTCGCAGACTGGCCTCAGTGTCTGTGCCTGTGTCTGCGTTGGTGCTGTCTACGGCGGCGATCAGGTTTAGCGTGTCGTCGTTCTCTTCGATAAAGCGACGCACTCGGTCGGTGTTCTGGCCTTCCGAAAAGAAGATATCCAGCTCATCCAGTAGCGCAGCGGACTCGTCGGGGCCGTCAGCAGACCGCAACGCGGGAGTGTCGATCGACGCCTTCGACATGATGAGTTCATGCACGGCAGACACCGAGCGCGTGGGTAAGAATGATGAAATTTTCTTTGTTGCTTAGGCAGTACGAATGGTACGGGAAGAAGGCGTAAGACGAGGGGAGGGAAGGGGGAGGGGGGAGGGAAGGAGGAGGAGGAAAATACCGCCTCTCCGTTCTACGCCTTTTGCGGCGGTAGCCAAATACGGAAAAAGAGAGAGTTCAGTGGGACGAACTCCCCGGGAAGAGAGGAAGGATGGGGATGCCGATGGGGAAAGGCGAGTTTTTGCGTTCGTTTTTTTTGTTGAGGGGCAACGTAGCCAGCACAATCGCGAGAATAAAAAAGAGGAGGAGGGAAAGGAAAGAAGCGAGATCAACATGAATTCTTTCGGAAAAACAAACCATCCAGTGGTCCTTCTCCAGCATACATACATATACATATATATATCCTATATCACCATGTGCGGATGTGTTGCGGCCCGGTGAAGATTTCTGCGCGATCCCCGTGACGCTGCTCCGACACGGGAAAGGTGGCCGCAGTTGTAAAGGCGACGATGAAGAGGACGATCGCCAAGGAATCGGTATTTCTGTGTGAGTGTGCGCACGCGCACGCGAAGGATTAGGAAAGGTGGAATGCAGGGAGGCACAAACAGGTAGGTCTGCGAAAGATGTGAGTAAGATGAAAACCCGTGTTGAGGATGTGTAGAGAGTACATATATATATATATATATATATGTATGTGCGTATGGATGGATAGATAAAGGGAGAAGCGGTGTAAGGAAATATGGCCAGATCGTGTTAGGTTTTCCTGGTTATATGCATATGTGTGAATCCAAAACAAAAGGCAACATCCGCAATACGGAAGATACAAAAAAAATGGGAGCGAGGAGCGGGAGACGGGCTAGAGGGAAGCCTCAACAAAGGTCGAGAGGAGAAGGGAGGGAGACCTATAATAAAACGTCTGATGGCATCTTCTCTAGTGTCGCCCCCCTTCGCTTTTGTTGTTGTTCGATCTCAGTTCTCTCCGACCGCATCGACATATACGTATGTACCCATACTCACAACGCTGTTTTTTGTTTTGAGCAAGAGAAGGGGCACACGTCACCATCCGACGCGCACGTCTCCTCCCTACCGCCCCTCGTTGGCCTTCCTCTACAGAGGAGGAAACCGAAGAGAAAGTCTAAAGCGTTACGGCCCGTTCGGAAAGCCACTCCGTACTCGTAGCCAACGGACAGAGATGGGGTGGAGAGAAGCGTGAAAGACAGCTCCCTTTCCCCCCCCCTCCTTCCCGCATGCGAACAGGAAAGGGAGAGGTACGAGTCGATAATTTATTTCAGTGCTATTTTTTTGGGGGGCGGGCCTTCTCGATTGCTTCGCGATGTCCTCGACTATGATCAGCACTTCAACCGTCTCAGAGGAAAAAGGGAGAAAAGAGAGAATAAAACGGGAGGGAATCAACACCAAAGAAAAATTAATGAGGAGGGAAAGAGGAGAGGAGGCATGCCAAAAAAGTCGAGACCGTACATGATGATGTCGAACCCCCACACAACTACGCCAAGTTCCCTTCGCGTGGTGTTGCTGGCGTTGAAGCACTTCACCGGTCTTCTTCTTTCTTCCGCACCCTCCTACTCCTCCCCCTTTTGTCCTCTATCGCCTTTTCCGCTCTCCACTCGGTCTGTAAAATTTGTGGGTGGCGATTTGTTGTTGGAACTTAAGAAGACCCACTCGTCTTCCCTTCTTTTTATATATTTAATAGTAAAAAGAATCCTTCTCAATATATATATATATATATATATGGAAAAAAGATATAGACTGTTGCCTTTATGTGTGTGAGTGAGGGAGGGCGTGCAGCTCCTTCTCACCTCTTGCCCCCCTCCTTTCTCCCTTCTCCATCTCCTGCCCATCACTTCTTCGCCTTTACTGTTTCCTCGGCTCCTCTCACCTCTTCTTTTCCGCCTCGTTTCTGCTATGCCGGAGGGAATGAGAGGCTAACAGGCCGGGGTAGCGGGACTGCAGGAGAGGAAATGAATAAAACGAAAGGCACACACCATCCCAGAACGAGTGAAGAGCGGTGCCTCACGTGTGTGTTTGCTAAGGGAAGTCAAAAGAAAATGGGAGATGGGGGAGTGGAACAAGATGCGAAGAGGAATAAGATGGCGGTACGGTTACGCATTCAGGTCACTGATATCTGCTGCTGGTTCTTCAGCTTCCTCCTCGTCATGTGGCCCTTCTTCATCGTCACTGTCATCGTCCATGCCACCCATACCTCCCATGCCGCCCATACCTCCCATGCCACTCATCATGGAGGCCATGTCCATGCCACCCATACCTCCCATGCCGCCCATACCTCCCATGCCACCCATCATGGAGGCCATGTCCATGCCACCCATACCGCCATAGCCGCCAAAGTTCGCTGCGGCCGCGTTCTCATCCTCCTCGTCGTCCTCGTCCTTCCAGAGGTTCCAGTCCGCTGACAACCACCCCTTCGTAGCCTTGACGGGTTCATCTACCAGTTGATTCCAGTAGCCCTCTTCCTTCTTAATGGCGCAAATCTGGATGGACACGCCAAGGGCCTTGAAGGTGGATGTCTCAGGCACGATTGCACCGTGCAGATGCAGCTCGTCCTTGAGCTCGTGCGGCTCGCTGCTCCGGGCTGTGATGCCTTTGCCCTTGATCGAGACCGTCTTCTCTTGGAAGGTCACCTCCACATCCGTGGCATTGCTGGCTTCCACCGTGATGAAAAGCTTGTCCTTACGCTCCGCCCACTTGATCGGAAGGTGCGCCATTCTCGACGTATGCGTGATAAAAAAGAGAAAGTGGCCGGGTAAATCAAATTCTCCCACGACGAGGAAAACACAAACGCGATCGCTCTCACTCAATTTGTAGGCTTCAGCGGCGGTGTGTGGGCCGAGTGGCTTTCTCGAGGGAAGAGAGAGAGAGAGAGAGAGATGTTCAAAGAGAACAACGACAACAGGTTGGCTCTGGATTGAGGTGCGTGTTTTTCACTTCTGCGGCACCGAATACGCTTGACTCGAAGTTTCGGAGAAGGAGTTAGACACAAGTTGCTGTAAGGTGCAATGGGGGTTACCGAAAAAAAACTCAAGCAATCGTAAAAAATGGTGTGAGAGATTGTCTGGGGGGGAGAGAGAGAGGATAAAGGAAGAGGATCTGTTGAAGATTTTGTCCAAGTCGAGCCAATGGGGGTTTCAAAGAGAGGAAGAAAGGAAGGGTATTATTACATCTACGGAAGGGATTGAAGGCAGCGGGGCCGGGGGGGAGAGGGAGGGAGGGAGGAGGGGATTCAAGGCAGGACAGTAACACATGACTCATCTGCCCGCTGGTTGCCTCACTTCCTCATAGAGCATGAAACACACAAACATAGATGCTCCCACCCATACAAACGAGAGCCGAGCAGGAGGTGTATTGCGTACGCGTTGATGTTTATGTGCTTGCTGTTTCGTTTTCGCGATGTGGCGCGAGAACGCCACAAAGCGGTATATAAAAAAAGAGGCGAGGTGATGCGGAGGCCTTCGCCTCCTCCTTCATTGCTGCAGACCGACACGCACGGCGAGAGCGAGCGAAACTTTTCGGCACGATGTTGCGAAGGTATCCATGGGTGGTGGCGGTGGTGGGAAGATTATCATCATAAACAGAAGAGGAGGAGACGGAGAAGTGAGCTTGGATATGGCAGTGGGGCGAACAACAACGACCAACAGCAGCAGAAAACGACATAAACGTACTTTGGAGCTTCTGCATCGTCTTTTCTCTCCCTGTCGAGCCCGCCCATTCCCCCTCTCCCTTTTTTCCAACCCATCTCACTCTTACAACTCGACCTGCGATGTGGTGCTCATTTTTTTCAAGCACTGACCGCCCTCCCCTCAATAAATGCACACAGACACACACACGCACACACGAACTAGAAAAAAACAGCTCTTTACAATGCAGAACATCAACAGAGGCAGTCTGTCTTCGGAAGTTCCTTTGTGCTGCTGCTGCTGCTGCTGCTGCTGCTGCTGTGGCGGCGCGTTTCAGCTCGCTCCTCATCTCGCTCTTCATTTTCCCTCGACACGAACCGAAAAAAAATATGGACAAGAGCGAAACAGGGCTGACGACAGCGAAGCGAAGAGAGAGAGCGAAAGAAAGGAGGGTGAAACGGGAGGACAGTTCCCATTTTGGTATGTGCTTGCAGATGAGCTCTCGCAGGTAAGGCCTGTACGTATCGTCAACGAGGAGCGCCTTCGTCCTCATCACGCTCCCTGAGTCTCTCCCCCTTTTTCCTTCGGCCGCTTTGAAAAAAAAAGAGGCTTTAAGCGGCTTTGACGTCTCTTCACCTCGCATTTCACTTCCTTTTCTGGACCTCGTTACGCTGCAGCAGCCTCGCGAATATACAAAATATTGTTGTTCCGCAGCAGCATCTCACCTAACTCGGTATCTTGCTTTGCATGCTCGATGGCATCGCGCAGCTGCAGATTCATGAAAGTGTCACAGCTCACAAGACTTCCCTCGTACACCGGCCCCCATTTACTCTTCACGAGAACCTTCTTCCCTACAAGACTGTGCAGAAACGCACCGGGGACGTTTACCTCCATGTTTGTGCTGCACCACCAGCGACGGCTCCGCAATGAAGTAATTAGAGGTTGGGACGGGGGGGGGGGGAGGGGCGGAGAGGAAAAAGTGAGGGGGGGGGGTGAAGAGGGGCACTCACAACGTGGAAGGAGGAGAAGGCGGGGAGGGATGCTCCGTACTCGTTTGTTCTTCGTTTCAAGTACGTAAAAAGGGGTGGGAAAAGGAGGGAAAACGGGGAGTCTTCAGGGGATGTATAAACGGATGTGCGTGAGTACATGTGGGTGTGCCGAAGTGCGCATCCCATGCGGGGATGACACGAGAGATGGGGGAGAAAGAGTCAAAGAAGCCAAAACGTGCGGAGCGTCATGAGAGGAAAGACAATGCGAGGCAGGAAACATGGAGGAGGTGAGATAAGGGGATGGAGAGAGACAGAGCCAGGGAAACACACACACACAAATACAGTAGGCAACGTTTTTTTTACCTTTAAGGAGCGGAAGGTCTATTGCCTCGTCGACTCGGTCTTTCTTCTCCCCTCTCGCGCTTGGCGGTCCACCAGGGAACTAGACGGACGCGCAGCCGACCCATCCATCCATGAAGTTATTCGTTTACCACTTCTTTTAAAAATTTCCTCCTTTACCGGTCCTTCTCGCCCTTCAGGTTGTAACTCAGACGTCGTATCGCAGACCTGTCACGTGGGCAGAGGAATCTGCAACATGTACTCGACGCTCCGCACAAGGCGGGAGTAGAGGAAGGAGGAGATCACCGGAGTTTTGGTGCTTTTCATGTTCTTTTTCGTTTCAATTTCGGCATCGAAGATGGTACGCACACAAATATGAGTTCGATGGGTTTCTTCAGATAAAAATATAAATAAATATAAATAAAAAAAATATATGTATATATATATATTAGTTTAGGTATAAAAGGAATTTCGGGAGTGGTGGCAGCCACATCAACAGGAAATAGCCACAACAAATAACCCAGAGGAGAGGTGAGGCGGAGCGGGGTTTCTGCTTCCCTCACCCCCACACACCCATAAACCGCTTCTCAACCTTTCGGTTGCTGTTGTTGTTTCTGTTTGAGATGCAGAACGCATCTTTCATTTCTGAAGGAAAAGCACTTACTGGTGGGATGTGCGCACTTGCTTCTGATTGCATCCGCAGAAAACGCAGTACGTAAACATCATATGAAATAAAGGCTGGAAACCACGAACAATACGAGAGAAAGAGAGAGAGAGAAACAAAAAAAAATTAGAGCACGAAGGGAAATACGCACACACACGCACGCACTCGCACAGCGCAGACACTCTTCCCTTTCATCCATGTCGGATATATATGTGTATATAAACTTAGAGAAGGACACGTCTTGGAGCGTTCCACACCCCCAGAGCACAGAAGTTTTATCTTTCCGATCACGCATGTCTATGAAGTGTACGCCAGTGGTATTCCATGCACACGCCCACAAAGTGCTCACGGTACTGCGAAAAGAAAAAACGAAAAAAAAAAGACGCGTGCGTAAAAAGCACACGCACACTCGAATCCTGTTTGAATATAAACATTTATATAAATATAAATAGGAGTGCGTGCTCCTGCTGCACCCCGGCAAAGGCTTCGGGACTTGTTTTATCGTGTAGCTTATCCGAAAAACAAAAAAAGAAGGGTAGACGAAGGGGGACGGGGCGGGTGGTGATGAGATCTCTAAAAAAAATCCAGAGGAGCGAGGGTGTTCACTCACTCGAAAGCCCAAGAATTCTTACGCTGGAGAGCCAACCATATATATATATATATATATATGTCGAAGCGAAGTGAAACTCAAAATCAAATCTACAACACCAGTGCGTCGATGTCTACGTACGCTGAGCAATAGTAAAGGAAAAACACAGCGATGAAAGGAGAAGGGTATGGAAGAAACAAACACAAACGCGAAAGAAGACGAAGAGAGGGATGGAGGAGGATGGGGTGAAGCAAAAACGCTCACACTACAGGCACGTGCCCACACCCAGAAATAAACGAGATCATCAAAGCAATCAGGGAGGGTGCAAAGGAGGAGGGGGAGGGGGAGGGGAGAAGTTTGATGAGAAAGATCGGCTGCCATACACAAACATATATGTGGATAAACATACACGTCTTCGGCCTTGGCGATACATACCCTCACCTACAGCCTTCCCCACCCTCCATAGCAAAGGCTTCAGACACAGAAAAGGGCACATGAAGCCGAAAAAAGTGAGAAGGCGCGATAAGACACCGGGGGGGGGGGCAGGGGGGAGGACGCTGATTTGTTTTTCTTCCTGTCCCTACCGGTTGCCCTCCCACCAGAATGCATGTTTCTCTATACACATATGATGGATGGAGGGGATGCAGGCTGGGGCCACTTCTGAGGTTCTCCTTTTGGTGGCCCCCTCCCGCTTCCTTTATCGAATGGCGCACACACACCACACGTGTGTGTCAGAGATAGAGAACCACTAAGCAAATACACACACACACACACACACATATATATATATATATATATACGGGGAGAGAGAGGAAGGGTACCCCCAAAGGGGAGAGTAGAGGATATGCATATGTATATATATATATATATATATACGCATATACATACATCTCGCTCTCCACTTCGCATCTCCTCCCCCTCCTCCCCGCTGCGCATGTGTTCATCGCGTCGGCCGAAGAGGAAATCCCATCCGACAGAAACACACACACACACACACACACACCAAAGATTTCCTCAACCGATGATGATGGTGACGTGCGTGTGTGTAAGCCGCATATTTTGCGAAAGAAAGCAAGAAAGAAACGAAAGCAAAAGAAAGAGAGAGAGAGAGAAGGGGAAGGAGGAAGCGAGAGATGCCAAAGAGCCTCGACGGCACACACAAACACAAAAAAAGTGAGGTGGAAAGGGAGTTGCGAAGGGGCAACAAGTAAAAACAACTGAAAAGGGGGGGGAGGGGGGAGAGGTAGAGGAGACAACAGCAACGAGAAATAAAATTTGTGTATCAAAATAGTTCATGGACAACAGCACTAGTTGTGGGTCCAAGCGATCCTGAAACATCACCGAAAGGGTCAGTTACAGTCTTACGCTGAGGGAAAAATGCATAATTATAAGAATATAAATATATGCGCATATATGAGAAGATACAGACGAACTCGCATGAACGTGTTTATGTATGTGTGGGACAGACTGGCCAGCTTCACTTTTTTCTCGATCTTTGAAGCAACCCCCAAAACAGCAACAACAACACAACGAAGGAGCGAGAGGTCTCAAGAACCTTTCACCTCGACTTTCCACGCTGAGCGCTGTAATATGCAAGTACGGAGAGGTGAGTTGCGCATGTTCGGCCCTACATCCACTTGCCCGTCTGTTCCAACCGCCGATAGGTGAAAAAAAAAGGAGTAGAAATGGGAATGATGGAGGATAATGGAGTTCATGGTGTCCTACTCCTTGCTCCCTCCCTCCCCCAAGAAATGCAGCGGGCGGGAGACGCGTAGGGAAGATCTGGATTGGATGAGTGAAGACAGGAGAAAAAAAGATAGAGGGGAGGCAGGAGGGGATGTAGGGGTTCTCCTTTCCATCCCTCTCCATGAGACATACCCACACGCTTATCTACACCTGCATAACAGGCAAAAGGGGCGCGAAAATAATAAATAAGAAGACTGCCGGGGGGTGGGGGTGAAGCGTGGGGTGGGATGGGGTGGGTGGATCTGGGAGGGAGAGTCTAAGAAATGACACATCCATACCTTGCTCCCCACCTCCTCCCGTCTCTTCCAAACTGCGGAGATGCTATGTCTCTGCAGACACACATATAGGTAGGTCTATCCTATCAAGACTTAAGCATCATGAATGTCGAAACCAATGAAAAAGCATAAAAAGGCAAAAAAAGGACGAAGGAAAATCCACTACTGCAACGTGTGGTGAGGAGTGAGGGAGATCTGCTTTCATGATCGCTTAATTCGTCGCGTGGCACTATACCGCCACCGGTGAAATAAATGAAAAAAGAAAAAGATGATGGAATCTGAGATGGGTGAGCGAACGGGAGGCGATACTCACGGTCAGCATGACGAGTATACGACACACACACAAAATCACTCCTTCTCAAGGAACACACACAAAAAAAGAGAAGACAAAACTGCGCTCAACGAAACCGCATCTTGAAAAAGGAAGGCAACTTCATCGAACATTGCGAAAGCGGCCAACAAAAACATCAACCGTAAGACGAACCGCACACGAGAATACACAAACGATCAGTACATCCATCGAGCGCGTCGATGTCTTGCCGTGCAGTTGTGAGATAGTCCCACGCCCTCACGGAAAAAGAAAGCACAGCAAAAGTGGAGAAAAAGCTCAGCACGAGTCCCTCCTCTTCTTTATCCTTCAGACCTTTTTGCCTCTCCCTCTTCACATTATTGGATGAGGGAAGAGGGAGAGGAGGAGAGACAAGAAATGGGAGTGGAGAACCGCCTCAAACATATATCGCAGGTTCTCGCATCCCAACAAGCGTAGGTGTTTAATGCTGGCGTGTAGAGAGGCGGGTGGAGAGAGAAGGGGGGAAGGGGCGAAGAACAATGAGGAAAAATGTGTTACTTACCACCACCTCCTCCTCCCCCTCCTCTCGCTCTTTTGTCGGCCTACACGGCTATTCTGCATGCACAAACGGCACTGCCTTGCAGTGTCTTCGTCGTGCTCCCTCCTTTCCTCCCTCGAGCTCCTTCTGTCTCACTTCCGTCTCTTGCATCTCCCCCGCCACACCTTCAGCAAACACCCAGATGGCAGTGATCACGGTGGGAGATGGAACGAAAGAAGAAGAGGAGAGAGAGGGGGGGGGGAAGAAGGGGATGCAGGGAGTCGTGGTGGTGGCGAAGGATCAGAAGGGACCTTCTCATACCATCGCCATCGACACCACAACCGCAAGAAGACGCGCACACACACACAAAATCAACAAGAAGAGGAAACGAGAAAGTTAATAAATAAAGGAGATGCTCATGAGAAACGAGAGTCTCTTTTAAAATACTACAAAAAATGGAAAGCACTGGCTGGAAGAAGGAATAGAAAGAGACAGAGAGAGAGCGGGGGGGGGGGAGATATGTAGAGATACAAGCAGGCCTAAGCGCCACAAGCACGAGCACATGTATGTCAAGGTACGCCCCCCCCCTTCGGACGAGGCGGGGAGACGGGGGAGAGGAAGCCAAGTGCAGGAAAGATGAATAGTCCCATATAGAACTTTGAAAGAAAAAAAGAAACGGGGAGAAGGAAAGATTTATGCATGACAGCAACACGAAAAAGGTAAAAAAAAGATGGATTAGATACCGAAGAAAAAAACCAAAAGAGGAAGATGATTTGGGTGGAGAGAAAGTGAGAACAGCCACACACACACACATACACACACACACATACACACACACACACCTCCAAACACCTGCAGATCCTTCACATCACGACGTAGATGATGAGGAAGGCGAGTGAGGACATATACTCCATGAAACACACAAGAAAACTTGAAAGGCAGCATACCTAAGGAACTAGATCCATCCATCCATAACTATAGTTCGCATATACGAACAAACAACCGTATCAACACTGAAAAAAAAAAGACGATCAAGTCAACATCTCTTCGGAAAAAGATCAGCGTCGCACACGCAAGTTAGCTTTTATTCGTCATTCACATCCCCTCTTCTACGGGCGGTGTTTTGATGCTGTTACTGTCGATGTCCAAGTGGTTTGCGGGAGCAGATGCGGCAGATGCTCTTGCGTTCCTTCGTTCGTCAGGAGACGGTGGACCGAAGGATGGTCGTCTTAGATTATCCGTCGCGTCTTCTGGTATGCAGGTACACGCTACATCTGTTCCTACCCATATGGATAAATAAATACATAGATTTATTTATACGTGTACTTGCGCATGTAAAAAAGGGTGCGGGAGCGTAAACCCGAAACGAACCTTTCACACACACACACACACACACACACACAAACGCTCTTAAGGCGAAAACAACGAAGCAATACGGGGAGGTTCATGCCATACGCATTTCTAAGTGTACCGAAACCGTCTCACGGATGCACTACCACTGGAGAAAGTAGAAGCGACACCTCAAAGAAGAGTCACATACTGAAACACAGACACGCTAACAAACACAGAAAAAAAGTGAACAAACCTCACGATACTGAAAGAAAATAAAGAGGTAAGCACATGAGTTGAATGACATGAAAGAGGGAGATGCGAATTCAGAGAAGATAAATATATATATATATATATAGACGTAAAAAGAACATTCGAACGCACGCCACATGCCGTCTATCTCATCTCTCTTTCCTCTCCTTTTCACCTCCTCCTCCTCTCGCTTTCTTTTTACCTTACATATTGACGTCCCTTTTTTCGTGGTAGTGGAGGGGGGGGGGGGATGGAAGAGCAGGAGGGAGAGAAGCGTACTGCTTTTAAGGATAGCGCCACTTACCCAATTTGCTCACGCGCCGTCATACAGTATCTGTTTCTTCCGCAAGTCCCTACGCGCCGGTCCTGAATTCAGAGGTAACCACGATGAAAAGGAGGGAGAGAAGAGAGAAAAGAGGAGATTTAACAGCGCCGAACTACACACGCATACACACACAAGAAGAAAAACAAACACAAACAAAAGAAAGAGGTTGCCTGTGCAGTCGAGACGCGAGCTGAACACCAAGCCAGAAAAAAAAAAGGTGACGTATGAAAAAGCAAGAGCGTTTCAAAATCTGTAAAGGTAAAGAAGAAGAAGAAATCACAACTTCTCTCACCTTCACTCCAAAGAGAGAGAGAGAGAGAGTTCGGCCATGGGGAGATGAGAAAAAGGTGGTGGCCATGAAGCCCGTCGGGTTCCACTAACCCCAACCTCACTTCCTTGTTTTCTCTTCTCCAGCTTAAAGTATGTTTGGTTCTTCTGTTCTCCCCCTTTTGCAATATATATATATATATATATATATATATAGTATGCATATGCTCTTTCTCCGTATACAAAGTGCGATGCCTGAAGGGCAAGGGAGGTGAAAGGCTCCCTTTGCATAGGCTGGATGGTTCCTCTGCCTCCCTTTCTTTGTTACAACATGAACACTCGATACGACAGAGAGAGAGAGAAAAAAAGAAGAAGTAGAAGTAGAAGGGGTAATGACGGGGAAAAGAAAACGTGGCGCACAGCGCGCGCGACCAGTCGAAAGGCACCAACACGCACTCACTTCCCGACCCTCATTCAACAGCGAAAAAAAAGGATCTCAGTCCCCTGAAGTCCCGTCCACACGTCCACACACACACACACACACACCCAGAGAGACATATACACAGTCACAGAATACTTATCACAAGAAGGATAATGCCAGGGTGAAAAGGACGTGCAGCTTGAGGACGCTGAGAGAACACGCCACGTAATAGAGAAAAAGCGGGGCATGACATCTCTGTTTCGCTGTACTCTTCCCCCCTTGTTCTTCGGTGAATAGAGAGGATGTGCAGCACCCCCTCTTTCTCGTTAGGGAGACGCGCAACACCAGTTCATGGTGGAGCTTCGGATGGGATGGACCGTGAGCGACAACGGCGAAGTGGTGCCGGAATACCGCGCGGTGGAGGGTGTGTTGGGGCAGTGCTGTTCGAGGCTGCTGGACAGTGACGCGGCGCCCGTAGGGGAGCTCGGGACGTGGAAGGCTGTGAGCGGCATGTGCGGATCGGGGTGGAGGAAGCGGCACTTGCGGCGGTTGCAGCGACCGTTGAGATAGTGACGGCACACACTTGCCGAGGCCGTGGTCCCTGTATGCGACGCGGAGTCCGTTGGTTTGCCGGCCGCGTGGCCCCCCGACGGCGCCGCGAGCGGCACGAACTCCGCCTGCGGCAACGTTGGCATAATCGCTGATGCGGAGTTCCTCTCTTGTGTGGCGGAGTTGAGGCTGTCGTACAGGCTCGAGGGATTGGAGCTCACAGGATGAATCAGCATCGGGAAGGAAGAAGAGAGGCTGGAAGCAACTGGGGAAAGAAGGTAGACCACCCCGCCGTTGTTAAGCGTCTCGTGTGGCTGCGTCGTCGAGCACAGATAGTAGGAAATACCATTCGAGGGGACTCCGAAGGGCGCTGTGGTCTGCATCGGTGGCATGCTCATCTTTTGTACCGTCTGCGAGGAGGGATAGAGGTATGTAACCGGCTGCTGCTGTTGCTGCGGTGGATGGAAGTCACGAAAGTTGGTATCGGCGGGATAGCAAGGCACCCCGCCGGCCGAAATATTCTGCAGGTATACCATGGGTGGCATGCTCTGCTGCGACGGGACCGCGGAGGGAACCTGGAAGTACATGGCGATCGGCCAAGAGGAGTAATCAATTGCAAATGTGAAAAAAGAAAATAATAAAAGGCAGGAGGATATCCCTCGATGGACACGAAAAGATGAAAGAGAAGGGAGAAGCGGGAAAGGGGGTGGGGGTGAAGCCACGTACTCGGGAAGCGAGTAAGAAAAAAAAGCGTAACAAGACAGAAGAAAAAACCGACGGAGTTCGCGAAAGGGAAAGAGAAAGAGAGAGAGAGAGCGAAAAGGCGCACCAAAAAACTACGAAAAAGAGGGGGGGCGGGAGATAAAATCGTCTTGAGGATCTACTAAGCGCGAGCTCAGGAGACACACAAAAAAAATCAGACGGGAATGGGAACAGGAGTTAAAGCAAAAAAGGGTGCGCTTCGGATACTCTAAGCGAACGAAATGGAGAAGAGCGGAGCGGAGCGGGGGGTGGGGTAGGATAGAACGGGAGGGTCGACGAGAAGGAAAACTAGCCAGACAAAAAAAATAAATATGAAGAAGTCAAAAAAAAAAAAAGATGGTCTCCTGCACTGAAAAAAAAGGAGTAGGATCCCCAATACTTTGTTTTTTCAGAGGTAGGAGTTAGGTATATAAATATAAAGAGATGACACGGTAAACCGCGATGCAGTACGGGGTACGGGTAGAAAAGAACAAAACGAAACAAGTCGAGATAGGAGTGAAAAGAGAGAGAGCCAGAGGAGGATAGAAATGACGCGAGAGCGTTAGAAGAAAAGAGCGAAACTCACAAAATCCCAAACCGCAATGTGCACAAGAAGAAAAGCAGATGTACTTGACAGAGCTGTTGTCTTAATTTTTTTTTTTTTGGTAGAACCTCGAGAGAAGAGAGCGAGTCCAGTGAGCACCGCTATGCTCGCAAAAGAAGTTTTTTTTTTTTGCAAAAAAAAGGGGGAGCTGCGATGCGAATAAAAAAAGGGGAAACCGCCGTTTTTTTCCCTTTCGATGGTGGTGGTGGTGGTGGTGGGGAGGGAGGAGGGGGGAGGAGGGAGGAGGGAGGAGGGAGGAGGTGAACCCTCCTGCTTGGCGAGAGAAGAAGAGGAAGAAGAAAAATAAACCACAACGCACACACACACACACACACACACACACTTACTTAGGTGGACCTGTCACCGTGTATCCTCCGTTTGTTCCTCTAAAAAATCCAAGAAGGAATCCGATAGAGAGAGAGGTCAGCTGAAGGGAAGGACAATGCGAAGGCGCGTCACTGGCAGTTGTTCTTGTTGGTATTGCTATCGGGGGGAGATGATGATGATGATGATGATGCAACGCTTCTTCTTCGTCCCCTTTTCTCTTCTGTAGGTAATCCACGGGAGCGACAATACGGTTTCTACCGAGTGTTTCGACGTCAATGCTGCGAGGGTACCGTACGAGGGAGGGGAAACCCAGAAAAAGATAGTTGAAGCAAAAAGAACAGCGAAAAAAAAGAAAGCAGGGAGGGGGAGAGGGGGAATGAAAAGGAGAAAGGAAAGGGGGAGAGACGAATAAACTGACAAATGTATACTTGTATATAGATATTTGTATAATGCGAATTCAGCAACCAAAAACAAAACAAAAAGAAACCAAAAAGGGGAAAACCCCGAGATAAAGCCTAAACAAAGAGAGAAAGGAAGTCAAAAGGGAAAGAATGGGAGGGTGGTTGTGTCTCCTCTGCTGAAAAGAAAAAAGGAATACAGGAAATCGAATTCGCTCTGTCTTCTCGTGTTGAACAGAAACAGAGATATAAAAAAATAGAAGCAGCGCGTAGCTGCGAGCGGGTAAACAAAAAAATATGTTTTCCTTTTGTGCTGTTCTCACTTGAAAGATCGGAAGGAACGAACCACCACAAGTCTTCTGTCTCTAATTTCCTTATACTCGATAGAGGAAAAATCAAAGAGCGAAACGAAGAACGAAAAGTGGTTCTGTAGGGGGGGGGGGGGGGAAAGGAGGAAGGAGAGAAGAGGGAGGGGGGAGGGGAGAGGGGAGGAGGAGGAGGAGGAGAGAGAGGACGAAGAGGAAGGAGGAAAGGAAGGATATATATATATAGTTAGGGAGAGAAAGCGACTCACCAAGATGTCAGGTCGTGATCAAAGACTCTTCAACTCGCAGGAGTTCGAAAGGAAAGCAGCAGAAATAGCAAACACAAGAACAGCAGCAGGTACACCAAAAGAGAAGCGTAATGTTATGTGTGTTTTTTGTTTCGTGTGCGCCTGTCGCTGAAGGATGAGTAGAGATAGATAGAAGAAGGTGAAATAAAACAAATCGAAAGGAGTGTAGCAAGAGAAGGGAGTGAGGGGGGGGGGGAAAGGGGAGGAGAAGTGGCACCGCAACACCAGAAAAGGGTCTGAACTGGCAGGACTGGCGACCACCTTCGTGAAATGGGGAGGAGGAGGAGATGAGAACTTCGATTTAAAAAGTGGAGCCGCCCGTAAAACTGGGATAATGAAAAGGGGGGTGGGGAGGAAGATGGGTGGACACAAATGTGTGTGTACGTGAGTGGAGGGGTAGGAAGTGGGAAAGGCAGAAAGAAAACCGAGGTGGGGAAGAGGGGAGGGAAAGATGAAAAGACAGGAGGGGAGGAGGACACCAATAGGAGGACCACGGCACCCTTTCTTCTCTTTTCTTCTCTTGTTTTCTCTCTTTTCTGTTTGTCACGAAACCAAAACTGAAAAAAGTGAGGGAGGAAGAGAAAAGAACCGCGAGAGAAGGTGAAGCCGAATCGGAACGTAGTGGTGGAACTTTCATGATGGTGGTGGTGGCCACGTGTATCGATGGGGGACGGTGTACACAGAGCGGGTGAGCGAGAGGGGTAGGGAGACAGAAGAGGTAGTGAGAACGCAGAGGAGGATAGGGAGAGAGGGAAGTAGAGATAGAAGAAAGGAGAGGGGGAATGATGAGCAGAAGGAGGCAGGAAAGCGTTGCGGACATCCCGCGAAGCGCTACAGCTCCAAACCGTTGACGTTTTGAAACGAAACGAGTAAAAAAAAGAGGCGAGACGAAGCGTTCACGGCGTTGATTCACTTCTCCTTCCCCCGTCGGGTACGGCATCTGAGATGCGTAAGGCTCCCCCCCACTTATGAGGCTTTGATACATAGAAAGCAAGGGAGCCTGCGAAATGCTAAGAGGCGCGCCATCACCTTCCCTTTCGCTTCTCCTTTGCAGTATATATATATATATTGGGGTTTCTACGCTTCGTTCACCTGCCTTCTGCGGCTGCCCTTCAATACATTTTCTCCAAGCTTTGGCGCGCGCTTCCCTCTTTGCATAAAAGGAAAACAGGATCGCATCGGCATGACGGGCTGCTGCCAGCGGCATGGCGGCGCAGAGGATGGCAAGGGAGGGGGATAGTGGTGGTGGGAGTGCGGGAAATAAAAGAGAGGGCAGAGCGCTTTTAGCACGGAGAAAGCGCCGTTCTTCGTGTCGCTTGCTCCACTGAACTGCAGCATCTGATTGCGCTTCGAGAAGGGGAGCCCCCCCCCCCCCCCGAAAAAAAAAGAATGCGTCTGCACCCCACACCCCACCCCACTACCCAACACACATGAAAAAAGGGAAAGGATAGATACTCAACGTTATCAAGTTTTCTCCCTTCGCATCAGTGGAGCTCTGCGATGAGAGGCAGACGACGAGGGGATAAAAATGAAGCAGAGAGGCAGACAGAGGGGGGGGGCAGCGGTGGGTGGGAAGTACAGCATGGTGGGTGCGCAGTAGCCTCATCCGATATGCAATACATATATCGGTTGGTTCCCTCAGGAGGAGGGGGGAGGGGCAGTTGGGTGTGCTTCGCACTTCTTTCGTTTCCCGCCTTCACAGATCCACTTCTTCACGACAGCTTCCCTCGTGTGCGTGCGTGCGCTCGATCAGGGCAGCGGCGGCGAGAGTACTCATGTGTCCCTGTTGTCGTGCAATCGCGCTCGGACGGCGCGGCTGTACTCGAGCTGATGGCGAAGCGCAACTGAGGCGGCGTTCTCACGACGTACGTCAAGCAGGAAGGATGTCAGCTCCGAATGCAGCTGCGCTTGTTTCTGCTCTACTATAGGATCGCAGAAGGCGAGGGTGGCAGAGTGAACGTGATTGTAACGGTGCTGACACCCTTTCGCCTTCTCCTGCGCGTTGCGCTGTCGTAGGCGAGCTGCTAAACGTGCGGCGAGGGCGTCTTCATCCACGCGAAGGCGCTGAGGATTCTGAGAAAACGGCAGCTCGAGGGCTCGGTCTGATGGACCGGCCGGTTGCCTTTCATCCGTGAGGGACGCTCTGCGAGATCGTGTCAGACGCGCGTGAAAACAAGATGGAGATGTATCCTTGTTGTTGCACAGGAAAGAATTTGGGTTAGAGAAGGAGGGCAAGTTTGTAGGCAAAGCTGGCGCCGGATCCTGTAGCGTTGCCTCATGGACAGATGGATGGCTGTCTTCGATTTCAGGGACACTACAGGAGTGCCGTTCAAACGGGTTTGTCTGGAGAGCGGCCTCTACAAGTGATGGTGGTGCTTCAAACAGCCACCGCACTCGTTCACCCCACACTGCATAAGATTCTGCCGTGGAAAGCGAGTCATCGCGGCCCATGTCTGACCTGAGGAGGGACGAAAAAGAAGTTGCATAAGAAACAAAAGAGAAACAATATAATTGAGAGAGCCCTTCCTCTCTTTTTTTTGGGGAGTTGAGATATCGATCGTCTGCGCTGAAAGAGGTTTGTATGTCTATGATAATTCTGTAGTTGATGCGTGTCGATGCGCTCCGACCCCGCCGCCGCGGATATCGCCGCGCACGACTCTTCTGAGATAAGTCGGGATGCCCGTGCGGCGATCAAACATAAAAAGAAAAGAAGACCGTTGCCCTTTCACATAGTAGCGAGCAAAAGGGAGGCGTGTGAGGGAATGTGGGGCCGTGTTAGCGGCAGAGGGTGAAGAAATATTGAATAGAGGCGGAGGGGGGAGGGTAGTGAGGAAGGGAGAGGATCGCCAATGTTGGAAGAGGGGGATGAGCTGGGAGAGGCTATCATATATATATATATATATATGTAAGAACGGCATGCTATTCGGGCGGTGGACGCTACCCGCTCCATTAAGCAGACCAGCGACTCACCGGCAATGAAAGGGCCGTGACACTCGGCCCTCTCCTCCCCCTTCCTTTCCACCGCTTCCCGTTACGCCTTAGATTTGAGTATCCGTCCTAACTAGAGTTGCGAGCAAGCACAGAAATTGGCGAAGGCGCTCCACCCGTAGAGGAGAGGGGAAGGGGTGACAGACCTCCGCGGCGGCGACACACGTCCCTCGAACGGTTCACAACTCGTAGAGAGAGGAAGAGGGGGAAGGGGAGGAAAGGAAAGGGATAATCCTCTGCTCTTTACATCTTGTTAGTTTTCATCGTACCTTTTCAAAAACGCGGATCCATCCGTGTCCCTCTCTTTATATATATATGGAAATAAGAAAAGAGAGAGAGAGGGTGGTAGCCAAACCTGTTTGTACACACTGACCGACCGCGAGTCAAATATTTTTTGAGTGCGCTGCCAACCACAAACGAAGGACACAAAGACTACTGCCACCTCCGCTCATTCGGGCCCTCCTCAAAAGGGTGTGAGAGAGAGGAGGGGAGAGAGAAAAGGTAATACTAAAAACTAGGCGAAGATGTGTGGAAGAAGCAAAACCAACAGAGACGCACATACGAAGTGTGAGACCTTCCTTGCTCAGCTAGAAACATAAATAAATACTTATATATATATATAGAGAGAGAGAGAGATAGCTAGAGAGAGAGAGAGATGGGAGCTGCGCGTGTGTGCGTACAGAAGCACCGATGACACATCGACCGTGCAATAGTCTCTCTTTGCTTGCAGTAGGAGTTTCAGTGGAATGCACGCTAAACACACGCAGGACGCATCCATACTCCTCACTAACCCATACAAACACACAGTCACACACGCACTTTCCAGAGCTCAAAAGGCAGAAGCGAAGGAGAAGAGAGCGGAAGGGAAGGGTGCTGGCAATGAGCAGTACGCCCTAAAAGCACACGCACATTTTGCACCACCAGCCGCGACAACAAAGAAGAAAAGTCATACATAAAGTGAGGATACGTGAGAGACCCCCGCTATTCTGTGAGCCTTGGCCATGAAATAAAAGCCTCTCAAGAGAGACTGCTTCAATCTCTGTCTGTTTGTGCTTCCCTTCTTCACTCGCTGCATAAGTCTCCTCTGCAGGGAGGCAGTAGAGGAAGCAAGAAGGTTTTCGACAGAAATCCTCCAATACACTTTAAAGAGAGTTGCAATGAGCACCAAAGAATATTCCAAGCGCGAGAGAATGACGAACAGAAAGGGAACGAACGATGTGTTATCTATTCTTCTTTATATCACCAAAAGGACTTCCTCTCCCATCGCTTCGCCGTTCTCTCTTTAAGCTCAGAAGACGACAAGAAAAAAAGCGCGCTTACATACACCGATACGACGGCAAAACGAACTTGCGTGCTCTATTTTTCCTCTTGTGGCCTCTGCTTCCGTTACAAGGACAGTAATGAACGTCGCTGCCTCCCCACCCGCCTCTTGCCAGAGGCGGCGTTACTTGCTTTGAACTTCTCTCCTTCCCTCCTTTCCTTTTCTTTCATCCCTCCTTCGCCCAACACTACACTCACCTGACTTTTCTCATTTTTTTGCTTTCACGGAACGAGGAGCAGGCAGGAAAACATCCGCGAAAGACTTCGAGCGCAGGGGAGCCGAGGAATACAATACACACATATATATATTGACTTCCTTACGCACGTTCGCATGCACGATGTGATCTGCACTGAGATATTTTCACAGACCCCCCACCCCCCAAAAAAAAGAAAAGGAAACAATCATCATTAAACTTAAGCAATATATATATATATATGTGTGTGGAAGGGGGGTCTATGAGAGGTGCTGTCACGGTGCACATCTGCGAAGCGGGATGCTCATCATCGTTTGTATTGCACATCCCTCTTCATCTTTTCCCTTTGTCTCTTTCCCTTTTTTTACTTCTTCCCGCTTCCACCGCTGGTGCCCATGCCAAGGGCAGTCTTGTAGGAGTCGTAGATCCACCACTGCAGGCCCGTCAGCGTACCAATCATCAAGATACGAGTGCCAAGGCCCTTCGTGCACACCTTCATGTACCCCATTTCCTTCGCTATCGCACCGTAAGACTTGCCGGCGTTACTCGACTTGCCGCGCGCCGAGACCAGGGTGTCCGCAGGATGGGATACAATGGCGCAGACCACACCGGCGATGTAGCCAGAGGCGAAGGTGATGGACAGCTGCGTCGCCTTGCTGTACTGGTCCTTCGGTTTCGTGAACACGTGCTGGTAGAACAGGCGGACAATCTTCTCAAAGAAGAAGAACTTCGCCATCGTATACGGGATCTGGCGGCACCAGAGTGGCGTCAAAGACTTGAAGGGGAAACCCGAGGTGGGGTCCGAGCGCATGGCCGACATGGCCGCCAACATACCGGTCGGGAAGGTGCCTTTGGGGGAGGTCTGCACCTTCACTTTTGTCATCTCGAACGGGCAGAGGCCCATATCGGCGAAGAATTCAGCAGACGCAGACCCGGCGAGCCAAATCAAGCCCTCGTACTTCTTTGCGTTCTCCTGCCCGGCAAGGTTGGCGTAGAAGTCCTTGAACACCTCGTAGAGACCAAACTTGAAGGCGCCTTGCGCAGAGTAGCCGAAGAAGGTGGGGAGCCAGCCCTTCAGCAGGCCGTGTGCCCCCATCCCCTCCTCTCGCACGATCAGACGGATGCCCTGCCCGAGAGATGTGAACCGCTCGGGGCTCACTTGCATGTTGCACTTCACCACATCGAGGGGGCACACGGCGGTGTGGGTCGTACCACAAGCCAGGATACCACCGCCGATGCACTTCGTGTAGTAGCCGAGGTCGTGGGGATGGTCGGCATTGACGTAGCGAGCATCCCACGCCTTTGCTTGAGCGGCCATGGTGGCGAGCGAGAGAGGATCGGAGTGCGATGGTATACGACGTGTATAGATGTGTGTGGGGGCAGTGTGTGCTTGCTCAAGGGTTTATAGCACAGCGCGTGAAGAAAATGACAAAAACGGAGAGAGAAGAGGGCGAAACACCTCGAAGCACAGAGAAGGTATACGGCGGAAGCGGACAACTACAGAGAAACGCTCAGGTGCACCGCAGGAGAACGGAAAGGTACACGCGTGAAGAGGTGTCCCATTTTCGGGTTGACACTCACCCCAAGAAATATATATATACATATATATGTAGATATAGATCAACAGAAGACATAAATATTTTTGGATATCCCCATATCCGTAGAGAAGACGTGTGGGAAAGGAGGCACCACCAAAGTTGTGGATGCGATGACGGGGGGGGGGAGAGGGGGGGGGGAGAGAGCCGATGGAAAAACACCGAGACAGAAAAGAGAAGGATGAAGACGGGAGGAGGAGGAGGCGGGGGGGAGGGGAGAGTTGGGTTGAATGGCTTCTTCCTGCGGCAGCTGGAGCAGACCGGAGTGTGTGTGTGTGTGTGGCATGGGGACTCGCGAGTCGATATACATATATATATATATCGACTTGCTCGTTGTCTGTGAAAGCGAGGGAGAAGTAAAGGCATCATCAGAGATCCTCACACTCCTCTCGTGCCATCCGATTTCCCACTGCTGCGTCTTGAATCACCTTCTTCGTACACACGCGGGGCGTCGCCGCACTATACATCAAGGAGAACCCACCACAGCACACGAGGAGAAGAAAGGGGGATTGGGAGAAGCTATGTCCCTTTCCTTCGTCTGCCGCACTCGATGCTGCGTTCGGTGGCCTGCCGCTAGAATTCGAAGGAATAGATTTGGAGTCTGCGTAGAATAACACGCGGAGAGCCGCACGAAGATAGGAAGGGAAACACAGAAGAAGGCCGCTCCTACTCTCTCCGATTCTTCTCCCCTTTCCCGTTCCCGCACCGCATTCAGTGTGGTGTTGGCAAGCGGAAAAAAGAAAGCGAGAGCGAAGAAACGCAGCGACAAGACGCGAGGAAAATCATTGTAGGAGGTGAAGTAATTTCTGGACAAGCTTTTGGACATGCCTCCCTTCTTTGATGTGCTGTTCTCTGCGCTTCTTTCGCCGCCGCCCTTTCGTATGGAGCTTAACCACAGCAGCCACATGACAGAAAGTCACACTTTCGCTTTCCCTCTCGCTCGCGTGAGGGATTTCACAGGTCTGCTCTTTTTAACCACCCTCCTCCGCTCTTGATGCCCCCAAAAACAGCGAGCACAAGAACACGTCGGGCGGGGGGAGGGACCCAGTTAGAACACCTGCAAAACAACAAGAGTTGTCCCCCTGTGTAGGCGTCCCCTCTCTTCATGCTTGGCTTTGCCAGCCCTCGAAAACGGTGTCATAGGTGCCTCTCATGCAGCAAAAGGGAGCAAACGAGCGGCGCTTCCCTCCCCTCGCCTTCGTGCCGCCTTTCATCCTCCCACCCTCCCCCACCCCAAAGCTTAATGTCTCCATGCCTCAGGACCGGAGACGCACCGCATTGATTCTCGGGGGTTTATCGATGAACATGTGCTTCTGATGCAGCTCGCGCCACTCCGACGATTCCCGCTCTAGAATAGTGCCATAGGTCGTCATGTCCGCATCTTCGTACTCCTCGACGAGCGAGCCTTCGAATCCCTCGGGGCGGAAGAAGCGGACGATGAGAAAAGACACGCTAACCGTGCCTACGATGAGAACAGCGCTGCTGTAAAAAATAAGCGGTCCGCCTGTCATCGCCATGACGATAAGAAAAACGCTGAAGGTAATGGGCACCGCAGCCCACAGAAATGCGGCAACACCACCGCCAGGGGCGCGGTAGGGGCGCTCTAACAAAGGCTGCGTAAGGCGCAGCTTCAGGAACGAGGAAAGTACAGCGATGAGTCGCAAGGCATACAGCACCTGGTCCAGCTGCACCAGCGTCTGGAAAGTAAGGCAGACAGAGAGGATACAGGTGACGGTCGTGTTCGCGAGGATCGCGTTCACAGGAACGTGATGCCTCTCAGAGTACTTTGCCAACCATGTGGAAACGAAGGAGGGAAAGGCGTTGAGCGTGCCCATGCCCGCCAAGGACCGCGACGTGGTAGCCAGCAGCGTTGTCATGAGGCCTAAGGTCGAGATGGCGCCACCGATCATGACGATCACCGCCATGGGCGTGCCCCCGACCGCTTCCCCTACTTTCACCCAGAATCCATCCCCCCACTCGTCGAAGCGGACTGCTTGCAGTTTCGTGGCAGAGGCACCAGCCAAGATGGGTGGTATGTACGTTGCCAGCGCAGCCACGATCATCAGCAGCAGGGCCCGGATGAAGGTAGGGTTGGGGTTTTCAACTTCCTCGATGACGTTGCCGGCGGAGTCGAAGCCGGAGAAGTTCCAAGCCACCACCGGCAGAAACACAGCCCAGTTGATGCGGTCTGGTACATACGCGATCCGTCCCCAATCCAGTCCGTGCGGTAGCTGCAGGAGAAACATGAGAAAGAAGGGCAGTATCGTGATGCACATGATCGCCACACTGAAGGCCCCGACCAGCATGACACCGACAATGTTTATACCGGCACACATCCAGAGAAAGCCAATCTTAAGAAGTGTCTTCGCTGCCCAGTCGAGGTGAAACAGCGTCGCGCAGTAGTCCGCGAAGACGGCGGGGTATAGACTGTTGTCAACGGTATTTAAAAACGCTGTCCACAGCACCGCGGTGAACGTCATCCAGGGAGGAAAGGCGCAGTTCACCCACATGATCGGCCCCGCGTTGGACGGGATCGAGCAGGAGAGCTCAGCCACGCAGAGGGAAACGGGAATTCCCCAGACAAAGGGGATGAGGCACAGAAACACGATAGAAAGCAGCGGTCCGCCTGCGCTGACGGAGTCCTCCAGACCGTAGCCGCCGCTGATGCTGGCCGTGTAGATGACGCCCAGGAGGGTGAGCGTGGTGAGTACGGCCTTTGGCCTGACATCGTTGTCCCCTCGCGGACTACGAAAGCGAACGATCGGGGATGCACTGCGTGCACGCGACCCCATCAAGGGGGCAGCGGCGAGCGATCCACGACTCCGGTTCATGGCGGAGGGAGAAAAAGTAGAAGAATACGTATACAAAGAGAAGGGAAGCTGGAGTGTGTGTGGGTGTGTGGTGGTGGTGGTGGGGAGGAGGGGTTTGAGGGGGTGGTGGTAGCCTTTCCCCCTCCCGCCGCCAATTTCTTGCCGCGTGAAAAGGAAATCGCGTCGGGACAATATCCTCCGAGAGAAGATAATAAAAATACTACTATAGAGAAACCCCAAGAAAAGAGTGGTGAAAGGAGGACCGAGATCGCAAGAAGCGCAAACAAATGTTGACCGGAATGTAATGAAAATAAGTAGAATCTGCAACAATTATTGCGGTGACCAGACAAACAGACACCCATACACACCGACCACCTATACTCTTGTGCCGTATCCCTTGCAACGGCTCTTTCTCGCTCCTTGCAGACGAAGAGGAAAAAAAAGTTGCTGTTACGGAGACGCTGAGAGAAAGGGGAGGGGGCTATCTCACCAATGAATGCTTCGGGCCTACGATGTTGGAGAGCGCTCGTTCTTGGCTCAAAGCTTGATTGATATGATATCTTTTCTCTCTCCCCTTCTTTTTTTCCACAAGAGAACGAAGTGGATGTAGAGGAGGGTTGATGAGTCAGTCGATACGTAGATAGGCAGTTGTATATATATACGCCCACTCGGGGGCACACAAGGAGTACACAGCGCCAGCCCTGTTGCGCTAGTCAGAGCAAACTCGCTGTAATACTAGTATACTTTTCTTTCTCGTGGGGAGACGAGGGACAGGGAGAAGGGGAGGTTGCAATGCCGGAGGAGAGAAGAGGAGGGTGATTGAGAAGGATAGCCAATACGGAGGGAAGGGAAAAAGGGGGAAGGAAGTCGGTAGGGGGAGGCAGGTGAGGGTAGGTAGAATCTGTAGAAGTTCTTTCCCCACCTCATCCTATAAATACACCCTCTTCGCACCGTCGTCGTCGTGCAGCTAAAGAAACAGCTGCGAAGTACGGGTACTGTTTAGCCTTCACCTCTCGTCACCTCCATCTATGCGGCTGTTCCCCTCTGGTCTCCACGACACCCGCGCACACCTGCACAAACATTGAAAAACTCCGATGCAACGGGAAAGCCGATGTCCTTGAGGGCGTATGAGGAAGCCAGCGGCCTTGCACAGACGGCGTCCACCTTTCCTTTGCATTAGGGGGCGAGAGAGAGAGACAGAGAGGAGATGATAGAAGGCCTGAGGACCGAAGACACCTAATCAAAGGTCGAGGGAGGGTGCGTGTGCATGCGCAGGAAGTAATGCGTTGAGTGAGCACTTGTAGTCGATGGAGCCGGCGTCTGGCAACAAAAAAAGGCCAGCGAAGGTGTTTCAACCAGATAAAAATGAAAGAGAGGGTCGAGGGTGGGGAGAGACGCAAACGAACCCAATCAAGAACGTCGTCGAGACCGTTCTGGGACGCGAAACAGAAAAAAGGAGAATGAAAAGGAAAAGAGAAGAGCACACACGAGATGCGCACCAAGAAAGAGGGAGATGCCTCAGTCACCCTTGATAGAACACAGAAAGAAGGAGAGCAAGAGAAGATAGGCAAAGCGTTACTTTCTTTGCGCCGTCCTCCCCCAACATAGACGTTCTGAGTAGAAGCGAACCCACCGGAGGCGGAGACGAAGCACTCGGAGAGGAAAAGGGCCACGAGCTCACGGGGACCAACACAGATCCTGCAGCTATATTGAAGACGTGAATGGGGAACGAAAAAAAAATGAGAACGAAAGAAAGAGAGAGTCACATTCCTTTACAAAGCAGTTGCCGTATGTTGATCGACTTCCCAAAAGGTAAAAAAAAAGCTTTCTGTTGTTCGCAAGAGAGTCCCTCCGTGGGGAGGGTGCGCACCTCGCGAGGCTATCCACATATGTCGTTCCTCATCGAGCTTTGTTAGCCTCAGAGTGGGTCGTAGATTTGGGCTTTCAACGACCGAGCGAGCACGAAAGAACGAAAAACACGCGCGCACACAAAAGTGCTCGCTGCTCTCTTTTTCTCTCTCCCCGCCTTCGCACTCCTCACGCAAAATGTCCTACAGGGTGTCTGCTCCGATCCTATTTGCATCACCTCCCTGCTTTCACCCCCCCTCCCTCCCTCCCTCCGATCTCACCGCTGCAGCTTCATTTAGCGCCCCCGCAATAGCGCAAACTTCGCCTCGAGGTCGTCTTCCTCAGTCGGCTTCTCCTCCGCCTTCTGCGTGGCGACGTTCGGCAGCTTGATGCGCAGCTCCTCGTTGAATTGCTCCCGCATATCAAGCCCATGCTCATCCGCTACCTGGGCCATCAAGTTGTTTACCTCATCCTCTGGGGTGGTGGTGGCGGTGCTCTGGCCAATTGCCCCCTCCATGTAGGCCGACGTGACATCCATCGTCTCAAACTGGTGCTCGAAGGTGTCCATGAGCTTGCTGATCTTTGAGGGGTCCATCGTTTGGAGGACCTTGTCCATTCCTGTCACCATCTGGCCCATATTCTTGGTCACCATCTTCATCTTGATCGCCGTTTCCAACCGCGCCACCACGGCGTCCATGCGCGCCGCCAGGCGCAAGTGATTTAGCGCCTCATTCTTCTTTCGGATGCTGTTCTGGGCGTATATCCGAGCCCCTTCCATGTTGTTCTTCTCCATGGCTCTCTTGCACTTGTTCATCTCCTGCTTTTGCTCCTTCTCGCATCTTGTGGCATTTTTGGCGAACTGCTTGGCCGTGAACTTCAGTTGAAACTGGATATCGTATAGCTTATCGACGGACATGGCGACGGTGGAAGGAAAGAGAGGGGGGGGGTAGAAGAGGGATGGTGGAGAGGAATTGATAGGAATAAACAAAACGGAGAGAGGAAGATAAATGAGCAAGCCAAAAGTCCACGCAATGTAATGTAAACTGCACGATCAAAGGAGAAGAAACGAAGCGAAGACAGACTCTTTTCCTTCTGTCACAGCAGAATGAGCGGAGTACGTGGGAAGGGCAGCTGCAAAAGAGAGGGGGTAGGTGAAGCAGAGAGAGCGCTCCAGCTAATGGGGGGTAAAGAAGAGCCCAGAAATGTGAGCGTGAACGTCGATGCTACTACTGCGTTAGAGGCAGATGAAGCAATAAAGAGAGGAAGACGGAGCAGTGTTGCGATGGAAAATGCAATCCGCAACAAATCAAAGCTACATGAAGCAGAAATGAGAAATACAGACTTGTAAAAGGCGAAAAGACGAGTGGGTGAGGAGCTCACACACACGGGCGTGCACGATGAGGTTCGAGAGACGAGCTGAGATGGCACTGTCGAAAGCGAAACTGCGAATCGCAGCCGTTGCGGAGAGGAAGGAAGGCAGAGAGCGAGGAGAAAGCGAAAACGTGAGGGCGTGCGAGAAAAGAAGAGAGGGAAAAAGAGACGTGGGGGAGGGGAAGTACGATGAGGACGAGAGAGCCTCGAGCGCAACAACAACACCCACTCGGAGATAGGCTGAGAGTGAGATACGCTACGGCAGCTATTCAATACTTTCAGGAGGCTTAAGCAGTTGCACAACACACGATCGTGGTGTTTTGCTTCACGCGGACAGTCATGCCGCTTCAGCAGACCTCTGAAATCCTTTTAGACAAATTTTGCTCTCCCCTTCCACTTTCCCTGGTCCATAACAATCACGTCGTACACAGGGAGGCCCCTCGCTGAGTCTGTGTCGAGCCCAGGTGTGCTACGACAGAGAACTTTACGATCGCTTTTATTCTTTATCAATAATTCTTGATGGTGGGCCTAAAGCAGCTATAGAGATAAACAGCGGCGGAGCACCACTTCTGTACATCACCCGTAAAGCACGCGTATTTGCACACACACGCTCATAGACGTTGAAGGAAAGGCAAAGTAAAAGCGGGACAGATGGCCGCATTGTGTAGAGCATTCCCACAGGTGCACTACCTCAGCCAAGAGCCATCAGCAGCGCCGCTGCAACGTCCATTGATGGCTCTATTTTTCTGTTAGCCGTGCATGGAGGGAAGGGAAGGGGGGGGGGCTATGAGGGTAGTCATGGTGGTGAAACACCCGAACGAAGAAAGGTGAATGACCTCTCTACTGTCGGCAGCCGGAAAGGGAAAAAATCCTTTAGAACGCTGTCCCTAGGCGGATGTGATGCCATCGGTGTTGCCGGGTACGCTCGGGGACCGAACTGCCTCCACTAACTCGCCAAGGCTCTGTCCATCACCGCCACCACCCGCAACAGAGTTCTCCTTTTCCTCCTCCTCCTCTTCGCTGTCCGTGAGCACCTCAAAACTGATTCCGAACTTGGTGCACCAGCTCTCGATTTCCTGCACCACTGGGTGGCGTGGACCGTAAAAGCTCTGCGAGTCCACCCGCGAGGCTGCCAAGTGCTGCTGCGCCTCAAATTCATTGTCCGTCCACAGCAGAAACAGACCCAGCACAAATTCTGCCCTCACCGGACTGGGATGGGCGTTTTGAAAGCGCTCCTTCTGAATACGGCAGATGCCGTGGAGCATCTTGGACGCGTCGGAAAGGTTCTCGTCACCGAAAGCGTGGGCGGAGGCATAGCACCCACGTCGGAGTTCCTGCACAGAGTTACTGTCGTTGTACTTGAGCTGCATCTGCATATCTTCTCGGCGGGCTAGGACTTCGCCCAAGACGCCCACCAGATATTCGTACCAGATTTCTTTCGCCCCATCATAGAGCGCCATGGCACTCTCCATGGAAGCTTTGGACGCCATGACGTTACCGAGGTCAAAGTAGCTAAAACTAGTCAGCGCGTGCGTAGGACCGTGGACCAATGAGAGGTAGTACGTGGCACGGCAGAGGTGCTGCGTAGCGGCCTCGAGCTTGTTGTCAGCCCCGTAGAGGAGCCCAAAAGCCTGATGCAACTCGGCCTTCATGGCGGCCGAGACCTCATCCGCATGCTTCAGCATGATGTACTGGGCTAACGAGAGCATATCCTCGGCATCGCCATAGAGCTGAAGGAATTGTTTGGTCCTCGCCAGGTGCAAGTACGCAGGTATGAGAGCCATGTGATGGGGCCGGTAAAAGCGTTCTCGTAGGCGGAGCAGCAACACCCCCGTCTTTTCCGCCGCTGCGGCATCCCCTTCCAGCAGCAGCTGCCGGCAGCCCTCCTGCGCCTCATTTAGAAATTCGGCGATGGTCTGGCTCATCCGCTGCCGGTGCACCGCCCTCATTTTGAGCGCGTCCACCCCGGTAGCGGGGGTGTCCATCTGCGTCAGTAGTTCCTCGAAGCGCGCCTCCAGCGTACCCCAGGTAATACCGGCACAAGCTGCAGCTGTCCTGCCGCGTGGGACGGAGGAGGTGGAGGCGCTCGTACATCTGGCACCGGCACCGCCGAACCCCGCTCCCACTGCCCCCACACCAGCACCACCTCCAGAAACCCCGAATTTAGGAAAAGTGGACATGACGAGAGAAATCGCCCCTCCAAATTTTCCGCAGGCACACACACGGAGACGGACGTACACCTCCCTCCCACGCAGTGACCTTCTTTCTTGTCTTCCACGCTTTTTGCCTAAGGTGTGGTGTGTAACGAGCTTCGTGTACGGGAAAGAAATGGAGGGGGGGTGGGGCACGATGAGAGAAGATAAGTACCGCAGCGGTGGCTTTCGTATGCCTAGAATCAGCAGTAACACGGGTGCGATTTCTCGTGAAAGGAATAACCCGCGGAGAGATGCTTTTCACGGGAGTGAGAGGCGAGAAGTAGGAAACGGTTAGAGATACAAGATTTGGGAATGAGGAAACACAATGATGAGGAGGATCATATCCGGCTAGGGGGAGGGAGAATTCGATACCCTTCGGGCAAGAGCGAGTGGGCTTCTCGTGTCAGCTGGAGGTTGTAGAGGCACCACAAAACTTTGCGGTGTCTACGCTCGAAATTGGAGGGGCGAGGGACCAAGGAAGGGAGGTTGGTCCATACCCGTGACGTCTGAGTGAGAAGGCGATGACTTCGCCCCCTCCCCCCCTCCCCCTCTGAGCGAGGAAAGGTTCACGACTTACAAAGAGCTCCTCCGTGCAGCTGCGCAAAGGGGCGCTGACCGCTCCTTCCTCATCCCTTCACTCATTCCCTTGAGCAGGCTGGAGAGGTAAGGGTGGGTCGGTGGGGTGGCTGGGGTACTTCAATGCATGCGGCAACGAAACCTTTCTCTCCCCCCCAATCCTCCTCTTCGTCGGCCTCCTGTTTTCTTTTTTCCGTTTGAGATCCGTGTGTTGGCAGATACTTAGTCACGATGATCATATCTTTAAAAAAAAATTATGCGCTCAGACATTTCCTTCGTTTCTTTACGACTTAGGCGGCTCCCACGCGCAGAGCGGCACGCCTCACGCACACACACGATGATCGTTCTCTCTCCCTCCCCCCGCTCTATTCTTCCATCCGGAAAATGCAAGGAGTGAACAAACACGAAAAGGAATTGGATTCCCCCCTCCCCCCCTCCTCCTCCCATCATGAAGTGGCTGGAGAGGATGAAGAGGAAATTCACGTAAAGAAACAGAAAAAAAAAGAAGAAAGTGAAGATGCGAAAGAACCACCACGAGGAAAAGAAAGCCGAGGGCAGAAGAAGGAAAAGAGGAAGGGGGAGGAAAAAAAATGAGCAGCGAACTTCTCCTTCCTCCCCTCCATTCCTACTGCCACTACAGGAAAGAAAACAAAATAAGAAGAACCTCTCAAAGGCATTGAAGGGGATATGGTAATGGTGGTCGTTGTTGCTGCAGCAGCAGCTGCTGCTGCCGGTAGAGATGGAAAGAAAGGGGGGCAGAGGAGAGTGAATTTAGGGAAAGATCGTAGGTGAGAGACGCAGCGTGGCTTGGAAAGTCACAAGCGTATTTTTTCGTCCCGCTCCGTTCACCCCTCCTCCCTTCTTGAACCGTACCCCAGTTGCAGCAGCAGCTGTATCGATCTCCCTTTGTGTTGTTCGATGACTCTTGCCGCTCTTTCACCCACGCGCTTGGCCTCTCTTCGGTGCGGAAGCGTAGAAGCAAACGTAGGAAGGTGTTGCAGGAGTGCAGAGAGGCGCAGCAACGACAACAAAACCGAACCGTCAAGACGCCCCTTCCCCCATCCCCCGCTTCTCCTTCCTCCTCCTACCCATATAATGTTGGGCCAACTTCGAGATGAAAAAAAATAGGAAGCGCATCGATTTGACCTCCCTTTCCCCGAACCCTCCCTCACCAAAGCAGAAGGAAAACCAGGAAACAGGCACACACTCAGCGGGTACGGAAAGAGATCGAGAGAAACAGCAGCAGGAAGGCGTAAAAAAGTTCAATGATGGCCTAGTAGTGTTACTACGTTTTTGCTTTTTGTTCTTCCCTCTCTGGCGGTGTTTTGCGTGTGCAGATGGGGGGAAAAGGGGGTGGGGATGCAGTTGTTAGCCCCATCTTAAGTCTTTTTTATTCCCCTCTCCATTTTTTTTAGCGCACACCATCGTTCGTCTCTTCTGCTATCCTAAGCCACCCTCTCCACCACTATCTCCTCGATCCTCCCTGTGCGGTGCGTGTGCTTGTGCAGGTGTGCCTTTCTCTTGGTGTACACGTGCATACATGTAAACCCAACCACCCACTCGGAATATAGGTAGATGTAAGATCCCGCTTTGCAAGGCTCCCCCTACACTTCGCATCCGTCGGTCACTGCACCCTAAGTCGGTACAAAAAGATCCGCGGATGTAGATGCGCCCCCACACATACCCGAAGACCGTACGAATTTCACTAACCTATTCCGAGGATGGGAAGCTGTGTCTGCCGGATGCTTTATTCTTCCGTGTGGGACGCCAGGCTAGGGAGTGCGGTGGCCTACGCCAACGTAAGTGTGCGGTGCGGGAAAGTGAACACGGAGGAAATAGAGAGACGCTTTCCTCTTCCACCTTCCGCCGCCTCCATGTAGAGGGAGGGATTGAGGAGAGGGTATGCTTAGCTTGGTATCATCCTCGATCTTCCGATAGGCCTGTGCAAGACCACGGCCGACCCTTCACGCAGCGTTGCCTGCTTTGGGGTGCACTTCAGCTTTAGTCACTGTCGCTGCCCAGCTTCACGCTCTGGTGCATGGAGTTCAACGCCGGTGCGGTGACACCGAACTGCGGAGCCCCACCTCGGCCACCACGGAAGCCACCGCGGTCACCGCCACGGAAGCCACCGCGATCACCGCCACGGAAGCCACCGCGATCACCGCCACGGAAGCCGCCACGGTCACCACCACGGAAGCCACCGCGGTCACCGCCACGGAAGCCACCGCGATCACCGCCACGGAAGCCACCGCGGTCACCACCACGGAAGCCACCGCGATCACCGCCACGGAAGCCACCGCGATCACCACCACGGAAGCCACCGCGATCACCGCCACGGAAGCCACCGCGATCACCACCACGCCCACCGCGGAAGCCACCGTAGTTGGACTGCGCCTCAGTGCGGCTTACCTGACGCAGGGGCTCCTCTTCGTCGTCGTCGTCAGCGGCTGCCTTTGAGCGCTTCGGTGCGGGTGTGACGTCGTCCTCATCGGAATCGCTCACCGCCTTCTTCACGGCTGCCGGCTTACGCACAGGCACGTCGTCGTCGCTGTCGCTGTCCATGGCAGGCGCCTTCTTGGGTGCCATCTTGGGGGATGACTTCGGAGAAGCCTTCTTGGGAGCCGGCTTACGCACTGGTTCGTCATCATCGCTGTCACTGTCCATGGCAGGCGCCTTCTTGGGTGCCATCTTGGGGGATGACTTCTTGGGAGCAGGCTTACGCACTGGTTCGTCGTCATCGCTGTCGCTGTCCATGGCAGGCGCCTTCTTGGGTGCCATCTTGGGGGATGACTTCGGAGAAGCCTTCTTGGGAGCCGGCTTACGCACTGGTTCGTCATCATCGCTGTCACTGTCCATGGCAGGCGCCTTCTTGGGTGCCATCTTGGGGGATGACTTTTTGGCTGCCGGCTTACGCACTGGCTCGTCGTCATCGCTGTCGCTGTCCATGGCAGGCGCCTTCTTGGGTGCCATCTTGGGGGATGACTTCTTGGCTGCCGGCTTACGCACTGGCTCATCGTCATCGCTGTCCGAATCCGCAGCCGCCGCCGCCTTGGCGGCCGCGACAAGCGCTGAGCTGCCGATTTTGCGGGAGAGGATGATTGCCTTCGGATTAGCCTCCTCCAACGCGGCTACAGCGTTCGTGTATTTGGCATCCTTCATGTAAAGGTAAATGTGCGCCTCCAACTCATCCTTCGGGAGACGGAGAGACATGATGAAAGAGGGCGAGTAGCGGAGGGGAGTGCTGCACGGTAAGGCTTCTTTTGCGCCGTGGAAGATATCTAGGAAGGAGCTCGAGAAAGTGCTGGGGGCAAGTACGGTGAGATAAAGGGAAGGAAACACCAACAACAACAACAATGAAAATAAAATATTACTGCGTATACTTTACTAGCGATAAAATTGTGTACGCGTAAGTGCGCGATGGAGGTGGGTGAAGAAGATCGTAGGGAAAAACGAAGTGTTAAACGCCGTTACAGGGAACGTGCGCCGGAGAGAGAGAGAAAGAGGAAGGGTGGGCAAAAACGTAGGGAAATGGGCCGAAGGGTGAAGGGGGAAGAAAGGGATCAGCGCAGCATTGTGCTGAGATTCGATTAGCGAGGGGTGGAGTGGGGGGGGGGGAGAGGGAACGATAGTTCAGTGGCATCGAGCACAACGGTATTTGCTACGACGGCGTCCAGCTTCGTAAAAGTGAAAGATTGAATTGGGTTAGGTTGGCTGGGTGTGTAGGGTGTGTGTGGAACAGGAGACCTACAACGACGAAGGAAGACGCGTAGCGCAGTTCGTGAACCAAAAAGCTGACCTCCGGAAAGATAGAAAGAGCGGAGCTGCTCTCAGGGATCGATAAGGCTCACCTACCGATATATATATATATATATCCTTGTACATTTGTATGTGAGGCAAAAGGATGAGCTGTTATAGGCAGCACAGACAGATACACACGCAGAAAAGAAGCGCAGCAATAGCAGAACATTTTCACAGCGCCACCGCGGCCTTTGTCAAAGCCTTTACTCTCTGCAAGGCATCACGAATCCTCCTTCCCCCACCCGACCTGAAAAAAAGGCAGCGCTGAGAAGTATCGGAGTATACAACGCCAGCTGACCTCCCCCCTTGCCTGGGGCTCATCTTCCGCTGCGTTGGACGCGCCAGTTGAAGCGCATATGCTTGAGTTTGCGCTCTCTGCGTGACGAAGATGCTCCTGGCTTCACCGGATGTGGCGTTCGAACTCTGTTGAAGATCGTCTCCGCTGGCCGACCTACATAGTACGGCTTCGTGGTGGTCCCACACTGCTCGCACGACTCACCTTGGTACACGCGCTGCGTCGTTTTCGTCACCCAAACCTGGTCGGAGAACCACGTGTTGGCGCAGTTTCTGCAGCGGAACTTTCCCGTGCGTTGGGAGAGGGGCGGCGGTGTAAAGGCGATGTGTCGTGGTCGCAGCTGCAAGAACAACGTGAGACGGAACATTGTGGCGGGAGGGGGGAGGGGAAGGGGACGGAAGCTGAGAACGAAAAGGGGGGCGATCGTGGAGAAGGAATACACACACACACATACACAGGAAAGTGCAGGAGAGAGATAATGCAACCCCATCTACGTATGGGAGGAGGTACTTGCATTATTAGAGCCTCGAATTTTTTTTCTAGATCGAAGAAGGTGGTGGACCGTTCTTGCGTGTGCTGGGGAAGGAGAGAGGGAGGGGGAGGGCTGACCTCGTAATCGCACCTATCAGTTCGCAGCGGTGAGAGGCTATCGGCTGGATCGTCCTAGGCCCTACCGAGTGAAGCCTTCTTAACCGCCCCTCCCTCCTCCTCTGGTGAGGCGCCTTTCCCCGCAATGACCACTAAAAAAAAGCACAAAGTTGTTCCGTTCATCGGGGTTCGTTCGATGCACGCACTTGGGTCGCCTCGACCTCCGGGGTGGCGCCACTTCTTGCTGACAGTAGTGCCGCATACACGTATATCTATGAGTGGATGGCGGACAAACCTTGGGGAGGGCCCCACTTCCGCTTTCTCTCTCTTTCTACCCCCTCGTTCGATTCCGTCATCCATTTCTTTCGTTATCGTGTCTCCTCTATGAACTTGACAAGAGAAGAGGAGGGGAGGGGGAGGGGAAGGGCGTTATGAGCTCTCTGAAAAGGAGAAACACAACAAGGGGATGCGATCAGTCCACCTTTGGGCCGATCGCAACACGCACAAAATCCCAAAGGAGTAAAAATCTCAAGCCGAGAAGCCTCTCCCTGGCGACTACGATGATGAGGCCTTCGATGGCCCCTTGCTCTCCCGCTCGCCCCTCCACCCCATCCTCTTCTCTTTTGTTTTATCGGGAAAGCCGTTATGCATAGTTCAGGGCGGCTTCCACGCTCTCCGTCAACCATACAAATCCCTGAACACCTGCCAGGTACTGAAGGGCTCGTAGTTCCACTTCGATGGGAGCTGCCTTACCGACAAGTGTGCCGCAGCAGCCCTCCGTGACAAACGTGGTAGCCATTTCCTGGCACTTGGTGCACACAAAGTCTTGCTGACTGTATTGCAGGAGTCGCTGACTCACATGGCGAACGAGCGTGCTCTCCACAGATGCAGCCGCGATAGGGGAGGAGCACACCGGGCACGTAAAGGCTGCTGTGGATGTAGGACGCCGCACGAGTAGATCAAGGGCGATGGGGGAGTTGCAGAACCCGCAAGTCAGAGACAAGAGGCGATAGCTCAGGAAAGGATCAGGCTGATACTGCGCCTGCGCAGAGAAGGGACTAACACCGCAAAGACGCATGCAGTTACTGCTCACCTTGCCAACGGCTCCGTTGCAGGGAATTAGCTCCAGAAAGCGGCATATACATTTGGCATATTCGAGTGCAACGGCGCTGCTTGACCAGGGCGTGAGCTCACCGCGATCCTGCGCTGCCCGTTCTGCCTCTGTGTAGAGGCTACGTGTGTCGGCGATGTCTTGTACCTCCCCCATGAGGATGGGCTGCAGATCCTCCTCCATCCACTTTTGCGTGTACAGAAGGAGCCGCCTAGCGAGGTGGTCGTGCCGTGTGGCTAGAGTCACTGTGGGGTCCTCCACTGTGTCGCAGTAGGCTCTATGAACGATGCTGCACAGCCGATGAAGTGCGTCGACGACGCGTTTGAGGAACACCAGGCGTACACCACTCGGAAGTCGACTGGCCATCGTGAGCTGATGTGCAACGTGTAGGTCCGCTCGCTGCGGTTGCTGCCCTTCCTGGAACTTCACCGCTTCCTCCGCAGAAATGAAGAGTCCGGCGTGATCACTCGAATCCAATACAACATAAGGGCACCAATAGCGCACCGGCTGAAGCGCAAGCAGGAGGAGCATCGGCTGATCCTGGAGGGATGCGGTGACGAAGCGGGTGAAACTGACAGCCTCTTGCAAAGAGTACTTTGATGTCAGCACGGTCACGGCGCTGCCATCCACCTTAACGGTGCGGCCCCCAAGTTTTGCCAAGCGCAGAAGAATGCCGGTGAGAGCCCGATGTGCTAGGCTGCTGAGCAGCTCCACGAGTCGAGGCTCGTAACAGGACGAGACGGGGTCGCGCAGCCAACGGGCAACATTGTTTAAGAGCGTGTCAGCCAGAGCGTTGTCCACGGCTTGTCCGAGGAGGTCCGCGACGAGGTCTCTCAAGATGTTAAAATGGGTGGATACCCCACGATCACACAAAGCACGCGCATTGGGGTCATCGCCCTCCTCGATCGCCTGCGAGAAGAGCAACGCCACCACATCCAGACGAGAAAGGCTGAATTCCACACACCACGAAGCGTAGCCGCCTGCCATGCACACCTCGCGTGGTCGCTCCTCGATTGTGTCGAACGCAAGTGCAGGGTGGCTGCTACACCACAGCACATGGCTCCGGCGATGCAGCGCACGACTGTACAGGACATCCAGTACGTGCACGCAACTGTCCTGTGCGATATTGCAGAACGGGATGCCAGACACGCGACTGAGGGCCAGGCGTTCCTCGACCCACAACAGCGAAGCGAAAAAACGCTCGAAAAGTCTCCGTGATAGCAGCCGGGGCCAGCGAAAGGGGTCACTTAGCAGCCGCTCATCCTCCGCCGCGCCCAGCACACGAAGGTATGGCAATCCCGGCGGCAAGAAGTGCTGCTGCAGCAGCGCCGCGGTCGGCTGAGCACTTTGAAGGACGGCCATGAGTGGGGCCTTGGTGCCTTCTAGAGCGGCATTCAAGTACTGCTGGATGAGCCGCCACGCCCCACGCTGGTCTACCGCCACCTCCGATCTCACCTGGGTCCATTCTGCTGGTGCGGTGTGAAGTCGCTTCGCGCTCTCTTCACAGATGGTGGTCCAGTTGATGGACGGCTTCGCTGCCTCGGCGGACTGAATGAACACGACCAAAGCTGTATGGGACTGTGGTAAGACTACCGCGATCAGGCCACGCTGCTCCGTCACCGCGTGGAACACAAACGCCGCTCGACCCGCCACTCCACCTTTCATGTGGTGGGAGGAGGGATGCGTTTCCAACTCCTCCGCGGCGAACAGTTCACGCTGAGAGGGAGGTCGCCGGCGTGCGTTGTGCAGATGCTGCGCCGCATTCACCGAGACGCAGCAGCCGAGCTGCTCCACAAACACAT
This sequence comes from Borovskyia barvae, assembly GCA_030849085.1. Lineage (NCBI taxonomy): Eukaryota > Euglenozoa > Kinetoplastea > Trypanosomatida > Trypanosomatidae > Borovskyia > Borovskyia barvae. The sequence continues at coordinate 146,915 of JASAOM010001108.1, read as the reverse complement.
CGGCCCGCGAGCGGTGCTCCTCGTAAATGCAGCGGACCCCTTCCATCATGCGCAACTCGTTCAGTCTTCGCTCGCCCTCAACACCGGGAGGAACCTCTACCTGGTACACTCGTCCACCTGTGATGTGCCGCGGTAAGGTTCGACCATTTACTTCAATGGCATCGGGACTGTGAAGCCGCAGTGTGGGATCAGTGTCCACCACTACCGTGCGCCGCACCAAAACACGAAAAGAGAAGAGGCTCTGCTCGAGCACCGCCAATACCTGCACCGTGCCGGGGAAGTCGTCACTCTCCCGCACCTCCAAGATGTTCCACACCGCAGCGAGCGCCCGCGACTTGATATCGATGAAGTGACTGTTGACGCTGGCCACACCGACCGGCCCTGTCAGTGATGCGCCATCACTTTCCCCACCTAGCGGCAAGTCTTGCATTCCGTTGTCGAGCGCTAGTTCTTTGCGCAGACGTGCGCGCTGCAGCCATACCTCTTTCCTCTGCGTGAGCCACCGCTTCGTTCCCGGGTCGGCAAAGAAGTCGACGTCGAGCTGCGTCGTACTCTTTGGCGCGAAATAGCGGTGCTTGACCTGCAGCGCCCGAGAGTCAAGCTCGGCTTCCGCCTCGCGCTGCATCCGCTCCATGTCATCCTCCGATTCCGCTCCGTCTGCGTCCTGGTCCTCCCAGTCACTGTCTCCGGCTTCTTCGTCGAGAGTCCTTTCATTGCCTTCGTTGCGAGGGATGCAGCCCTTCTTTCTCTTCGTCGTCGCTGTCGCACCCCGTCGACCGACCGCGCCTCCAGCCGTATCCTCCAAATCCCACAAAGGTGAGGCTTCATCCCCATCTTCTGCCGTGTCAGTTGTGGAATGCATCACCTCCACCACCGCTACCTCCACCCTCCCAACGTCGACGCCTGCTGTGGCTCCCACTTCTGCATTCAAGCCCCCGACACTGTCTCGCCGCGCGTGTGGAGGGTTCGCTTTCGCTTTCGTAAGCATCCCCATGAGCGACACCTGACGGTAACGGGAGTCGCGATGGCGGATGCGCTTCTCCAGCCAATCTGGATGCGCCACACGCGGTACCGGGTTGGGCAAGGACTGCAGAGCGGCCGGAATGGTGATGATCTTCTGGACGCAGGCGCTGAAGCGCGTCGTGTAGTAGTCCCAGTCCAACAACGCTCGCAAATCCAGTTCGGAGGGAACGCTCGTGTCACCAGTCCATTTACGCAGAAAGTGTGTTCGGATGGGGGGATCTGCACGGAAGATTGTGACCGGTATGGCGCGCTCCGTCACCGGGCGACCAACCGGCATGCGCGAGATAATGAAGTGACAGGCTAGCCCCTTGTCCTTCACCATTTGCGGTCCGAGGAATTCGGCGATGCGCCGCGCCGTCGTGATGGCTAACGACTTCTGAGAGTCGGGATATTCGGAAAGTCGTCGAGTCATGTTGCTGCTCTCCGTAATTTTCTCCAAAATTTCCTCCGTGTCGTAGCCTTCCCCTTTGGAGTCCAACATGTCCAGCGCTGCATCGGCCACGACTGCGGCGGAAGCATACGCCTCCGCCAGGGTGCTGCCGTCGAGGAAGCGGCGGAACACTTGAGATTGGAAGTCCTTGACGAGCATCAGCTCTCCTCGCCGCTTCAGCTCAAATCCTTTGAGCTCGGCAAGGCCACCATCAGGGTTGAAGACGGCGTAGCGTTTTTTGATGCTTTTGCCTTCCTCGCGACTCGCTGGAAGGAGCATCGCCAGGTAGGGCCCATCCACCTCGAAGTAGATGGAACATTCGCTGTGTGTTCGGTAAACTCCGGGGCTCGCCAACGTTTGATATTGACGGTTGGAGTAGCGGTCGTGCACCATTTTGTTCAGCACTACACAAGGGTAGGACATGACAATCTTTGGCTTGGACTTGTTCGTGGTAGTGAAGGTGAAGTTTTCGGGGAAGGTGTTCGGCAGACAGCACCAGATGCCATCCGTGTCCAGCTCTAGCGGTACACCAATCTGCTGAACGAGGGTGCGGGCCATTTGAATGAGGGTGGCGCCGAGGTAGGTGACGATCCCGGCCATCTCCATGCTCGACCATCGCGAGCCTTTTCGCATGACATATCCGTAAAAGGAGTTGAGGATGCACTTGTGTGCCAGCTGCAACGACTCCATCTGCACACATCGACTCTGACACACTTTGACCTCGTCCGCATCGGTCGCCTCATCTAGCTTCTTTTTCCATTTCTTCAGTGCGGCCTTGTACTCGTAGCGGCGGTCACGGAAGAGGCGCACGGTGTCCACGTAGAAGGAGTTCTCTCGCTGGCATACCACATTGGAGCGCATGACCTCACGGGACTCGTGTATTTTGCCGTAGGCTTTGCGGCTGTACTCTGTTAGGCGGCGCTTTAGCATATTAAATTGAGTATTCTCGTTGAGCTTATGATACGCCTTGTGGCCGTCACCATCATCGTCAGAATCGCCCTCGGAATCGCCATTTTCCTCACCCAGTTCGCGGGACAGAAGTGCCTCGGCGGCCTCTCGCTGGTGCTGCCGTGATGCCTGACGGTAGCCCCCATTCCCGTCGCGGCTGCTGCTGTGACGGGCACCGCGATTCTTGGCCCAGTTGTCTTTCCGTTCGTAGGTGGTGCCCTCCAGGACGTTGCCTTTTCGATTCCCGTATGCTTTCTTTTGGACGGCGGCGAGGTTGGCCTGCTCGATGACGCCCGCCGCGAAGGATTCGTTTTCCAGCTGGGCCTTGACGCGCTGGAACTCATAGCGGCCAGCGGTGAAGAGCTCAGCACGCCATTTCCAGGACATCACCCGCTTGCACTGGAGTTCGTTGGTGGGGGAGTGAAAGCAACACCCTGCGCAGACATCTGGCCGTGCAATCGCGTACGGCTGAAGCCGGTTCGTGAGGATGATATTCGGGTACATGGCGCCGACGTCGAGGTGGTAAATGAAGGGCTTTGCCTGCTGGTGCGGCCGGTCCCGCAGACTCTCTAGCCCGGCGAGCACTGCTGTCCTCACCGCGTCCAAGTTTGTGATCTCTTCCAGTTTCACACCATTTTCTACCTCCAGCGTGAAGCGCAGTGCTTCGTCCACGTCGTTCATGAGGCTTTGATACATATCTGGATTCATGTCGAAGGTCATCGGAATATCAGCCCGGTAGACACCGCTGCGCAACGCCTCCACCCGTCCCCCAATGTAGGTCTCCATGTCGATCAGGTGACCCTCATAAAAGCGTTCCCGCACGAGCTCTTTCTTGTTGGGGAAGACGACATTGTTTGCCTCTGCCTGCACCATCAAAAGGGACTCGCACAGCCCCCCCGATCCTTTACGCAGTACATCGTCAGGCGACATCGGAATAATGGTGGCGAGGGAGAAAATAAACGGGTGCACATACTTTTGGTACAGGTACCACGTCGACACCGCATCAGAGACCGAGTAGGAGGCCATGCGCTGAGGCTGTTGCTGTGCGAGGGGAAGCATATCCTCCGGGTCCACCTCGATGGGTTCGTACCCCAATTTGTATTTGGTGACGGCCTTGAGGCCCTGACTTCCTTGAGGAAGGTAGGAATCCCGCTTAACCCAGTAGAAGCAGTCGAGATGCGGGATCTGCTGATTGAGAAAGGCGCCATCTGCCATCTGGGTAAAACCGATTTCCTTTCGCATGTTCATGCCGTGGTAGAGCGCGCGAGCGTGAATAAAGGGGAAGTCGAAGTAGTCGCCGTTGTACGTGACATACACGTTCGGCTTGTACATCTTCATCTCATCGAAGAACCGACGCAGCGTGGCGGCCTCGTTTTCTTCATTGAAGGTGTCGAAGAATCCTTCGTACTCCGGCTTTGGGGTATACTCGAACGGCGCGATGTCCTCCGTGACGACTTCACGGTTGATGATAAGGTAGCCCCGTCCATCCAACATGTACGATATCATGTACACCTGATCCACCTCTGGCTGTGGGAAGCGCAGCGGGGCTTTGGTAGTCTCAATATCGAAGGCGACAACACGAGGCATGGCTGGCGCGTACCGACTATCGTCGCACCGCTCTACCCGCGCCTCCCCTTCCGTGACGGTCACCTCGTACCACACTCCACAGAAGATCTTCATATCGATGGCGACCCGCATGTGATACTTCACGTCATACTCGCGCATATCCTGTAGCCAGTCCATCCAACGGGCCGAGCCGGCGGCGCTGTAAAGGGGATCGTCCGCGAAAGATCTGGCCATCGCATCCCCGAGAGAGCCGCTAAACTCACTCCAGAGCGGATTCTCGGAGCTCAGGGACGCATTTCGCTTCACCATCTTCTCCAGGCGCCCCCGCACCGTCGTCAGGTCCTGAACGTTGTGGAACACCACCTTCAGATACACTCGCTTCTTCCCACTCAGATGGTTCACCAAGTCGAGATCCTCCTTTTCGAGGGCCACGATTTCGCGGATAAGCTGCGGCCCAAAGGTGGATATTAGCCCCAGCTCCACTTCTCGCTCATGGCCTTCGAGAGCATACACCAGAATGTAGGGGTCGTAGTGAAGATGCACGTAAAAGGTGTCGCCGGCGTGGTCTTGGAAGAGCAACACGAGGGCGGCCCGCTGCATCCCCTCGCCGTCGACCACTCCCTCCTCCCCTTCCACCACATCCGTCGTAGGGTGGTAATTGAAGAGCCATCCCTCGCGCCTGCCGCTTTCCAGTCGAACCGACATACGATCGAGAGAGGTACGACGTTGCCGTACCCCCTCACCCTCTTTTCTCTATATATTTTTGTTTGTGGGTTTTTCGTATGTGACGCGTCTGCATCCGCAAGAGTAGAAAGAAGAAAGAAATACGGCGCAAGCAGGAGGTATGGAGAGGTTATTTGGAGACGCATAAGTCGATGACAACAGTCAACACCAACCGCCCCCCCCCCCAAATTCCACGTTACAGCCAACACCTAACGACGACGTCAAAGGGGGCGGGCTGCACCGACACAGGTACGCGCGCGGACATGAGAGGGAGTCGTGGTGCGTTTTTGTGGAAGAAGGGGGAAGGGTTGGGGAAGAGGGGGGAAACGGAGAGTAGACAGTGCAGGGGAAAGGAACAGATGTGCACAAACACGCGATCCACTGCGTTGTCACCTCTCCGGGAGACTTTGGGTGGTGGAGATGGGGGCGGGGAAAGACCAGAAAAGTACGTTCCTAAAAGGTGGGGAAAAGGAACAACAAGTAAAGCCAAAGTGCGCATAGTTTTGATTGAACGTCTGCCCCCTCCCCCTTCCCTATCCCACGTGAGCTCCGGAAGGTAGGGAGAGAGGCGAAAAAGAAGGAGCGCACAGTGATGCGATCGGTCGATAAGAGCAGGTAAGTCAAACGAATAAAAGACAGAGAAGTAAGGCGGCTTTGTCTCTTTCCGATTCTGCAGCTGCCCAACGGTCCGGACTCAAGACACCTACCCCTTTCTCATCTGTTTCCTCAAGAACACAAATGCTCTCTCACAGAGAGCTCAATCCTTTGCAGAAGAGGGAGCGGAAGGCGAGACTACTCAAGAACATGAAGGCCGCATTCCGATCTTCGGGCGAAGGACCAGCGGGAACGAGAGCGTCTCAGGCCCCCTCCTTTGTTTTCCGACGTTACCGATCAACAGACAAAACGAAAACGAAGACCATGATGCTCAACGTCGGCCACCGCGGCATCGCCCGACTCGTCTTCCACCGATTTTACCGTAAATCGCATGGAGCCGACCTCCGCCTTCCTCCTCCCATTCCTTTTCTCTTGTCCCCCCTTCCCCGCCCTCCCCAATCGATAGAGGGCTTCTAAGGAGAGCGGAATGCTCTTCACAGCTCCTTTACCAGATAGGTAGCCAGGTAGCCGATGAGCGCCACATTGCCCATAAGCGTGACACTGCCTTCGAGGGGACGGCGTAGGGCGATGAGTGAGGCCCACAGGCTCACGAACACGAGGGCCGTGTTGAGGCGCCTCAGGAAAGAGCGCGCACGTGGAGCACGGCGACCAAAATCGCCCCAGATGTAACCACACGATGCACACTCCACCTGCGTCGAAGCAGCTGCCCCTTCGAAGGCCACACGCTTCTCCACGTCCGCGAGGCGGTGCGTTTCCTCACTGCAGAGAAGGCACAGCACCACGCCATAGACGCTGGCAAATGCGGTGTGCATCGCAGCGAAGATGATGTGCTGTGGGCGGGATGTCGTGTAGCGTTCCGTGTCTGCCAGCGCTTCAGGAATGTCTCGGAGGAGGATACTGTTGCGTATCGTGAGGGCCAGTCCGTTGAAATGAGAAGGGAATACGCACGCAACACAGAAAAAGAGCACAACAAGGCGATATTGGTGTCCAGACCGCGTCCACCGCGGGACCATCCAAGCTGGTACCGCTAACAAGGCTGGCCCCACGAGGTCGACATAGCAAAGGGGGATGGATGGTTTCGTGAGGAGTAGCAGTGTCGGCACAACCCACAAGAGGCCCAGAACACCCGCAAAAACCGTTGGCGCTCGACGCAGGAGAGGGGCCAGGAGAAAACGCCGGAGGGGCCACGTCAGCCCACCAACCAGGGCCAAATAAGCGAGGACGATCACCAGGAACGCGATTGCAAGGACAACCCCAAAACACAAAATGGCCATCTGCTCGACGAAGAAGGTCCAGAGCGGAGCCGTCTGCATGAATATCCACGAGTAGCGGCAAGCTCGGTAGCTCGGTGCGATGCCGTAAAGCAAGATGAGCGTCGTCTTCTCCAGCAAACCCATCCGCCTCGTCATTTCAGCATCTGTCACATACGGAGGGGGGTCCGAAGAAAGGCAAACGTCTAATGCCATGTAGGCCCAGAGACCTGTGACTACCTCCAGGACGAACATCATCACCACGATGCCCGATAGCGGAGTCAGCACACGAATGCGCCGAAAGGGCGAGCTTCGCAGGAGAGCCGCGCGCTGTTCTGGGGTGGCGCACAGTGTGTTATCCAGCACACCCATAACGAAAAAGAGCGTGAAGAAGAGAACGATGGCGGCACCACCAAGACGGGCAATACCTGTGTGCATGGAGAACACCGCCAACCACCGCTGCGGCCACATGGTGACCATCCAATGCCCGAATTCCCTCGAGAAAAAAATGCCCTTTTCGAGAAGATCGTACGTGGGTAGCCGCACCTCTGGTCGTGCCCCATGGTGGTCTGCCAGTACGTAGATGAGGTAGGTCTCATCAAATTGCGGTGGGTAGGTGCTACAGGGTTTCCACCGGTAGGTAAAGTTGTGTGTGTCCTCGAGGAAGGGGCCGTAGAAGTACTGCAGCTGGTGCTCCGGTTCATCTGGTGCCAAGGAGTGCTGCCCACGAAGGGCCAGGTAGAAAGAATGCAAGGAGCCCGCCATCACCAAGGGGAACACGGCTGACCCATCCCTATCGCACACTTGCAGGTGTGGCTCCAGCATGGCGCTATCGATGCCCCGCACAAGGGTGTAGCCCGGTGCGCGGTGGAGTTGCACCGCCGCCCCTAGGCTGCGCTGCAGGGGGCGAAGAACCGAAGGGAGGCGATTCGCTCGCGCTGGGAATGCCGACGTGTCGATCTTGTCATACTGAAGATAAGAGCGGATGCCGTCAAGCTGATCACGGGGATCCACCTGTATACAGAACTGAGGCCACACCCACGTTGACGGATGATGCGGCGCGGTATGCCGGTAGAGGGCAAAGCTCACGGCCGCCTGCAGTGTACGCCCCTGAATCACCGTGTGGCCCTTACGGTATGTCGGAAGGTGCAGTAAGGTGGCAGGCCGCACTTGCACGCCAGAGCTGAGGGTCGGCGTCCGCCCTTCTGAGTCGGCGAAGAACCGAATCTGTGGCTCTCGTATCTGATCGGGAGGCAGCGTCGTAAAGCCGATCAGCACATTCAACGGCGTGGCGCCATCAAAATATCCGCTGATGGGGTCCTCCTCCTTTTCCGCAGGCACATCGTAAAGATCCAAGGGTGCGTTACCCATCACACAGATCTCGGTAAGCAGCCCACCCTCGACAGCACTCCTGTCTGTGCTCTTCACATACCCGCCGGTTGGCGAGTCGTGCATCGACGCCTCAAAACGACGCTCGAGGGCGACCACCCGAGACTGCTCCGCATCGAGGGTTTCCACGATAGTAGCGAACAGGCGGTTGCGATGCGAGTGGGACGGCCAAGCTGCTTTAGGCCCAAAGTGAGCGTTAGGCTCGGGAAGCAGCGCCGCCTCCACAAGAGAGTCGGCCGAGTACTGCAGGAACTGAAGACTATAGACAAGGCCGCGGTGATCCATCGCGGCTCCGCAACCCCGAAGTGTTTCGGTGGAAACATCACGACGGTGGGCCCCGTCCATGATCAAGGTGCTACGGTTCACCAACGTGCCGCGACCGCGTGGGGTGGAGCGCTGGAGATAGCCCGAAATGGAAGGGATCACATCGTCCAATGTGCCACCGTTAATGCTCAGTAAGATGGTATTACGGAGGCGGTTGTGCAGCACTACTGGGGGCACGGCGCGGAGGTCTGTCAGCAGCGAGTTTGGAGACTTCGCGTCGGACAGCAGTTCAGGCCAGTTGATGCGGCTCGCATGACCGATGGCCACCTCATCTGATGCAGGGTATCGCAAGAAGGTAGCGGCATCGAGGCTTTCATACAGCCAGACGCTGGCGTGATCAAAGAAAAGCGGCAAATAGCGCGTGGGCGTCCCCACCATCACAATACCCGCATACAAGTGCGGTGCCAGCATCGCTGCTAGCAGCGCCGTGACGCCCCCCAAGGATTCCGCCCAGATCCAGATACCGCCTTGGCGCACACGCTGCACCTCCGAGCGCACCCGCTCCAACGTAGAGAAGCGCTTAACGAGCTGTTCCGCAAGCTCGCAATACTGCTCATCTGTGATGAGAGATTCGTGGCTGCAGATGCTCCTCATGTATTCATCCTCCACCTGCTTCAGAACCTTCTTTGCATCTTGAGGAATGAGATCTTTTGCGCTAGTAGGCGTGAGATCCACGCTGTTGTTGTTGTCTGCTTCGTCTGTCAGCAGTGCGCTAGGTGGTGCAGCGGACACGTTGGCGTAGGTCTGCAGGAAGCCGTTGAAGGCGAGGTGCACGGAGTGATTTAAGAAGCGTGCCTCCTTGAGGGTGATGACCGCGGAGTGGGTAGAGGATTCTTCTCTGTAGTCGACAGCGAACACCTCTGTGCCGAGTAGTGGTAGGGCACCCTCCTCCTGCAACAGCGTGTATTCGACGCGGTGCTGTAGCCAAGCAGGAACACTCTCCCCTTCCGCTAGGGGCTCCAAAGTGGCATTTGTGTGGTACTCGTGGAAGAGATGCCGCTTCACCTGAGAGTGGTATGTTCGCACCGCCCTCTGCCGCAGACGGGCATTTGCCTCATACACGAAGCGTGCTAGGGAGCGGGAGCAGTAGTAGGAGCCACCGTTGCCGTGTACGTAGAAGACGGGCACCCGCAGGTACACCCCCTCCGTGCGGGGCGGTGCGTAGCCGTCTGCCATCCAGTCGTACGTGCGCCACAGCCGGTAGTAGGACTCCCGTGCGGTCGGCACATACGCTCTAACGTTTGCCTCCACAAAGTAAGGGTACAGAACGGGATTCACCGTCATCAGATGGGTGCGGTATGTCTTGAGGGCCCAGTGATACGCACCTGTGGTGAAGAGCAAGAGCAGCGTTAGGAGAAAGAGGAGGACTTCCCGGGAGGCGATGCCTCGGCCAATCCAACGGATCCGACGCATGATGCCTTCTCCGTGTCTCTGTGGCCTACACACACACACACACACACACACACACACACAGAAGGAAGTGATATAAAGAATGTAAGGACGAACAACTCTGACGGCTGCGCTTTCTCCTTCGCCTTCGCTTCGATGTGCGATCCTGTTTATCCAGCCTGGATCGGGGTTTGAAGGCGTGGAGATATCACTCTATCGAGAGATGTGTAGGTTTCTTTTTGTTGCTGTGTGTGTGTGAGGGGGGGGGAGCAGGTGTTATGGATCGTTGAGAGATATTTTATCGGTGTGCGTTTGGATGGCTCGCCGTGCTGCTCGTTGCTGGAGCCTATTCCTTTATCTGTCTCTCCACTTCACCGTCCCGACGTGCGAGTGTGACAGCCGCAGGTACGAGAGTTTGAGACAGAGAAAAAAGCTGGAACACCTCCACCAAACACCGCCCCACTCTCCCCTTCTTCTTGTTCAATGCGCAAAAAGAATAGATACGGTAGCAACCTAATAATAATAATCTGAAGAGTTTTGATATACATACATACATACTCAAACAAATGCCATACAAAAGAAAAAAGGAAAGGACACAACAAGTGCTCGATAGGTGAAAGGAGGAGTGGGTGGTGGTGACGGTAGGAATGGAGGAGAAATACGTAGCTATATATCTACATATGTCGTTGTTTTGTGTTCGTTTGTGCGTACGTTTGAGAAAATGGAGCGGAAAAGGACGAAGAGGATAAAAGAAAGGACACACGTACCAGAGCGAGTCCCTCTCGAATGACGTCGAGGAAAACAACAGCGGAATCGGGAGAGCCGAAAGAGTGTCGAGTCACTTTCGATAGTATTCAGGAGACACGTGCAAGGGCGTGGATAGTTGGGATGAGGCGAGGAGGGAGGACGTGTGTGAACAGGGAACGTGCACGAGAAAAAGGTGAAGAAGGTGGACAAGGCTACTAGTTTCTTTTCTAGTAAGGGTTTGTGTGTGTGTGTGTGCTTCCCTTTCTTTACGACGGCCTGTAACGAAAAGAACATCACCACCTCATGATGAAGACGCCCCCCGCTGCTACCCCCCAATAGCATGGCGCCACTTCCGCCCGCCGGCACCACCCATCTCTCATGAAAAAAAACCCAAGGTGAAGAGGGAGCGAGAATTCGACGCAGCTCGCCATACCGTGAAGGAATGAAGCAGCCGCGGGCACTTGTGGAAAGGGAGCGAGGGGAGGTCCACAAGAGGGAGGGGAGGGGGGGGAGTGAGACGGCTGGCCAGCGGTTGGCATTGGAGAAGACCCTTAGGCCGATCCCACTGAACCTCCTTTCCATTTTTTCTCCTCTGCAAGGCTTCGCCACCTCTCCTTCAGACGGAGGCCCAAAAAATCACGCGACACGGAACCAAAGTTGAGCAACGAAAAGAACAGAATACGAACGCATGACAGGCGGGGGTTTGCGAGGTCGTGCTAGGCGGTCGGAGGGACCTTTCGACGGATTCGAGAAAGAGAAAGAGAGAGAGGAATAGGGGCGAGGTAAGCCGCCTTGCTCCATTTCTGCCGCCACAAACATGTTCCGCTACTGCCTCGCTGACGTCTTCTCCTCGGTTTATTCGTCTCCCTCCTCCTCCAGCTACCCCCCCCTCCCTCCCTCCCTCTTCTTTATCCATCTTTTCAATCACACACTTCCTTGAAGAAAAAAGAAAACATTCTACAGCAGCGTATCGATAGTGCCACCACTACAGGAACATCCTGCTCCTCTCTTTTTCTTCCTCACTCTCTTCACCGACTCCGAGCCTCGCAATATCCTACCGCGAGAGCCTCCCCGGTCACACCTAAACACACGTATATAGACAGATACATAGAGAGAGAGAGAGAAGAGTAATGCCCTTGACAAGAGAGGTGGGAAAGAGAACGTAGACACCGGGAAAAAAGGGCGCCGAAGGAGATACGAGTGGACAGTGAGCAGTATCTCTTCAAAACTTCCCCGTCACACGTCCTTCTCCTTAATCCCTCGAGCGGCCCGTCGAGGAGGCAACATAAAGCTTACCCCCCGACTTCTGCGCCTCCTCTTCCAGAATTTGCGTTTGTTTATGCTTCAGAAAAATGAGCGCGAGGAGAGTGATGATTTCTTCATCGACCATGAAAAAGGATACCCATATGGCAAACCAGATCACCCAGTATCGCAGAAGCGTCTCTCGCACACGCTCCCAGAATTCCGGCGGTGCCTGCGGCTTCTGCACACGAAGTTCGAAGGTGGTATCGGTATCGCGGGCATTCTGGTATAGATTAGCGGCCTCGGCAAACGTGATCTCTTGCTCTTCCTTCGGCTTCACGACGAGGGTCTTCCACAATTTCTCCGAGTCTACTTCGGTAAAGGTGAAGTTGCCGACGTCCTTGATGACGTCGATGTCGAGCAGCCGTTTCGCCTCCGTCTCTGTCTTGATCTCCGAGAGCGGCATTCCCAGCGCAAACCACCGTTGTCCCCCCGTTTGAGAAAATCGGTACTTTCCTGACAGGCGGCGCTCCAGCAGCAGCAGATCACGCAGTAGCTGTTCCGACTCCGGCGTCGTCTCCTTCTCCTCCAGCAGGGTTTCATGGACCTTTTTTGTGATGTGCGTATCACGGCGCACGTCAAAGTTGAAGTGGTTCATGACATAACGGATCCCCTCCCCTTCCAAGTGCCTTGCGCTGATGACGCGCTCGTAGAAGCCCGCTGCCATGATTGCTTCGTGTACCTCCAACCGGCGCCGTGGGTTGACAGCATCCTTTTGGTAGAGGCGAGCTCGCAGGGTGTCTACACACCTGCTCAGCTTCCTCGATACCTCGTTTTGCATGTGCGCATTTTCGATGTGGTGAAGTGCTTTGATGCACTCCACCAGGTTTGGGTCATCTAAGAAGGACGTTCGTTCCCTCAGCGCTACCTCGGCGACAGCCACCTCTTCTGCGGAGAGGAAATGCGGTCCTTTGGCCCGAACCGCGGGCACGAGTGCGGTAAAGAGGTGCACTCTGGAAAAAGACGTGCGACGCAGCATCCCGAACTGCGGTGACAGCTACTCGGGGGTGGGGAAGAAGGACGCGTGGATCCGAAAGGGGATACCATGCGAAACAGCCAAATAAGTCCGGATGAAGAGAGAGGAGTACTGCCTCTGTATGACGAGGATGAATTCCTGTGTCGTTGCTGTTCCTTCGCTTCGTCTCCACTTCTCCTCCACTATAGCGATCCTTGTGCCACGCCCTCCGCCGCCCTTGCTTCGAGTGTCACGAGAAGAACGTGTTGCTATTAGCGAGAGGGATGTGATGGAAACCACAGATGCGATAAAAATTGCCTATACTTGACTCGAACACTTTTCACGAAACGATAGTACTAGGATGCGAAAACCTCGACGTGTGAGACGACGGCCCCAACAATTTTCTCTCCTTCTTTCTCTCTCGGTCCTCAACGAAGCACAACAGAAGAGAATTTCTAGTGTGATGTGTGTGTGTCTCTTTACTAGCAAAAGTGTGGTAGACCTTAACAACAACAACAAAAAGGACGCAGCCACATTAAACCCCAGATGGAGGATGAAGAAAGCGAGCGGAAAAGGGGAAGGGGGCCAGTGTGCTCTCCCCCTCTGTTCTTCCTCCTTTGATTCCACCCACACACGGAGGGGGGAAGCTCGAATACCGAGCGAAGAGCGAAATACAGGAAGACTCCAAAAAAAAAAAAGGAGGGGACGCTACGGGAAGCAAAAGAAAAGTCGCCCGTCAGTCCGTCGGTCTTCCCAACAAAAACAACGAAAACCGTGCAGAAACGTGTCCACTAGGGTAGTCAAGTGAATAGACAAATGGGCGTGTGTTCGTCCGTATCGCTGAGCGCTAAAAGAGATGAGGAGGTGGAAGTGAAGGAGGAAGCGGGACAAGGAGGAGGGGAAAGCCTGCTGACCCAAAGAAAGCAGATACCGTGCGCGTGGAACCCCAACCCCAGAGCGAAATAGACAGTAGAGAGGGAGAACGAATCGTTAACCGTGCGAAAAATTGGGTGGGGGGCATGGCGGGGGGGCGGGGGAAAGTGGAGAGGGGGGCGGGACACTACGACCCTCTTACCTTTCAACACTCATAGAGAAGCATGCAGCATCAGCGAAGGGATGCGGTCCGAAGCATCGAAAGAATTATCACCTGATGCACTCACAAACTCTGCACCGTCCTCTTCCCCTTCCCCTCTGCCATCTTCTTCTCCCAGATGAGCACGATGGGTGGGAGATGGCCCAATTCGGGTTGACATTCGAAGCGAGGGTGTGGGCGAGGGGCAGATATAGAGAGCTCGTGTGTGAAGAAAAGGAAAGATCCCACTACCAGGACGGTGGGGACGGCCTATGAGATGTTTTGCTGCAACCCTCACGTGAAGGAGGAAACGATAAGGTATCTTTCGAGGCTTTCTCCCTCCCTTCCCCCTCCCCCTATCTCTCCTCGTGCATCTCGTTTGGTCGTTGTCACCCTCGCCCATTGTGCTGCGCTGTTTCGGTGCACGTTCGTCTCGCGTTGGAGTCGCATCAGCATAAACATTTTTGCGGTCGAAATGAAAGAAATGGCAAGGAGAGAAAAAAGGAAGATACACACACCCGCTGTTGAGGCTTTCACCTACTTGCGTGTGTTTTTGTATCTGCACATAATGCAGACCAGCTCCGAGGTCTACGGATGACCGCGTGCGAAGGTACAGCCCAACGGTGGTGCTCACCGCCCTGGAAGAGGAGCGAAGCAACTACTTCGAATTGACTGAAGGCGGTGAGGGTGGGAAGACTGAGTGAGGGGAAGGAAGGAGGGGGGAAAGGGGAGAAGATATGTACGACAGAATGACCCTTCCCCTGCCCCCCCCCAAACGAGAAGACTTGTCCAACATGGAAGAGCAAGAACACTTGACCGCGAAGAAACCATACCCATTCGGAACAGCAGGTAGCTAAAAGGAACGCGAACCCCATCATGTTCGTTCGGCCCTTCCGTCTCACCACGCCGACTCCATCGTTTCGCTTTTGTTTCGCATCGAAGAACGCATCCTCAGTGGTCCCTGGACCTCTTCAGGGGGAGAGGAGTGGATATCAAAGATAAAAGCTCATCCAGTAAGGCCTCCTACTGAAAACCTGCAGAGACATACAGACATGGGCATCGATAAGGGTAGAGAGAAAGATGCGAAAACCTAGAGAGAAGCGGCGGGGCGACACCACCACTACCTCGTGGAAACCCTCTCCCTCGGACTTGGGGTGAGCGCCTACCATCCAACCATCCCTTAAAGCCAACGCCAGGAGGTGAGGGATGAAAACGACAAAACCGAGGGGGGGTCCGGAGAAAAGGCCCACGGCGTAGTCCACCGTCCATCCTCGCTCGTACCTCCACCTTTTCTGTTCCGCATCTCCCCCCTCCCCCCCCCGACCTCCCCGCCAGGTACGAGTGATACGGTACTCAATCCAAGGCAAACAGGTATCGGTTGTGAAACGCCACCCCGAACAGCGTCTCGGATTGCTTCATCGCATTAAATTCTTGAACGGGCGATTCTTCAGCCCTCTCTGAGGGTAATGGTGATGAAGTTGCCTCCTCCTTCAATGACGCTGTTCTATTCGCGTCCCTCTTAGCTTTGGCCTGCGCTCCAGCCGCAGTGGCGGCGGAGCTCGTGGAGGCGGAAGACTTAGCAGTAGCCTTGAGCGAGCCTTTGCCATCCGCATTTCTTTGGCGGGGCTGAAGCGATAATTTGTCGCGGATGTAGTCTATCAAGGCCTCCACCATATCCTCGGGAAGTTTCTCTAGCAAGACGTCGATCGAGTCCCCTTTTCGGATGCGGCCCTCCAAGCGCAGCAGCATGGCGGGTAGCTGATCCCGCGGCATCTGGTCCACCTCCTCCCGAATCACGGGGGGGATGTCGCCTGCCTGCACGGCTGCCAAGTTGTCGACATAGCTGCGCCGCTCCGCCATAACCGCCGCCTCCTCTTCCTGCTGTCGCTCCCGCTGCACCTTCGTCGCCTCCCAGAGCTTTTCCTGTGCTGCACGCGCCCGCTCCTGCTCCTCACGTTCGATTTCCGTGACATCACGCTCAGGGCGGGTCACCGGTGTTTGGGTCTCATCTGGAAGTTGAACTTTCAAAGTCAGTTTCAGCAGCGAGCTCTTCCGCACGTACTTGGCATCCTCCACTTCGTCGGAGACGGGGTAGTCGAGGGTGGCAGAGAGAAAGGGGGAGGCACCGACGGCCTTGCAGCCTCGCGCCACCGCCGCCGCCCCCACTTCCTCGTCGTCGGCATCCGCAATATCATCGACGTAGAAGCAGTCTACCTGGCGATGGCCAATGCGCACCTCGACCTCACGAATGGTTTGAATCCCCGGAAGAAACAGCGTAACGCGAAAGTACGCCGGGACGTTTTCCTTAAAGTACGGATTCGTGGCCGGCCTGCGGTGGGTCGTCCAGTTGTACGTGCCGTCCGCCACGACACTCTTCACCGCGGGAGTCGGTGCGACCTGCGGGGAAAGGGAGGCACTCACGTCGGCCTGGGCGGCGTTGGCAGGCTGCACCTCCTCCTCGGGCGGCACCACCTCCTCAACGAGCTTTCCGTTGCCTTGCGTGCCGGTCAGCTGTGAGGGTGCGGTGGCCTCATCTGCCGACGAGGGTAGTCGTATCTCGTCTCCCATGGCGTTCGGCGCCTTCGCCTGGGTCGAAAGCCGGATCCGCTGGGGCTCGAGTTTGCCCTTACACTTGAAGTTGAGGTGGCGGAACTCATCGGCGTTCAGTGTCGGCTCCGATTTCTGCTTGATCCATTGCATGCACAGCGCAGCCACGAAGCGGCGGAACTCGTGATCCTCGCTGCAGCGGCGTATGGTTGCTGGGTTGACGATGACATCGTACACCTTACACGGCTTGCCACTCTTGTCCTGATCTGGGCGCGCTTGGCCGCAGCTTATGGGCACGCGAAAGCGCATCTCCGTCTCCTTCTTCTGTCCCGCATCTGCGACTCCTTCCGACTCCATCGGCATCGGCTCTCCCACCCGCGCGTGCTGGCAAACGTTAATGAATACCTTTCCGCCGCCCGCAGTGTTTGTCTTGATGCAGAATCCCGGGTTGGGTAGCACGAACATCCACTGGCCATGCTCGTCGCTATGAACCTGCTCTAGATCTTTTCGGGCCTCCTTCATCGTTTCTTCTTGCAAGCGTGACTGGAGATTGCGTAGCCACTCTTCACGCTTAGGATCGCCCTCCTTTGGCATGGACTTGAGAAGATCACTGGAGGCTGCATCATCTCCGCTACTACCTAGAGCGCGTTGAAAGAGTTCTATAAAGTTCTTGTTCTGCAGCAACTGCTGCGCGGCGTCTTCAGCGTTCATTACTTGAGATGAAGGCACCCTTTCTCTTTCTTCGGCTGCTACTCCTTTCTTTCAATCTTTTCTCCTTCAACGTACATAAAGGAGAGAGGGAGGGGGGGGGAACAAAAAAGCCTTGGCTTGATCGTGGGTTAAGACAGAGATGTTTAAAACTCTAATATATATATATATATATGATCTGCGCGTAGGGGAAAAAGGAGGGGGGAAGAGGAAGAGGCCGAAGCTTCAACGCCTCAAGACCGTCTCCCCCTTGACAAAGCGATCGCTACGCGGACAGAGCAGAAGAGCAAGGAAGCAACTCGATGGAGGAGTCGTGTGTGTGTGTGTGTGTGTGTGTGTGCGAGAGAGAGAGAATTAATGTGCTGTAATTTTTCAAAAGGGAAGAAGCAGTTCGTTGTTCACATATATATATATATATATATTGAATTTGGTATTTCTCTGTTAGGGCCGTCTGGTGAGAGGGCGGAGGCGGAAGGCAGAGGTGCACGAGTGTCGGTGAGGCGGTGGAGAAGGAGGGAAGTTCGAATAAAATTATATGGTGCGCGAGGGTAAAAGATGCGGCACCACGGGGGAGGAAATCATGAAGAGTAGCGGAGCATCGAAAACAAAAACAAAGCGTAAGGAAGAGAAAAGAAAGAAAGGCATGACACGAGCCAACCGCATTCCAGCCTCTGCCTTCGTCCCCCCTTCCTCGCAAGAACACGAAATGGATCCGCGTCACTCAAAGGACCACCGTTTCCCTTCACCGCGTCCTTCAACGGAAGCATCGAACCCACCCGTGCTATCCGCCGCGGGGAGAAGCCGTACAGCTGACGGCCCAAACGGACCTCTGAAAACGATAAAGCCCTCACCACCACCACCACCCCCGCCCCTGCTCCCCAAAGGGGGAAGAAGGAGAAGAAGGAGGATCACCAAAAGGGAGATACAACTCAATTCTTTTTAGAATGAAAACGCTTCGCCAGCGAGAAGATGTGCACAGGTGCCTATAACGCTTACTCCCCCACCCCACTACACTCCCCAGAACAACACATATCCTCAGCCATCTGGATGGTAGGAGGCCCGGCAGAGAAGCAGAGGCGGGGGTGGCGCATGAGCGCCGCAACGATTTCATTCCAGAGAAGCGTTTTTTCCGATCCCCCCTGATTATTTTCCCTGCTCACCTCCCACGTCTTGGGTCATCGCGCTGCATCTTCCTGGTGAGGGAGAGATCCTCTTCTCTTTCCTTCTCCATCTAACCGCGACACCCCCTCCCCTCCCTCTTTTACGATAGGGTAAGTGTCAGGGTGCGATAACTTAGCCAGCAAAGTTGTAGGTGCCCTTCAAGTCTACGGGATTAGGCATGCCGTGGTAAGGCAGTTTGTGCTGCAGCATCGCAGCCTCCGGGAACGCCAGCAGTTCCCGCACGAAGTGGTCCAGCGTAGGCGCCACATAATGCGGTGTCTTGGACACGTTGCCTTCGATCCATTCGAGCTCATCGTCTCCTACGCTCAGGGTGCGCCTCGCCGCAGGGGCGCGGTTGATCCCAGACAACACATGCACACTTGTCCACAATCCCCCAGCCGCGTTCGCACCGACGACGTCCGTCTCCACGTTGTCGCCTACCATGAAAATGGATCGAAACTGATTTGGATCCCATCCCATGGCGACCGAAACGTAACGGAGGCGTTTCTCCGCAAAGGCGTAGGCGATCCCACGCGGCTTCCCGTATTGCTGAACTTGGAGCCCCTGTCCAGTGACGCTCTCGTACACGGAAGACAACATCTCGCGAAACGCTCCCTGCCCAAGGCGCGGCAAGGGTGCCTCCGTCGCCCACAGCAGGTCATCTGCGGCGGCAAAATACGGAACAGTCTGCGCTGCCGATACGAACGCGCCTACCTGGCCGCCAGGCGCCAACAGCACATCCACTATGCTCTGGATATCGTTGAAGGCGTCTTCTGGATCGCTCATCTGCAGCACTGCACCGATGGGGGCGAACGGCACCGTGCCCGGAGTCGCACACTTCAGGTCCCCCCATTTTTTGAAAGGCACCATCTCGGGATGTTCGCATTGGTATTGCTGCACCGACACCGCTTCCCGGAAGCCGTAATCACGAGCAATGTCAGCGCAGTGCGGAGCCCCAACCACCAGCACACGTTCCCGCTCGTACTCTGGTACGAGGAGCCGCATGGGACTATGTGCCAGGATCACCTGCCGCGCGTCGATGGGGCATTGGAGGAGCTTCGACAGCTCTGCAGCCTTCTCCGCCTCGCTCACGGCCCCTCCATTGGTCAAAAATACAAAAGGAATACGAAGGGTACGGAGGTGTTGAATGGCCGCATCGGCGCCAGGGATAAGGCGATGACTGCGATACACAACCCCATCGATATCTAGCACCAAACCAACGGAACCGTGCAACGGCCACTTTGGGGGGGCATGCGCGGTTTCGCTCGACGAGCAGGGAGACATCACCGCTGCTGGCGCCACAAATTCATCGTAGCGGTAAGGAATTCGATCGTCCATCTCTCGAGCTAGTTGCTCCTGCACACCAGATGAGTACGCCACTTCGCTGCTGGCGGATAATGGCGATGATGGTGCGCCCTCCACTTTGAACGGCACCCGCAACGCCGCCACGTACGCTCCCCACGCCGCCATATTGGCTGTTTCATAGTACCGCCGCGGGGTAGCACCGTAGGGGAGAAAGTTGCGACGTGCCTCAGCGATGGCTGCGTTGTGGCGTTCCATCTGCTCAAGCCGACGCAATTCTTCCGGTGAGAGCTCGCCCTCCGCAGCGACCGCTTCCTCGTGCTGTCGTTGCCGGTCCGCTTCACGGCGGTGTTTCAGAATGGGGTTTGAGCTCTGCATCACACCACCGAAGAACTCCTCCGCCGACTTGCCGTCCTTCTCCCATGGCGGTACGAAGCGGCGTGCCAACAGAGGTGCCCGTCGCAGAGGCCCCCGCAGGAGCAGCGATGAATAGGGCATCGGAAATGATGATCCTTTTGCCGAGCCTGTTTACGTCTTCTATAAAAAAAGGCGGGAAAGAATGATAAGGCACGAAAAATGGAGCCGGCCAAGAGAGAGGCGAGGGGGAGGGGCAGGCTTTTCCTGCTGCGTGTGGGCGCTGCACCTTCGGCAGGAGGAGGACGGCGTGCTGAGAGGGAAAGAGGAAGTGGACAGGAGGATGCGAACAGCATGAAAGCACGGTAGCAGATCCTCCAGGGATAAAAAAAATGCAGCGCACATGTGCGGAAGGGCCGCATGTTCGTTTTGATTGGATTTGTGAAGGAGCGGGCGAACCGCAGCCGCAACCTCGCTGATGCTTAGGCGGATTATTGAAGAACGCAGCGATGCATCAGTAGAGTTTCGTGGGGGTCGAGTAAGGAAAAATGGGAAGAAGGGGAGAGGAAGAGAGCCGGTGCACAGAACGGGTGAGGGGGCGAGGGAGGCCGGCTTGCGTGTCCAACGATCCTTCATAGTGAGCGCAATACAAAGCAATTATGATGAGCCGACGGAGATGGCAACTGCAGTAAGACGCTCCCCCTCTCCACCGCCTCTCGCCCTCGTCCGAAAGAGGCAGAGGTGCGCCGTTGCGAAGAGCATCTCCAATGATTTCTATCTCCCTCTTCCGTTCTTTTCCGAACGTCTTCGCTGACGTCCTCAGTTCTTTCCACCTTTGGCGCACTCTCCGGATCCTCTCGCCGCATCTGCTGTTGCCACGGTTGACGAGCACTAAAAGTCAATCACACGATCACCTTCTCCCCACCGATGCAGACAACAGGAAACAGCGCCGTCCTCTCCCCTCTCCCCACGCTTGCCGCATGAACACCTGCACGATTTCTCGCCCTGATCATCACCGAACATGTACCTCCCCCTCCCAAACGCTCCAAGGAAGACCATCGCACGACCACGGAGGACGAGACGTGAAGAGGCGGTGGAACCACAAGAGCTGCGGAAGGACATCTTCCCCTCTCTGTGCACTGTTGCCCTCATCGAGGACACACACATGAGTCTACCCCCACCCTCTCACGGCCTCTTATCACAAGATGCGGAGGGAAAGGGGGGGGAGGGAGAGCGTGAAGGGACATGATCATGATCACGCGAACTGCCCCGCCTTACGCTCCTGCATGGAGGGATGACCGAGAGCGCCCTCAATCTTGCTTCCCGCAAACAGAATTCCTCTTCGCTATCGCGCACGATGCCTGTGTATCGAAGCTGTGAGAGTTCTCTCGCCCTTTCTCGAATTCATGTCACATCCGCTTCGTTGTCGCAAGGCCCGCACCGGCATTGGCGAGGGCTGCGTCGTACGTGTTCTGGTTGTAGTGATGCAGTACGTGGGGACTCGGCAGGCGACCCCATTCCCTCACCTTCGACTTCACACGCAACAGCGCCTCCTCGGCGAAGATAAGCAGTAGCACCAGAGCAAACAGCACCGCCGCAGCGGCGAATGCAGATTGATTGAGGTGCTTAGGGACGTACTCTCCTGGATGGATCGAACGAAAGCTCGTCACCACTGCATCTAATGCGCTTGTGGGCTTTTCGGGGCGGAGAGAGACCAGCACGGAAAGCACCAGGAAGAACTGCCCGACGGTCACGAACAGGTACCCGAAGAAGAGTACTGCTGCCACAAGAGAGGCCACCACGAACGAGGAAAAGAAAAGAGCCTGCTTGTTGCGATTCATCTTTGTTGTCTTTCTCCCTCAAATGAAGAGAGAAGGGGGGGAGGAAGGGCGAGGAGGTTGAAGGTGGAGGTAGCAGTGAAGGATGTGAGGGTGGAGGCAAAGATAGTGGAGGCGGGGGGGGGAGATCAGGTTAGTGTACTCCTCGCATACTGCTCAGGCAGCATGCTACAGAAAGAAATATATGCATATAAACAAAACGAGATCGAGAGGAAGCGAGGAGAGGCCACACGCCACAAACACACACACACACACACACACACCTGCCAACACACAATGATTAGTATAGCCTCGCCTCCCCTCTGTGCGTCCTGTGTTTCTCATCCTCAGTCGACGCGGAGGAGGGGGGAGGGAAGACGACTCCTCCCTTTTAAGCGATATGGGAGACAAACAAAACCGACAAAGGCCGCGCTTTAAAAAATATATATCTTGCGGAATTCATGGCCGGGGGAGGAGAAATGCCAACATCGGCGCAGCTTGTGCGCGGCTGAGGAGCGCTGCCTTCCAGAACGTTGAACTATCCACAGTCTCTCCCTACACCCGACTGAGCAAACGACGTTGCATGGGCATAGGCATGTCATCTGTCCTCTATCAACACCCCCTTTCCAAGAGACATCAGCTAGCCACGCTGACCTTAACGAAAAGGAGGCGAGGATAGAAACAGGGGGATAGACAAAGAGCACCAGACCGCGGTGTTTCTTCTTTTTCGGTTGTTTCAAAGGAGATCCTCTTTGTCTCGGAGTGGACGGGTAAAGGGAGACGGAGAGAAACCCCCGGGGGGGGGGGCGATAAAAAAGGGGTGCCGCTGCAGGAAAGCCGCTGACGTGTCAACCGCCTATGTCACTCTTTTTTTGGGGGGGTGGGACGGAGGGGAAGCGGAGCTTTGGTACTTAGGGGAGTTGGGGGAGTGGGGACTAAATGGACGTCCCTCGCCCCCCCCACTCCCCCCTCGTTTGTGTTATGACGAGCTCCACGTGGACAACAAAAAGAAAGTAATCGCCGTGTTCACATGGCTTGGAAGCCGGTTTGAAATCGTAACACGTGGCCGACTGGCGTCCCCTGGAGGGGCGGAGATCCGAGGGAATGCTCTCAGCCTCACCTGAAGACAGCAGGGAAGTACGGGAGAGAGAGCCTGAGGAGGAACACCGAAAAAGAAGACCGATGCAAATATAGTGGAAGCACTCAGACACACACACACACACACACACACACACAAGCGAGAAACAACGACAAAAGGATCGAGAGGCCAGGACTCAAAGTGGCGGGAGGGAGCGGGGGAGTGGAAGAAGAACGCTGTCCCTCTATCTATCATTCACGTAACCGTTCTGCTGCACGCACGATGTCCAGGACTTTGCTGAACGCTTCATCGAAGGATTAGCTCCCACCCGGCTACAAAGACACGGACACACACGCAAAAAAGAGTGCGGAGAATGAAAACAAGAAGCGGGTGACGGGAAGTCAAAAATGAGTTTGCCATCGATTGTGCATTTTCACGCTGGTTCACCTTACGCAAAGCAGGATCGCTTTGCCACGACAGCGGTCTGGTGCGGAGTGAAAAAAAGAGGGGGAGGGAGGGGTGAAACTAGATGAGGCGCTTCGATTTGAGGTGCTGATGAAAGCCCTGGATATAATCCTGTGTTCGGCGGGCCACTTCCCGTTCTTCATCGTCCTTCGCCTTCGCCCCTAGCCACTCTGTCATGTCTGTGCCCCGGGCCTGCCCTTGCATTTTCCCCCGCTGGATCTCTAAGGAGCGTACCTCCTGGCGCGACTGGGATACGGCGAGAGCCCGCCGCTTCCAGAACTGCTCATGATACACGTTTGCCTCGTGCTCGAGCCGAATAGGGTCCTTGTTGCGAAGCACTTCAATGTCACTCAAGAGATCGCGGGTGCGCTGATCCAATAGGTTCTCTCCCAGCTGTGCCTGCGCAGCCGTTTGGAGCTTGGAGACCCGATACCGCGCAATGACCTGCGTGCCCACAAACAGAAACACGAAGCCGACGAACCACTTGTGAAAGTCCGTGATAAACCAATACCACGAAGCGATATGGTTGATGGGGTGGACGTAGACGGCTTTAGTGGTATTGCTGAGCACCACAATATTGCGGCGCCGCGGCGCTTCTTCCTCAGCCGTCGCTCCCAAGGCGGTGGTCCGGTCGTCCACCTTCTGCTGGTCTTTTTGTGACCCCTCCTCGCCAGACGCCTTTGCACCGGGCGGATGGACATACGGTTGCTCATCTGCATTGCCTACAGCTGCTGCTGCAGTGGCACGTCTCTGGGGTATGCGAAGCGCGCTGAGACCCCCGCTTCTTCGCAGCAGCATCACTGAGGGCAACTCGGAAAACCTTTTCATGGGAAAAGAGGATCGAAGTCTTCGAAAAAAAGCACGTCTCTTCAAACGTAGTCCGAAGAAGATAAGGAAAACAAAAAATTACAGCGGCAGCTGTGAATGGGGGAGCTGTGAAAACACCAAGAGAGAGAAAGAGAAGCAAAAGGAGTCGCTCCACCCCCGTTGTGCGATCCCACGCTGAAACGCCGCACGAAAAGAAAAAAATGAGGGGATAAAAATGGTGAGGAGGCGGAAAAGAGAGCTTCCGAGGGGGGGGGGGAGGGGAGGGGAGACGCTTCCGCCTTTCGGTCAGGATTCCCCCCCCCTCCCCACCTCTCCCCTCCCTTCCTGTAGCTAGTGGGCATCAACGAGGCCAGAGAGGGCGGCATCCACATCCAAAGAAAGGCCCGCCGGGGGGGGGGAGGGGGAGGCGGTCGCGGGGGGAGCATGAGAGAGAGAGAGCTGGTGGGAAGGCTCATGGATAGATGTATTCCCACCGCATGAGCCAGCACCCGACACGCATCGCCACCTCCCTCGGAGGAATAAGAAATGAGGGAACTTCAGCGCAGATAAGCTTCCTTTAAAAAAAAAATTTCGTAGCATCCACGTGATCCTCTTCACAAAGGATGGGAAGAGCAGGAGAGGAGCTGTGCAGAGGATGACGGAATGAGGCGGAGAACGGAAAGGGGGGGGGGGACGCGGGAAGCAAAGCGAGCTTCTCCCCCCCCCCTTATCAAATCATCTTCACTCTGCAGTCCCGTGCAGCACAGTAGTAGGTCGCAGGGGTCATCCGTACAAAAGTGGACGAAGACGCCAATAAACCTGCAAAGGAGAACACAAAGCAGACGATGTGTGTGTATATACATACATACGTTAGCACACACGGGGAATAGGAAGCAAAGGTGTAAGAATTGGGGCGTGGGGGAGGTCACGTGCCACACACGGCCCACCCCCTTTCTCTCCTCTTCCTCATCGCTCTGGCCTTTGCGTTCGGTTAGTGGGGTGTGAGTCCACGGCGGCGATACGACCGCACGGCCCGAACCGCCACCGTGGTGGTGAAGCTACACATCACCATCAGTACCCCGGCCAGGAGCAGCATCAGCACCACCTCTGGCATCACAAAGTCGCGCTGCGCCCCACCTTTCAACTCACCGAGTTCCTCTGTCAGAGAGGCTGCACAGGCGGTGGCATCAGAGAGCCAGAACCCTTGGCCGACGTGTGCGGCGGTACACCACGTCATCCCCTTATACCGGCTGAGCCCGCCAGCAATGAGCGAAGCGGCCGCGTTCGCTCGCCCAACCCCGACGCCCCCGCTTCGATCCCCTATGGTCTCGGCAGGGGATGGCACTGCCGACACCGCAGCCGCCAGCTTCAACGACGCCACGTCGGCGTGTTCCAAAAAAGTGGACGAATACCAGGTGGTCGCCTTTATCTCTAAATACACTGAGCATCTCAGGTGTCGCCGACTCCCCACAGCGGGTAGAAGGGTGGCGTTCTGTGCAGCTTCGTAGGCGCAGAACGCTGGAGACACCGCCAGCCCCAAGGCCGGTCTGAAGCGGAACGTGAACTTGTGCGCCTCACGCAGTCGGCACTGCTGTTCCCGCGACGGCGGCCATCCTGGTTGAACATCGTCGTCATCCAAGGGGATCCCAAAAGCAAGGATCACCGAAGGACGCAGACGGAGACCACAGGCCGGGGAGACGGAGCTCGTTACCCACGTGGCCAAAGCTTCGGAGACGTTCCCCACCGAGGCCCACGTCGGGTACAGGGCAGCGGAGAGGCAAAGCTGGCTGGTCAGATCGCCCGCAAATATACTAATCTCATAGTCCCGCTCCGTCTCATCGTTCAGGTCGACCAGAGTCCCGAGTCCGGCGCCTCCGTTGTCGTCATCATCATCACCTCCAACGTCGACGAAGGGAATCACGTCTGCCGTGTAGGCACCGATTTCCTCTGCCAGGAACATCCCGAGGTGCAGCTGGCCCACCGTGTGAGACTGCGTGGGGACAGCGTCACGCTGCCACTGGCCCGGCTTCGTGCTGCCCTCCACTGGAGGACTGCTCGTCATCTCTGCTTCGGACCGTCGCAACGGTGACTGTGGCCCAGCGACGTCGCGGTCCTGACCCGAAAACACACGAGAAGGCGTGAGTGGGATAAGCATGGTCGAGAGATTGAGAGAGAGGGACTGCCTACCACGAGAGGTGGGGGGCCCCATCTTTCGTTTCAATGGACTTTCCCATATAGAGTCCACGGCGCACGTATCGGACTGAAGATCCGTTTCTCCGAGCAGCACGGGCGCGGCGTCTACGTTGCCTTCAGCTCCCACTGAGGTGGCGGTCTGCTGACGTCTGTATAAATGGTAAGCGTGGAGGTGCCACATCGGGGCGGTCGAAGCATCCGCGCCATTGCAGCACGGAACCGCGCAAACACCGACTAACAGCAAGACGAGTACCAATCTGACGATCGTGGGCGGCATCCACGAAGAGCAGCACTGTCGGCGATGCGTCGACAATGCTGTCATGTTCCTACGTAGGCGACCTCACTCGATCTGTGATGGTGATGCAGAAGTCGCACAGAGCAGAGATAGATGCAAGAGAAAGAGGAAAGGAGAGAGAGTGGCGCAGAGAAGGGAGAGCTACAGACAGCAGAGGGGAGCGGGGAAAATACCGAACGACATACGCACACACACAGACAAAACATAAGTATGAACTGGATCCGTATCGAGTACTTCGGTCACCGTGCGTGGCGTTCATCCTTCCACCTGGCTCGTCCCGTCGGCTCTCTTTTCGAATAATAATCAACGAATTCGACGCGCATGCCGAGAGGAGATCGCGAAAGACCATTTTTCTCTTCTTCTTTCCTTTTCCTGCAAGAAATGCAGTTCGCGAACCCGAACGACACGACCCACACCCGCACGCACGCACGCACAAAAAAGGTGGTACCCTTGAGTATGTGTGCAGAGGGGGGTGCGGGGGTGAGAGAAAGAATACTGCACAGGGAAGCGAGGTCTTATAGCGGTCACCTCAGTACGGGCTCCACAGAGACCCCCTGGTTGTGGCCGTTCGTCGTCGCTCCAATACAGTTTCGGGGGAAAAAGGCCAGATTTATGCAATCAGTGTCGATGCACGAAGACAGAAAGAAAGGGGACCACCTCTGAGAGGAGCATGCGCATTAGACTTGTTGAGATATTCATCGCGTAGGGTATCAGGAAGGTGGGCCAAGGAAAAGGAAGAAGGGTGCATGTATAAATTTGTGTGTGTGGGTGTGTGTATGCAAGCGTTACACAGGTGAGTAGACGGCGAGACATATAGAACACGGTGGTTCAGGAAGGGAGCAGGCGATGAAAAATGCGAAGAGGGGACGCGAAAAAAAAAAGAATGGTGGGTACAGGAGTGAAAGAGGGACATAAATAGGAAAGACGAGAGGGATTGCCCATGGAGAGGGGTGACTTAAGCGCATCTGTTTTTCGCGCTGGGCACCCTGCTGACCCCTCCCCCCCCCCCCCCCATAGAAGAGACGACACCATAAGCAGCCCACAGGAACCCCCACCAGGGCTCGCTCAAGTTTCGCTCACACCGTTCTTATCCTGTTGCTCTCCTACCTACGCATGAACATTTTGGCCGTTTTCCCTCCGTGGTAGGCGAAACGCTGTCGTTGCAGAAAAGAAAGAGACATCGAAAATGCCCTTTGATCGAGTTCACCCGCCCTCTTCTTGTGTCAATGGATGCCCATTCGTTGAAATTGAGCTAAGACGAGGAAAAACGAAAGGGAGCACCTCGTCTGGCCGATCCCCTCCAGCATATTTGAAGATATATCCATACGTATATACATATATATATATATATATCCTATCCTATTATATGCAAAAATACCTTTCGTTGCTGTCGGCACCAAACACACACACACACACACCTCAGAGATGTGGTGACCTCAACACGGTGCAATAGGAAGGGAAGATGTGAAATATATGAGAAAAAAAATTGGTTCAGCAAGCCGTTACCTCGTCCTTCCCCCCTCCCCTTTCGACGAAAGATCTTTACGCTTCTCATTCTGCACACTAGTCCCCATCAATCCCTATGACAGAGAGAACGTAGGAGAGACGGAGGTGGGGTGGGGGAGAGAAGAAATGGTACTTCGTTCGGTCGCTTTGGTGATGTTCATTCCTTTTACTCCATCCCTTTCTTCTTCGATCGACCAGCGCATTCATGTTTCTCTCGCGAGAGAAACTACGAGGGTTCAGAAAAGGGGCGAGTGGGAAGAGCGAGCGAGAGAGAGAGAAGGGGAAAGAGGGGGGGGGAGAGAGCACAACCTAATAAATAACGAGGGATGAAAAGAGAAGCCCTTCAACACTATCAAGAGAGTACAGCGCGTTCATCTTCCAAAAACGAAAAAAACTTGACCGGTCTTCTCATTCCTTCAAGCGGTCTAACCCAATCCGCACTGCATCATCTTCGACACCCTGATCCGTCGAGCTCTTTCTGTCACCTGTCTGCGTGACTCCTCCCACGGACGACGCAGCTGCAGAGAACGGGGATTCCGTGCTATCAAGTGCCCGCTTCGCTTCCCTCCAGGCCCGAACATTTTCCTGACGTTTCTCATCGATGCTCCGCTGTTCATCTTCGCTGTAGCGAGGGCAGCAGTGGCTGAAACGTGACGAAGAGGAACCACTTCCGTCACCAGGCGACGATGCGTTAAAGCTGGAGCTTTTCGATTGCAGAAGTTCTGAAGATGCGCGACTTGAACGATGCTTTCGAAAGGAAGCGCTAACAGGAGTACTCTGTAACTGGCTAATCACCAGAGGTGCAGGCGAGGAAAGCTCTGACAAAGGCACACCGGAAAAGGCCAAGGTGAGGGTGGTCGAAACGAAACTGCCATCCCGCATCCGCTCCGCATTGCCAGACTCAGCACCTGGTGGTGCATGCGGTGGGGACGTGGCGGCAGGCCTCACGACGTCCTGTGACGACTTTCGACCGGTAAAGATCATCGCTGGCGCAAACGAACTCGTTGGCACCGTCTCCTCTGTACCTTCACCCGCGACGGTCGCGCCTGCGCCTGCCACCTCCTGCGTGGGCTGTGTGGAATAAGAAGATGCGTTTTTGCGGGCTTCCAAAGATCTCGCCTTGCTATCTGTACAGGAGTGTCTGCGAGAAGAAGGTAGCCCTGTAGGTAGCAACTCCGCGGCAGCAGCAGCGGCGCTGTGTAGGGAACAGGAGCGCGAGCGAAAGCACTCCAGCCGTTCACGATCCTCATAAATTTCCCAGCACATCCACAAGCGATGCGCGAAGGCAAACAGGAAAAAGAGGATCAAACAAAGAGCCCACCAGTACGTTAGCAGCAGCTCTATCCTCCCGTGCCGGCAGCTCAGCAGCTCCGTAAAGGAATAAAATGGAGATGATCGTTGCATCGCATCATCGTCTTTACCAGTACCCGTTTGGTTAAGGAGCTCACTGCTGGCCAGTTCCAAGATGGTAAGCAGCATCGCCCCCCAAAAAAAGAAGAGGTTTGAGTGGGTAATGGAAGGTGCGAAGAAGAAAAAAGAGACTCGAACAACGAAGAGGACCGTGAAAACAGGCTTCGTGGTGACTGAGCAGTCACAGCCGAACTCCCCTTCCCCTCCCCCCTCCTCCCTTATCAACTGCAGGTACAGCAACACAATCGAAACAACCACAAAAGGGAAACAAACGGGGTGCTTTCAACTGAGAGTCCAAAAACTTTGAGGCGAAGCGAGAGAAGGACAAGCAGGAAAAAATCGAAATCGAAGGATTCACGCAAAACTTTTAGTGCAACGCGATGTCCCCCCCCCTTTCGGCTGGCTAGAGAAACAGCGGTGATTACGAAAAAAAAATTGTGAAGCAAAATCACGTGAAGGGAAGAGACGCGAGAGAGGGGAGCCCACTCTTTCGAGAAGGGATGAGGAAGGCAACAGAGGAAGAGCCTTCCTGAAAGAGCTGGAAGAAAGAGGGAGGAGCAATAGGGCTTTCCCACCGTAGTAAAGCAGAAGAACTCAGCACACCTACAAAGTATATATATATATATACAAGAAGACAGATGGAGGGGGAGAAGAAGAAGAGCACTGGCAGACGAGAGCTTCACGCCAAATCCATTCGCGCTTCCTTACTGAAGGCAAACCTGTCCTGCCGCTCTTTTTCTTCGCTTCCCACTTTGTGTACCGGGGCGCGTCGTTAATACACTGTGGATGAACCCCAGTCGCTGTGTCTGGCTGGTGTGACGCGGATGCACCTTTCCTGTGACCCCCCCTCCCCCGCAGCGGTCTCCACTTTCTCTCCGGAGAGAAATGTTTGGGGATACACACACACACGCACACAAACACCTACTCACCTGCAGAAAGGTGCTTCCTCCCTTCTCCAGCTTCTCGGAACGCTCGTCCTGCCCTCCTTTGCTACTCCTATAGCTCCTACAGACCAGGATGAACCGGTACGGCGGGGGGCGGAGGGAGAGAGAGGCAGAGAGAGAGACGGGAAATAAAACCAATGGGGAGCCAGCTCGCACTGCTTCCCTTCTTTTAAAGTGGAAGCGCGAGGCACAGGCAAAAAGGCCAAGGGTAGAGCATACAAGTCAAATAGCAAGAGTGGGGAAAGGGAAAAGACCGCGTTGAAGATAGACCCACTTCAACTTCCATCGAGATGACGAGGTAGACCTGCACGGCGACGTGCAGCACACCGGAGCGACGAACGGTGAAGAAGGACACGGGAGAAAAGAGGGAGAATAGAGAAAGAAAGTGAGAGAAAGAGGGGTGGGTGGGCAATTATCTCCCAAAGAAAACTTCTTTAAAGGTGTTACAGATGTAGATTGATTGAAGAAAAAGAGATGAGAAAGAAAGGAAAGAGTGTGGTGATGAGGTGCGATGTTAGCTCCTCTGAAACTCGAGAGGAGAAACGCAGCTTAACTATATACCTATACGAAGAGAGGCGAAAAGAAGAGGCGTAGGGGAGGCAGAAACCGAAGAAAGAAAGAAGCAAGGATTGTGTGTGTGTGTGTGTAGACCCTTAATAACCGCGAAAGATGGGCTCGAAACCACGGTGAAGACGAATTGTAAAGGTGCGGGGATCTGTGGTTGTCACAACAAAAATATCCCACTGGCGGGAGGAAAAAATTCAAATAGAGAGAGAAGGGAATGAGGTCGGAGAAAATGTATGTGGTTCCGCTCCTCCTCCCCCGCGAAAAAAAGCAATCGAAAAGGGAAGCAAGCTAACACACACGCACACTTAAGAAGGGGAGAAGACAGAAAGAAGGAATCCTGGCCCTGGCGCAATCGGTACGACACGGCCTGGCCTTTCAGAAACACGAATATCCTTCCCGCCTCCCCAAAGCGGTTCCTACTCTTTCCCCCTTCCTCTCTGCGATACTGCAAACGATGGTTAACTGCGTGAGCACAAAGGAAAGGGTGGAGTTCTCAGAGGCTTGGCCGTGCGGATGCACACAAACGTATGGCAAGAAGAAACTCTCTCAACGGCGCTCCAGATCGCCGTTACCACGTGGCGACGAAGTGAGATGAGCAGAAGAGAAGACGGTGGGTATCACTGACCCGAAAAAAGGATTGAAAGAGGAGAGAGCCACAAAAAAACCTGTGCCTTGCGTACGGCACCGCAACTACCTCGAGACGCCCTCCACAACGGGGCAGTGGGGGAGAGGGGGTCACCCAGGAAAATATAAGTCAATACTTTGAGCGGAGCAGGTGTGAAGAAGGCAGAAAAAAAAGCAGCTCCTCTGTATAAAATAAATGGAAACAAGATGAGAACAGGAAAAATGCTTTCGTGTGCAGTATGGCGCAAGAGAAGATGTTACACAGAGGATGACAAGGAATGATCTTTTTTTTTTCGTGTCGGTGTGTGTGTGTGTCGGGTGTGGGGGAAAGGATAAAGGAGGGGGGTGACCAGGGGGCTGTTACGGCGACTACCGCGCCACATAACCTCCGCTGTTTCCTTCTTTTCTCCCCTCACCACACCCCTCCTGCTCACGGAATCGATTTAAAAAAAAATGCCCCACCCGCGCCGAAAGAGGGGGAGGAGGCGGCGGATGACGAGACGCGCCGACGAGGGGAAGGGGGGGGGGTGGAGGTCGTGGAGTTCGAGCACGGTGCACGAGGGGGGAGCTACCTAAGGGATATGTTTTTTTTTCGGAGCGAGCGAGAGGGAGAGAGAGAGAACGGAGCAAAACGAAGACGCGAAGAAGAAAGAAGGAAAGGAAAGGGGAGAAGCGGAAGGAAGAAAGGGAAGTATAGACGTGACGCGCATGCCTGCCCAAGGCTGGAGTACGCTAAGACGAAAAGAGTGATGAGAGAAAAAGGAGAAGCCCGCATGGCATGCCCTCTACTCCCCCTGCATGCTGTCTTAAAGCTGCACTTATTTCGTTTGACAAGTGAGGGGCGAAGACTGGAAGGGGCAGACGAAGGGAGAAGGGTGGGGGAGTGGCGAGGTCGATGTCGACCCACTCTCTTCTTTTCCTTTTTAACGCCTCCGTCTCCCCCCTCCCCCTTCTGGAACCGCATCGCTACGAGGGAGAAACAAGGAGAGGAAACAACATCTCTCCGCTCCTTTTTTTTGTCGACTCATCACATTGCCATTTGGGGGTGGGTGAAGCTCCTAGACTGTGGAGGTGCACACAGTGGTGGAGTTCCGCCGTTCTATTCATCACGCGATATATATATATAGAGAAAAAAATGAGGAGCGGCTATGACTGTCCAAAGGAGGGAGTAGGGAGGACACAGGGTCTGCCCCGCCCTTTACAGCATTTGTCTTTCACAATTGAAGGGGGGGGGCGGAACAGGGGCGCATCGGTCCTCCAGCCACCTTCGCGCCCCCCTCCTCAAGACGATCTGACACGACTGCGCTTTCTGAAACTTCCTCTTTTGTTTGCCCACCTTTCTTCTCTCTTGCTCGGCCATTACAGCTGCTTCATCACAGGGGCGTATCGTGGCGGTGGGTTGCTGGTTTGATGGGGGAAAACGGGAAGGGGGCGCACCCATGTGCAAGAGATGCATCATGAGCTGCTCTCCGCCCCTCATACCAAACAGCCTTCTGTGTCAGCATGAAGTCCTTCCCTTCCCATGGTCATCCATTTTGTCCGCGCTTCACGCTGTGGATGCCTCTTCCCTCCATCCTTTTCCTCCTCCCATCCAATTTTTTCTCTGAGCGATACGGGGAGTCAAATGCCAGACGCCCTGAGACTACGTACATACAAGACGGAAAGGCGGCTTCTTCTTTTGGGACCCGTCCCCACCCTTTCCTCGGCGAACACACACACACACTGGTCTCAACTTGCCAGCCAACGTGTGTGTAAGTCTCAAGGAGAGCTTTCCGGGGTCTTTCTGAGAAGGGATGAGGCAATCCATTTCCGCTCTCTCTCTCTGCAGTTTGCCGCATCTGCGCCGGAGTCCCCCTTCTCCCCTTTCTTTTTCAAGTCTTTCCTTCTTTCCCTCCTTCAAACCTAGATAGGTATGCCATATAGCGATACCCTTTCCCTCGTCTCCGTCGAAGTTGCCACGTGGAGATTCCTCCGCTTCTCACCGCTTGGCCTTGGCACACGCGGAGGGAGCTCGCGCACCGAAAAACAAAAACAAGAAGAAGTCTAGAAGTACGCGCTTTCTTGGGCAGGTCCAGTGGTGATCACCGGCGCGTCTCTTCCAGCGTTATCCCCATTGAAAAAGGATTTCACTGCCAAGTTATGGAAAGATGAGCGAGCCGTACGGGGCGATGGCTTGTCCAAAGACGACGAGGTTGGCGGCGGCTGGGCGGCGAGCGACACGCCGTGGCTGGCGGTCTCGGGTTTCGACAGAGAGGACGAGCTCGTGCGGCCGTGCGGCTCTGTCAGCCCTGCCGTATCAGCACTGCCCGCACGCTCCTGGCTACTTTGTGGAAGAGATGCAGACGGTGTCTTGGCGGTGAAGAGTGCTTGTTGAGAGGCGTTGGACGGGACGGCAGCCGGCGACATCGATGATAGCGAAGCACTGCCGGGCGCATAGGCTCCACCATGGCGGAGGCCGGCAGACGATACGCTGTAGCCTACATTCTTCGGGGCAGCCGCGGGATGCCCCGTCAAGCCCGTAAGGTGCGCATTAGCACTGAACTCTCGCATCAAGTCGAGGGAGCCCGCATTCATGGGCACTGCGGATGTGGCGGCAACACCGGCACTGCTTCCGTCTCTGCCGTTGTATGGGTTACTCAAGAATCCCCAATGGCGCCCGTTAATGCTCGTCGTTTGCTGGAGCCGCAGTAGAGCTTGCTGACTCAGCTTTAGCTCCTGCATCAACTTCTCGCGCGCATCGTTGATTGTCTCGAGTTGCTCGCGAAGTTCGTTGTTTTTGCGCAGCAGCTCCTGTACACGCTCTGTAGCAGTAGAAAGCTCATCGTACTGCCGACGACTCGAAGCTTCTCGCTCCTGCAGAAGTGCTTCTTGGCTTCGCAGCTGATCCATCGCAATGTGGTACCGCTCCTTGGCGCTCTTGATGGCTTGCAGCTGGTTGGCGATGATGTGATGGGCCTTCTCCAGATTCTTCTCCGCCGCATGGAGACGATCCGATTGCTGCCGGTTCTGCTCCGCCACTATACGGATATAGTCGTCTTGCTTTTCGTAGTGCGCCTGAAGCGCCGCCACCTTTTCCTCTCTATTCTGGAGTGCGAGGCTCGTGCCACGTAAGCGCTCCGTCAGCGTCACGTAATTCAGCTCGTTCTCTGTCATAGCCTTCGTTGCCTCTGTCTTGAAGTTCACCAACTCCTCGTTCAGTTCTCGCACAGTCGCAAGCTCCTTGGTGCGTATGCTCGCCGTGTCCTCTGCATTGCGAGCGTGAGACTGCAGAGAGGTTACCCTCGCCTCCAGCTCTGAGAGGTGCGAGCGCAGCTCTGCCGCTACTGCATCCTTCTCGCGAGTCGAGTCACGGAGTTTTCGGGACTTCTCTTCCACAGCGTTCGAAAGCGCCTCTATCTTCCTTTCATAAGCATCGCGCATCGTCTTGATCTCACTCGAGTGCTGCTCCCGCATCCGGTTCAACGCTGCCAGCTGCTCCTTCTCCTTATCCGATGACATGAAGCGCATCTCCTCATCGGCTCTTCGCAATCGCTCCTTCACCTCCTCGTTTGCCCTCTGGAGAAGCTGTACTTTTTCTTCCAAGTCTGCGGTGGTGGCAGCACGGGCGGCTTCTGCCTCGCGGAACGACCGCTCGTAGTGCTGGAAACGTTCGGCGAGGTAGCGTTTGAGTCCTGCGTCCCCTTGCCGCAGCAGCACCAACGAAAGGTGCTCCACCGTCTTAAAATCTGTTCTCTCCAGCACTCGCAACGTGCCACGGTTTGCGTCCGATGCATTCGTGCCGTTTAGCACGAAGGAGAGCTCGTAGGGTGAGGCGCTATCTGCCACATCACGCAGCATGCTTACAAGGAAACGAGGAAAACCTTGAAAGTCGACGAGGAGCTCTAACTGCTGCTTGAAGCTGCCGTAGTCGTCCTCCAGCAGCTCCAGCTCATATAAGAAGAATGGGTCTGCCGGATCAGTGAGCCGAATCAGCACAGCGCGCGTCACCCCATTCGCACCACCGCGCCCAGTGCGCACGAAGACGCCCAACGGTCGCGGCTGAGTTTCGTTCGGAGCAACGCGCGTCGCCACCATCAGGACCGTTTCTAGCAAGGCTTGTGGCTGCTCAGAGGGAGAGGAAGACCTTGTGGGTGCTATGAGGGCCGGCGCGCTGTGACCTGGAGGACGGGTAAAGTTCGGGGAGGCGGCCGCCTGCGCCCCCAACGCCCCCCGCGGCGAAACACGACTGTAAAGTTCTGCATCGTTCGTAGAAAAAGCAGCAGAGCTCGATGGGTCTGCCCGGTTCCGATGGGCTCCCGTGGAAGTTTGAGTTGCTCTCTTCCTCGACGACGGCGATGGCAGCGCTGCCTCGATGGGGTGATCGCCGTAGCGCTGCCGCCGTGTTTCACACGGACCCCTCGGATGATATCGCGCGCAGGAGGTGGACTTCTGTCCGTTCACAATGATCGAACTGCTGCTCCCCTCCTCCCCCTCCCCCTCCTCGCTGCTGTCCGCACTGGAGGTTCGGCGGTAACTGTGAATCATTGGATTAGAGAAGAATAATGCACGCCGCTGTCTCCCTTATCTCAGCCGTCACTGTGCGTGTGCGTGTGTTTGAGTGGGGGGGTGAGTGAAGAAAAAAAAGCAAAGAGAGTCCCACCACGAAGCTCGACCCCCTTTTTTCCTTTGCGCAGCCCACCCTCGGCAAATGGGACCGCTCCCCCCTCCCAATATCAACAAACGGAAGATTTAGAAAAAGAGGGGGAGAGAGAGAAGGAAAACCGCGTGAAGGGAAGAGAGAGATCGACTCTAACCGAAGTGCGGTACGTCCACACGCGATACACACGGGCTCAGAGCCTCGTCCCCCCTTCACAAAAAAGAGAGCAAAACACAAAACTTGTAAACCGAAGCGACGCGCACAACGATGGGAAACCCGGGCTTATATTCTATGACAACAAAGGAAGAGCGGCGATGATTGAAGAAAGTATATATACACACACACACACAGACGCGAAGGAGATGGATTTGACGAAGAATAAAAAAGGGAGAAAAAAGTGCAGATCTATGAATCGCAAGCGACACGTCGTTGTTCGGGGGGATGGGAGAAGAGAAGCGAAGGTACGTTTGGGTGTCCCTGCTGGTATCTATAAAGGTGGGCAAGTACGCTACACCGAATAGGCGTACTTACGTGGGTTTGTAGGAAGGGAAGGGGAGAGGGGCCTATGGAGGTTGGCGTTGCCGTCGGATGAGAGGAAGAGGAAGAAAAGCGGGAAAGCGAGACGGGGAGAGGGATACAAGGAAGGTAAGCACGAAACGAGAGAGAGAAACATGAAAAACAACTACTCATTGTCTCTTTTGGTGCACACAGAGATATCAGCAGCCTTAGCCGCGATTACCAAAACCCTGGAGGCAAATTGTTTTCCTTCGCATTGCTTTGTTGAGCGCGCCGGACGGGAACGTTACGGAACCTAAAGAAATTCGGGAAGAGCGGCAGCGATCATGTGTACCTGCGCGAGAGCCGAGGGAGAGAGTAAGCAGAAGCAGGGGTTCTTATGCTTCAGTTGATGCTCTTGTGTGAAGGAGGATCGCATCGCTCATCAGGCAAGGGAAAGAGGGAAGGGGCACAAAAAGCGGGCCAGAGGACAGGACGCGACGCCCGCGTTGTCACAGGTACCCCTTTCAAGACGGACAGACAGACAAGGACACACGCAACCTCTCTCTCTCTCTCCTTCTCTGAAAAAATATGCGTCCACGCGTTGCAAGGTTCGACAAGCGTAAAAAGGCGAGTCAGACAGGACAAAGAAAATAGAGTGAGCCATCAGCGCTGAGGGAACCAGCAGCCGTGTCCCTTCATCCATGTTGACACGATCTCCCTCTTGTTTCTCTACCGTTTCCACTACCAAAACGTTCGTCACTATCTAAGAGCTCCCTCCGAGGAAAAAAACTAGTCGCTCTCTGTCTCTCCTCACTTCCCCATATCCCATCCGCATTCAATTTCATTCTCATTTAAGTTTGGACCGGAGAGGGGGGTGGCGTGGTAGTGGTCGCGTGGCCCTGGGGTTCTGCCAGACACGCACACATCCCTCCCCGCTTCTCCGCTTCTCTTCTCCATGCCTCATGGTGGATGGAACGTGGTATGATGAGCAGTTCCCGAAAAGGACGCAGACGCCTGATGGCGCGCCGCATGAGTGACATCCTGTGCGACGGAGACGAGCAGAACCGCAAATCCGCAGGACCGCATGGGTGGCCCTCCTCCCTCTTCCTCCTATCCTTATCGATCCCTGCCCTCCTTTACGAACAAGAAAAATGGCGAGGGTGTGTAAGCGTGACAGTGAGAGCGCGAAGCTTATCATCCAAATTATGTCCCGTTAGATGGAAAAAAACAAACCACCACAACAGCAAAAAGTAGAAAAAACTAAAAGGATCAGCGCATCCACACACACTTCGGTAAGGACATACTGCCCAAGGCAGTCCCCCTTGCCCTCTCGACCATCACAGCTCTGCCAAGTGCACATACACCCACGGCTATACGTGCCGTAATAAGAGCCATCGAGGACCTCAACCCCTCCCTTCCCCGGAAGCCCGTTATCGTCCCCTGTTGGGGATAGGAGGGGGGGGGACGGGAGACCTTGCTCCTCCAGAGAGGGGGTGATGCTCCAATAGCTTCACAGGTGGCTTTCTCCTCTGAAAAGCCTGCATCTTCATGATCTTCTCTGTCTTGCTGTTGTGAGTCAAAACAGAAGGGCAGGGGTTGGGAGAGAAAGTTGGGCAACCCTTCTAGCACGCACTCAGCGATGGTGAGAGGAAACCCGTACCGCAACATGGGGTAGCATGTAGTGGCGTGCGGCTCCTCACGAGTCAAGGTGAAGATCTAAAAAAAACCCACCCGACCACACCGGGAGAGCGAATTCGAAGAACGACCAAACAGCGAGCCTTCTCACCCTCGTCCCCAAAACAAAAACAACCGAGAGCGAAGCCCTCCGAAAGCTCAAAGGGTCGAAACCGACATGGCGCGTCAACGCCTACTTACGCTACCTTTCGATCGTGCAGGTGGCGGCGGCGCAGCACAGCATCGCGCTGTTGCTGCACACCCTCCATATTCATCTCCTCCTCGCCCAGCACGGCAGCGGCGGCGTTGTAAGCAGCACGGCGAGACTTGTGAATCTCTTGATTCATGGATCGCTGTCCCGTGGTACTCGTCAGGCGAGACGCGACGTAGTCGGATGGCTGCACTTCCTCGTTAGCAGCGCTGTCCATGCGGAGGACCACAAAGAACGCAAAGAGTATCAGATTACGAATGATACGGAGATGAGCGTGCTTCGTATCGGGGTCCTTTCGCCACCTGCGCATGAACCACGACACGATCGGCACCTGGAACTTGGTAGGTAGCCAGTAATCTGCAGTGTCATGCGCGAGCACCGCCAGTGGAATGCCGATGCAGGCCGCCTTGATGTACGTGTTATATGACACGCATGGCAACCGCATCTCCTCTATGCGGTTCACCAACGAGCTTACCGTTACCGCGAACTGGTCCATGACTCGCGTCCGTGAAGAGAAACAAAAAATTGATCAACACGCACAAGAGAAATGACGTCAACACCAGACGAGGGGAGTGAGGGTAGGAGGGATGATGGGAAGAGGCGAAGGAACAAAGCCTATACCACCACCACTGTTAATCCCTGGCACACACACACACACACACACTAACGAAAGAAGCCTTGTTGATCCTTTGTGGCACGAAAGGGAGAGACCGACTACACGTACGGACATTCACACCAACGTATATATATATAAGCGAATGCACGGTCGTGGGCGGAGAGGTGAGGGAAGGAAAAGGGGCTCCCCAAACGCATGCACCGCAGCCAGCCAGCGACCAGAAAATGAGAAGGCCAACCAGGGCAGAGAGGGGAGGGGCGTTCGGAAGGGTCGAGGCGAGCGTCCCACCCATGAAGCAGAAAGCACGGGTGGGGTATGTGGGTAACGGGGTGGGTGAGTATATATAGCATTTATAGAGAAACAAGGAAGCAGAAGGGGGAGGAAGCGGAGGAGAAGGAAGTTAGATGCTCGCCAGCGAAGTGGCCCTGAAGGAGATGCGCTGCATTTGCACCGAGGTGACGAAACGCCCCACGATTTCCTGCGACGCCGCCGGCTACACTAGTGGTTTAATAGTCCCTCCTCGTCACAGTAGCTCACACGCGCGGGTGCAGGGGGGGGGGGGGGGTTAATCATGCCTGTGATGACAGAGAGAGTGACGTGAGAGGACGGCGAGGCGCAAGGCGAAGTATCGATGGAATACCGTCCTGCTCTTTTCATGCTGCCCTCTCTATCTGTTTTGTTTTTTCTCGGACCGGTTTGCCTTCGTGCAAGAAGAGAATGTGGAATGCATCAAGGCGAAGCCATACAGACACACATATATATAAAGAGAGAGAGAGGGAGGAGAAGGGGGAGGAGAGCATTGCGGAGGCCCGATTTTTTCTAACCAAAAGGGTGAGAGGGGCAATTGCGGCTAGGAGTTCAGAATGGATGCGATAGAGGGGGAGGAGGACGAGGCGCCAGGAACGCGCAGCACGGAAACATAAACAGGAGAGACCTCTTCCCTCATCTCGGTCCTCAAAAAGACGTAGAGGGAGAAGGGAGTACACCCGCCATATCGCATCTGTGCATGTCTCCAATGGAATGCAGGAGGGAGACGATGAAGCGTAGGTGTCGCACTCGCGTGAATATGAACGTACGCATCCACCTTTACAAGTCACAGACCGCATAAGCTCTGCTACAACGGTCTTCTCCCTATATATATATTATCACTTCAGCTGTGCCCCTCCTCTCCCCCTCTCTAACACCGAAAACATAAACTAGGCCGCACTGTATCGTGTCGACATCTTCACTGTTCACCGCGGCTGAACAACTCACGTCAACGCCGCAAGAAAAAAAAGCAGTGGTAAGAAAATCGAACGAAACCTCACTTTGCTGGAAAAGTGGGAGCTGGGAACGAAGAAGCGCGTATGCCCCCCCCCCCCCCGTCACTATCCCTTCTCCTCCGCTGCTGTATCTCACCGTCTCCACCTCTACGTCCTAAGCCGCGAGCATTCAAAGCAGACCCGCACGGGACTGTGGTACCCTAATTCTTCGATGATGGCCCGCTTCTCCGAGCAGTTCGCACAGACCAGCCGGCCACAGTTGCGGCAGTGGTGTCGCGACCAACGCCCGATCGGCTCCCTGCAGGCCATACACACATCCGTGTCATGGTCCGGTTGCCAGACCTTCACGATTTTTCCCCGGTGCCGCTTACATTGCGGACACTCCCACTCGCGCGGCGGTCGCTCATAACGGCTTCCGCAGAAGCCACACGCAGGGGTGTAGGTGCGGCTCAGCAGTTTATCAGAGACCTCAGGTGGAGCGTTCAGTGTGTGTTGCACTGCCTTCTGCTCGATCACATCGGCGAGTTGATGGGCGCCCGTTGCATCCAGTCCCGGCTGTGTGTATTCGAGTGGATGGCTCTGCACGTACTCGCTCCAGTCTTTTTTCTGGTTAGCTGATTTCTGCTGCTTCTTCGCCTCATGTTTCGCCCGCGCGACAGCCAAAGCGTCCTTCTCCTCTTGAAGTTCACGAGCGCGGGCCTCACGGCGCTTACGCTTTTTCTCCGCCCTGCGCTCCCGCTCGGCTTCTTCCGCCGCCGCTGCATCTTCCTCTGCCTTTTCAGCTGCGTCTGCCGCCACCTCCGACGTCCCCTCCTCTCCTTCGGCTGCTGCTGCCGCTGCCGCCGCCATCTTCTCCGCTTTGCGCCGACGTCGTTCTTCTCGGCGCTGCCGACGCTCCTCCGCCGCAGCCGCTTGCTCCCGCTCTTCATCCTCGAGTTGCTGTCGCATTCGGATCTCCTCCGCCTCTTGCTCTGCCTCCAGCGCCAGTTGCTTCTCTACGAGCTCCGTTTCGCGGCGCGCCATCTTCTCCTTGCGGGCCTGCAATGCAGCACGCAACTCTTCCCAGATATCCTCCGCATGTCGGTCAGTAGCCATCTCACTATAAATCTTCGCCATGTCTTTCACCGAAACATATTCAAGCAGCGCCATATCCTCTCCAGTAACGTTCCCTTTTAGAGACTGAAGGAGTCGCTGAACGGGCTCTCCTAAATCTTCGAAGCGGATGGTACCCTGCGCAACAAGCGGCGCAGACTCCGCCTCAGTGGACGGTGAAAGTGGGCTTGATGACATTTTTTTTAGTAAGTGTGTTTGTTTGTACCTCCTTGCAGATGTCAATGTCGGTGGCTGTGTATTGCGGTATCCTGATGAGGCTACTGTCCCTCTCCTGTAATACCGACCCCTCCCCTTCCCCACCCAAAACACGTCCACACACGGAGCGTGTGTGGACATCATCACACACCCCCACACACGCATATTGGCGTGTATGTTGAGACGTGCGGAGAGAGAGAGAGAGAGAGGGAAAGAAGACGGGAGAAGGGTGGTAGAAGTGGCGCGCATCGTGGCCGAGTGCTCCAACACAGGCAAAGGAGGAAGGGGCGAGATGGATGTGCGAAATTTGAACGCTGTAAACACACGGCGGTGACGCATCTTTTCGTTTGTGAGGTCAATGTTCGTTTGATTTGTTTTCATGCTTAGCGGATACGTGCACATTTTGGCGGGATAAGAGAAGAAATGAGGTGTCTAAGCCCAGAGGCGCATCTCCTATTTCTCCAGACGAGCGCACCACCCTAGAACACTGGGGCACCATGTCTGTTCGAAGGAGCGGGGTGAGAGGGGTGATGGGGATCCACGAATCCAGTTGGTAGAGTGCCGAAATGCTGCCCGGCGTTCCACGCCCC
Source organism: Borovskyia barvae (assembly GCA_030849085.1). Taxonomy (NCBI): domain Eukaryota; phylum Euglenozoa; class Kinetoplastea; order Trypanosomatida; family Trypanosomatidae; genus Borovskyia; species Borovskyia barvae. The sequence goes on along the minus strand of JASAOM010001108.1, from coordinate 104,609 downwards.
CCCCCTTCTCGCCTCTCCCTCCTCCACCTCTCTCTCAACTGAAGTTGTCTCGCACTTCGAACAGCCCTCGGCTTCTTTTTTGCAGCTCGTATTAAGAGATTTCTGGACCCTTCCCCCATGCCGTCGTGGCACGCACCGCCAAACGTGAAGGGACTGTCCCGCCCGCGCCCCAACCTCTCCTCAAGACAAGAATGAGTAGGATCGCCACCTGGGAACAGCACATAAAAGCACACCCTCCTTCCCCTCCCACCCCACCCCTTCTCTCCCTTCTGTTGCTCTAATCGAACGAATAAAAGGGCGATGGGCGTCGGCGAATGCGTTCGTTCGCTTCTTCGCAGAGACTTGACGAGTGGACGTGGATGTGCGTGCCGCAGATGTGTGAGGTTGCGATGCTGGGGGTAGCCCCGTTACAGTAAAAAAAAAAAGAAGAAACTTTTGTTGGCGGTGGGAGAGGAGAAACAGAGCAGCGGGGAGGAGGAGGGAGGGGGGAGGGGGAAGGAACAGGAGGGGCGCAGAACGTATTTTTTTTTCAGAGAGCACGGCATACGGCACTCGTATCGTTCTCGTAGCCTCCTTTGTCACGCATGGAAGTAGCGGTTGCTGCGAAAGAGACGGCGTCTTCTCCGCCTCTTCCGTTAAAAAAGCTGCGCTATGCATCCCTCCCCTTCCACTTCCACTCACGTGGATCTTTCAGCACCCCTGCGTTGCAGTTGCGATGCAAGTCGATACAGCTCCCTCCCACAACACGCTGCAACGAGAAGCGTCATTTCCAACAAGCGGGAGTGGCACGCGCCTGAAGGGTGGGGGGGGGAGGTGAGAGGGGGGCAGAAAGGGGAGGCAATCGGCGTCATCGAATCGCTCACGCTCCCCGTTTCTCTTCCCCTTCCACTTCCATCCCTTCCCAACTACACACGCACACTCCAGGACGGCGGCTCGCACAACGCCTGCAACGCCGCCTCCCAACAACAGTGTCTCTACCCTTTCGGCCGCGTTGATCTCACGGAGGCGCCTGAGCACCGGCCCCTGGCGGTCGCGCAGGCGCCTTCAATCCTGTCCAGAAGTAGTGCCCAGTATTCAGGCGCTGGGAGAGGCAAAAATTCACCTGGAAGTCGCGGGAGGCCATCGTTTGGAAGAGGTCAGGGTACGTGACGAGGTACGTCTGGTCCATTTTCTGCACCTCCAAGCGCTGTGCGAATGCGGTTACATCATCGGGCGGAATAAACTTTTTCCAGTCATGCGTGCCGGGGGTCACGATTCCCGTCAGCCGCTCTGCCACGGCGATGTGCGTGAGGGCTGTCTTGAGAGATTTATCCATGGTCGAGAGAACGAGAAGTCCTCCAGGCTTGGTGGCGTCGCACAGGGCTTGCAGAAAGGCACGGGCGTCACTCACATGCTCGATCACCTCCGTCGCTACCACTACATCGAACTGCTGCTGCTCCTGCTCGACCAAGTCAAACAGGGAGACGTGGCGATAGGAAAGACGCTGAGGCCAGCTGGCCTTAGGGGCTACGGCATGAAAGTTGGTGGCCCACTGTTTGCGGCGCTGCTCTGCTACCGCGATGGATTCCACACACGCGTCGATGCCTGTTACGGTGCCGCCGACACGCGCAAGGCTCTCAGCCAGGATGCCACCACCGCACCCAACGTCCAGAACGTGATGATCAGGAGTGAGGCCGGGGATGCTGAGGAAGCTAGCAGAGGCTTCAGCACCTACTGCTGCTGCCGACGCGGACGCACTGCTATCGCCACTACCGGCAACTTTGCCGACCTTACCGTAGGCGCGGACCATGTCGTTTACATAACGAACACGGATTGGGTTGAGAAGGTGTAACGAACGTAGAGGACCTGTTGGATCCCACCAGTGCTTTTGAAGGGCCGCAAACTTGGCTACCTCATCCGCCGCAATGCCTTTCATTCCGGCTGCCATGATGTCTCTCCTCCCCCGAAATAGCAACCCTGAAGAATAACGGTAGGCAATGGAGAAGATCACGAAGGAGAGGAAAAGTGAAGTCGATAATGATCGGAGGACTCGAGATGTTTTGTTTTGTGGTTGTTGTGGTGGGGTATGTGCACTCGTCCGCGTGAGAGAGTAGGGCAGCTTCAAGCGCACTATTCGCACCGATGATGGTGATGCAAAGATGAAATCAGCGAATGTGTGAAGGATATATATATATATAGATGATACGTGTGTACCCCGCCGAAAGCACTCCTTGATAAAAAGAGTTTGTTTTCAATCCGTAAGACGAAGATCGGTTTAAGAGAGAGAGAGAGAGAGAAGGACAGGAGGGAGAAAAAATGAAGTAGAGACCCAAACCAACGCGGTGAAAAGGGGGTTAACGCGAGTACTGTCGTAAAGAAAGATAGTATTGTGGCACGCTAAAGGGTTACAGAGATGAGCAAGATGAAGATGGAGGAGGCCGGGTGCTAGAGGCGAGGCGAGGTACGGCTGCAGCGGGCGTATGAGCACCCCCCACCAACGTGCCATCCCTGAGTATTGTAGTGCAAAGGAGGAAAAAAAACATCTACAACGTCAGCGGCTTCACGCATAAGAAGAGGCGTGAATCGCTGCCCATCCTTTCTTCTTTGCTTCCAATTCCGTCTTTGCAAGAGGAGCCTTCCGATGGAGATCATCATCAAGTGAGGAGGATAAAAACGCAGACACCGTGTAACAAGAACTGCAAGACACACACACACATGCATGGTTCACGGAATATCTGAGAGAGGACGAAGGGGAAGCTCGCTATCAGAGTCTTGTTGTCTTCTCCTCTCTCTCTCTCGCTCCCTTCTCCTCCTCACTCTCTTATTTTTTCCATTTCACCGCGAGACGTGGACCTGCTTACCACTCGCGCTATTTTTAATTTCGGAGATCCTCGCTCCGAGTACAATGAGGTACAGAACAGAAGTATCCTCTGCAGAGATAACTGTATATATATAGGAGGAGGTATCCATGAATAGCAAGAAGAGAGAGGAGGGACAACGAAAAAGTGAGGAGAACTGGAGAGGAATGAGCGAGAAGACGTCCATGAAGAGCTGCATGAACACCCACCCGGCGAAAGTCTACTCCAACTTTCCCGGGAATACAGAAGCACGCGCTGAGACACACACCTATATATATATATATATATATATACTTAGCAGAAAAGGAACCGTCATCTCTACAAAGATTGGGTTACACTTAGAAAGAGCGGTAAGGAAGGGGGGGGGAGGGGGTTACAGGGATTTGCTCCATAGCGACTTTTTCACAGACCACCCTCCGAATTGCTTCCCCGGTGGCTTTCGTTACGGAGGTGAGGCTTCCCGACTTTGTTAAAATGATGAGAACGCTCAATGAGGGAGGGGACTGAGGGGTAGAACGATTACTGCGTCAGTGTCTCGACGTCGCCATGACGTCCCATGGCGCTGATGTGTGCCGCGTATACAATGCACCGCACCTCCTTCCCCGCCCCCCCCTCCCTCCCTTCCCCGGCGCAGTCACTCGGTCTCCAAACATGGGGCACCACAGTTTCTCTAGCAGTTGGTGCAATAATAACAAAAACAAGGAGGTTTCCTTCGCCCCTTCCCCCACCCCACCCCACCCCCAACCCATGACATGTGGGCATTTTGCACGTTCTTATACACACTCTCTTATGAGAAAAAAAAGTTACGAAAAGAATCCGCCGTCATCGTTCTCCAGGCGCACGGCCATCGCTCTCCTTCGAAGGTGGTACAATCGAGGAAAACGGAAAAAGAAAAAAGTAGATATATATATATATATTAATATTTATAAAACGAGAAGGAGACGCAGCAGCTGGGATTTTCGAATGACCGTTACGCATTACCCAGTTTCTCCCCATTTTGTTAGCAGAAGAAACGCAAGGCAACCATACACAACTCTGCTTGAGAGGCATCCACACCGCTTCCGTTTTCTTCTTTTTCTTCCTCTCTTTTGTGGGAGAAACGTTCGGGGTAAAAAAAAGAGGGAAGGAGAGGAGAACAAAACTCGAATTCGCGAAAAAAATAGAAGAGAAGGAAGGAATGTATCGAGGAGGAACATGTGTAGCAGAGAGAGAGAGAGAGAGAAAGAGAAAGAGAAAGAGAAAAGAAAGATGGAAGGACAGGGGAAAGAGGGCGAGGACGAAGTCTGGATGATGAGAGATTTAAAAAAAAAGAACAGAAATGGACGAAGAAGTCTCTGAATAAAACGAAGAAGAGAAAGGAGCCTCGGTCAAGTGGGAGAAAATACTCCATTCCCCCTCCCCCTCCAAAAAAAAAACACAACAAACGCAGCCGACGCTTTTTCCCTCGGCAGAGTAATCTACATATATATATATATATATATATGTGTGTGTGTGTGTGAAACTAAGAGCACCACACCGTTAAGAGAGGATGACGTTGGTGGGGGTGCGGCACGGACTCCGTGTGCTCTCCAGCACTGTTATAGAGATACACCACCACCACCACATCAGACTTTCGCACCCTTTGGGATATAAATCACTTACGTGCATGCCTTTCGATATATATGAAAGGCTCAAGAAGCTGAGTAGCTTTCCCTTTCGCATCACACGCGACTGACACACCTTCCTCTGCCTCTACCCATTTGTCTTGAAAGAAAGCCGAATTGATTAGGGTGGAAGAACGTTCAGGAGACGAAGTAAGACGAGTAGGGAGAGAGGGAGGGGAAAAATGAGAGAGAGAGAGAGAGAATGGGAGATGGAAGCAAGAAGAGCCACCGACAACGAACGATCGTCCTTAGAAGGGAAAGAGAGAAGAGAGAAGGGAAAATTCTCCGCTTCACTGGTAGGCAAAATAGAGAATTAAAATATGCCAAGCGCCGTTTCCCATGGTGCAGTTTGTTTTGTGGCGCTCAAGAGCGTCTTCGCGGTAATCAGACGCGGACTTACCCCAGCGCGGCGCAGCGTCACCAACATTTTCATGGCGTCCTGGCTTGCGAGACACGTTTTCACGGCTTCGGGGCAGTCAGGACAGCTGCACAGCAGCTCGACCACCGGCGTACGCAGCGCAATATGCGAGAGGAGTCCCCTGCCTCCCAACCCCTCCACATGCACCGTGAAGGGCACGACGAGCGTGCAGCCGTTCGGCAAACGCTGCGCAGAGGACGTCAAGGACGATGCATCGGACGTTGGGTGCGTTTCTGCATATTGTGGGTCTCCGCTCTTCACCGCACAGGCATCCAGGGGATCGGGGAGAAACGTCGAACCCATGGTCGGCCACGAAGCTTCTCTATGCAAGCGGCTCTCAGCGTTCTCGGCGCAACAAGACGTGGCAGACGCCACGGCAGAGCTCGACACACTCATCAGAGAGTGAGACGATGGGGCCCAACCTAGAAAAGGCCTCGTGTGCGAAAGCTCGTAAAACCCGCTATACTGGCACAAGTGGGTGGGCTCCCCTGAGGACATGGTGCGTGGCCCGGTCACAGATGCGTGCACCACATCAAAACCGCAGAGCCACGTTATAAAGAAGTCCTCCAGGACACGGGTACCGCCAGGGACGCCATTCACTTGGCCTGTGAAGGTGGGACCAGGGATGCAGTTGGCGATGAGCTGCTCGTGAAATCGGTAAGCATGCAAGTCTGGACCGCGACGACCCTGTGTAAACGGGTGCCAGAGGCGCTCAACTCGGTGCCGCAGCATCTCGTGCATCTCTCGCGGAGCCCCGCGCTTGGATGCGTTGCCCTGCGTCAGCGAGAACGTACTCAGCATCGTACTTGCCCTGGCAAAGGCTGGGGACATTGTCTAAAGAAGTAAAAGGAGGCACCGGCAAGAATGCTGAGGAAACGTCCAGATAAAATTCCAGGAGAGAGAGGCGGAGGGGGAGAGGCGACTCAACACTATGTCTTCCGTCCCCTTCTCGCGTCAAATGGAGAGCTCGGGGAATTATGCGCAGGGGGCGGGGGTGGGACAGGATGGTAAGGACTATCTGGCCGCGTGGCCAGAATTCTTTTTTTTCGTTTAGAGGGTAAGGGAGACAGCGAGTTCCAATATGAGAGCCGTATGTGGAGCCGGAAGACGCGCATGTGCGCGTGCAGGTGCGTACCCGCATGAGGTGGCCCGCACAAGGGACAAGTGGGAAAGAAAAGGTTGGGAGAAGGGAAAGACGAGGAGGCGGATGGAGGAGAGAGAAGATGTCCAGAAGCATCACCGAGGGAAAGGCTCCAGAGAAACGAACCCGGACGCGAGGTGGGGCAGAGGAAGGAGAGAGGAGTCAGCATCCCGAAGATGGCTTGCGAAGGAGAGGAGGGGGGGGGGGTAGAGAGAGAACTCGCGTCCCGCGGTTGAAGAAAGTAAACAGGACATTCAATGAATACCATATGTATATAAATATAATCGAAAAAGAGTTTCTGCGGTGGCACTCACCCAGTACACCTCTGCCTTCCAGCGCAAGAGCGAAATAACACGCATTCATCACCAAGAAACCGGTGACCCCCTACTCTATCCTCCTTCATCCAAGTGAAAGGAAAGAGGAGCGGGGGGGGGAGAAGGTGACTGCCACCCTCCCCTCAAATCGTCGGCCTCTTTTCTTCCACACCCCTCCTCCTCTTTCTCCACTCTTCCTCTCTTCTCCTTCAAATCTGGTCCTTTTCTTCTTCGCGAGTTCATTTCCACACCATACGGAGCCGCGTGTAGGCCACTGAACTGCGGCGGATATGCCCTCCATGCCCCCCCACCCCCCACGCCCAGATATGTCTGCCAACTCTGTTCACGTTGCACCGCTCCTCGCTCTGCTCCTGTAGCTCTGTCCTCTTTGGTTGTTCGACAGAAGACGGCGGTGAGAAGCAGAAAAAAAAAGGGGGGAGAGTGGCGAACTGAAAAAAAAATCGTCACCCACAGCTCGCTGCGGGAGTGTGTTGGAGAACGGCAAGGGTCAAAGCGTGGGCCGCACATCGCTCTTTCTCTTGACCACCCTGATCCCTTCCCTCCCTCTGTTCTTCCCATGGTGTGCGCGTAGGAAGGCCCAGTGGCGGATCTCGTGTCTTCTCCTCTTCGTTTTTTGGGGGCTCTCCCATCACACCCTCCCTCGTCTCACTGTGAGCCTCCTGTCGATGGAGGGAAACACCGTGCAGGGAGGGGGGCGGGGGACGACTGGGGATGTCGCAGGGTCGCAGCGTGCGATGCCCCCCCCCCCATCAACGTCAACCCGCTCGTGAACGGAAAACGAAAGAGAAAAAGGAGTGGAGAGGGAGAAGAGGGGGGTGGGGGCGAAACCGCATCTCCTCTTGCAGCGCACATATATATATATATAGAGAGAGAGAGAGAGAGAGAAAGATAAATAGTGTGGATTAGCGGGTGAAAACCAGAGAGGTCGCCGCAGATTCAAGAGTAAGTCACAAGAGACGATCATGCCCCAATCTCCACGCCCCCCTCCTTCCCTCGAGAGAGGCTCTGACGTCCTCGGCGTGTAAATGGCGGAGTACGACCCCGCTGTCCATGGACCTACCTCTAGCGCGTCCACTTTCCTTTCGATGGCGGTGGCATCTGACTTGTCTCCCCTCCCCTCTCCTCCCACGTAACTTCTCGCATACACGAACGTCATAGGCCCTCCTCTTGTTTCTCCCGCCCCTCCCACTCTTCCCGAACACACATCGGAGGTCCGTTACCCCGGCCCCTCAACCCGCTCAGCGAACGACACTAAATTCTGCGCTCTGTCACCCCCCTCTTCTTTTCCTCGTTGCTGATTCACTCTCAGTTCCACCTACGCTTTTGATGGGGAAAGGGGGAGGAAGGGTCAGAGCTTCACGACTTAGATCATCGACTTCAGAACAACTCTGCTTGCCGTGTGTAAAGAAGAAGGGGACGGTTGGTGTACGTGACGCGATAGCGCATCAGTTTGCTCGACAGCGCAAACAAGTAGATACCCCAGCAGACACTAATGCCCAGGTGCAACTGAAATCCGAAGGACTTGTACGACGACTCCGTCAAGCACGTCACCAGGCTGTAGCAGAGCGCCATCACGGCGAGCAGGACGCCGTACAACACTTGATTATTCATGCTGCTCAGATCTCGTGTGAAAGGACTTTCGATATCAGCATTGAACATTTGTGGGTCGTGCTGACGGGTAATTAGCGCTGCCCCGTCTTGCTTTATCCCATCCCAAAAATTTTGCAGGTACCAGCGCCGAAGTGCGAGTGCACCGCCTGAAATGTTGTCGAACCAGTGCCAGCGTCCATTCAACATGTACGAGAGATAGTGAGGATTTGTGCCGGCGTAGAGCTGCGAAATAGCGGTACCCTGCGCAGCGAACAACACGCGCAGCTGCCGCACCCCGTAGGCCATCTGATCTCCGTTTATAGTTTCCTTTTCCTCTGCTTCAAACGATGCGTCCCGCTTCTTCGGCGTCACCGCGCCCGCAACGAAGTCTAGCATCTGTGGTAAAGTTGTGGCGCACAGCATTGACTGAGCGAGGTTCGTTCGATCCAGACAGTCAAGGCAGTTCACCCGCACAAACTTCGACTGCACACTTGTTAGAACGAGGCGCGGCCTGGCCTCCTTGCCCACAGTTTCTCCCTCTCCGCCTGCACAGCTTCTGCCGTCGGTGGAGATAGGGAGGGTTTCAGTGGTTTCCTCGACGATGCACGACGCACGGGCGTAACCTTTTGTGCAGTCCAGCCACGCGTCTCGGCCAGCCATCTCATCCAGCTGTGCGCAACAGCTCCACTGCATTTCTTCATAGGAAAGTGTTTTCAGCATCTTCTGCACGTTGTAGTGTACGAGCGCCACGCTGGGGCCGCCCACCGCAGGCGTCACCCCCACCACAGCAACGGTGCGAGGAGCAGGAGGGGTCAGTGCTCCCTCCTTCTCCTCCACCCCACTCGCCGATGTCTCGGCATTCGATGGAGTACGCACGTTGACACTTCTTCCATTCTTTGCGCTTGCCATATCCTCCGCGTACCGGCGCACCGCCGCTGCGAAAGCCTCTGATAGTGGTGCTTCCAGGGGTTTTGTCGACAGGGTGTCGAGGCAGTACAGACTGCGTATCTGCGGCATGCAGTGCGTAAGCAGGCGCACATGACGACTGAACTCCTCGAGCGCATTGCTGAGCGGAGAAATTTTGATGGGCGGCTTCAGCGCCAGGTTAGCCGGCTGCTCCCACCGTCGTGGCACCGAGCCGCGCAGCACGCTATAGACGGCAAAGGGCTCTTTTCCAGCCTCTGACGAAGCCGCTTCCCGATTCCCCCTGGAGACAGCCCCTATCCGAGGAGTCACCCAAAGCGAGCTGACCCCCATGTTCGCTACGACTCCGCTGTGGCCTGGCTCAAGACCGCGCCGGTTGTAGCGTGTCCCAGCCCAGCGGCAACACACGCGTGTCACGAGGGTTAATTGCACCGACGGCGACGCCTCCATCGGAGCGACCAGTCCCCGGATAAACGATGGCACATACAGGGGTAGGGAGGAACAGGCAGCCGTAGAGAGGACAGTGTCGAATGCGTGGCTCAGGAAGCTCGTATTCCCACGGTGCTGCGCGTAGGCCAAGCCCTCTCGCCACAGCTCATCTACACATACACCACTCCACGGTTCTGTGCGATCCCTGCTCAGTCCATTTTCTTCTCGCAGTATAGCCATAGTCGGGACGGTGAAGCCACCACTGAGAAGCGGGCTGTTCCACTGATAAAGGTGTCGATTGAACACAGCAGCGTGCCTTTCGTTTGCAAGAAACCCGGAGGCGCTCAGGCGAGGGGTTCTCGACGGTGGAGTTTGGCCTGCCGGAGCCCTCGAGGCCAACCCGTTGCTCTCACGAGTCGAATTGAACGAGAGGGAACCGTCCGCGGTGGCACTGCCGGAGCTCAGGTCTACCGCACCAGCCCTTTCACCCGGCAGGTCCGGTACTGAGTCTGTCACCATCGCTAACAGATGCAGTGGATCTGCGCTGAGGTCGAGAGTAGTCGAGTAATACAAGTAGGAGAACTGGCCTGGCGAAGCAGGAATGCCTGGCATCTCAGACGGACGGTGCGGCCCCCCTTTCAACGTATTCGCCTCGTCGGCAGCGGCACAGGCGTGTCGTCCGCCGTCCTCCGTGTTGATCGATGCACAAAACTCACTCAGCACGCCCAAATAATCGTTCAGCGTTTTCTTGGGAAGGCGGCCCATGCCGTCGGCCTCATCATCTTCCGCCCACTCTTCCTCCGCGCTTCCCGTCACTTCATCATCGTCGTCTGAGTTCTCCTCCTGCGCGTCACCCGGTGTACGTGTTGTGGTGGAGTCATCGTTCGAGGGTCGAGGAAGCTCGTCACTCGCGGACTCCATGGCCGCTGTATCATCCTCACCATCAAGGGATCTCGTACGGCAGCTGCTTCGGCGGTGACAGCGTTGCTGTCTACCAGCTCCTCGCTTAGACTGCGGCGATGGAGCTTTTGGCAGCAGGAGCCACCGAAGTCCCCGAGCAGCGAAAATATCGTGCACAGACCCCCCTAGGCTCAGCGCTCCGACGTGCTCCCGCTCTGCAACGTAGAGCAGGGCAGCGTAACTTGTGGCGCCGAGCGGGAGAACTCCGTAAAGGGCTTCACACGGGATGTGGCCACTGAGGGAGGTGGAAGAGGATGGGGCAGTGAGGGGGGGCAGGCGGTAGAGGGGCGTACTGTTCTCCGCGAGATGGGCTAGGGATGCACGCAGGGCAACGTCGTCATCGCTGCTGCTACGGAGAAATACGAACTGCTGCTGGTCCGCCTGCCACCGGAGCGGTGGCAAACACGCCGCATCGGGCACGTAGTAGACGCTCGAACCGTCCAATAGGATACGCCCGGCAGACGACCATCGCGGCGGAGACGTCATGTATCGCCGCCTCCACGTTCCTGCTACGGCCTCTCCTACGTTCCAATCGTTGCGCCGCCGCCCCCCGCCCCCTTCCCTCTTTCGCACTCGTTTGTGTTTGACTTTTTCTTCTCCACGAAGGCGAATGAATATAGATGTATACGCAAAGATGACTCTGCAACCGTGTGCCCCGAGAGGAGGCGAGCCGGAGCGGCGTCAGTTGCCACGAGGGCGCCGATACGACGCGTATACTTTTCCTGCGAGATAGAGGAGCGAGTGAAAGGAGGCGGAGGAGGTGGCGGCAGCAGCGGTGGAGGGAATTAAACACGAGGGACGAAGACGGGGGTGTGGGTTGGTTGGTGGGGGCAGAGGGAGGAAGAGGAGAAGATGAAGAGAGAGAGAGGGAGAGCGACCTCTCACGATAGAAATGGACTGTGAGTTTCGCCAATGTTTGACGAAAAAAAAAACTTCGAAAAGAGGCGAAAGCGGAGAGGAGTATGGCAGCAAGAGCGGTTCCGGGCCACTAAGGAGCGCGTGAAGCACGTCGAAATTTATGCCGAATAATGGAAAAGAGACGTAGAAGGAAGGAGAGAGAGGGGGAGGGAGGGAGGGAGAGAGAGGGAGGGAGAGGGGGAGAGATGAACGCATGAGCCAAAACGAGGCTAGAAGAAAGAGATGCAGCTGCTGCACACAAGATCTGACCGCCTTACAGATACGCACTACCACGAGAAGACATTTCATGGGAAGCCTCTCCATACATCTATATATGCAGATGTATATACGCTTCCGATGTGTGGAAAGACCCATAGAGAAGAAGTATTTTCAAGCGCTACAAGAGAGAGAGAAGGGGGGAGGGGGAAGGGGGTGATAGGTTACCGATAGTTTCTTTCCTTACCTTCGTTTTCGTAGATCGGCACATTTTTTTTCTCCTTTCGAGGGTATGGCCAACACCCGGAGAGGATGAAGAAAAAAATCATCGCAACCACAACAAGCAAAACTTAAGCATAAACAAGCAAAGAGAGAAAAAAAAGAAAACGAAACGCCCACTTCCTCTACCCGCATCCAATACCCCCCGCCCCTCCCCCAACGAAGAAGGGAAAAGAAATACAGTAAAGGAAGCAACTGGTGATACTTCGCGTTTACAGTTCCGCGATATCGGTTGTGTATGATGAAGCATCAATTTGTTTCTCAGCTTCACGACACAGCGGTAGCCAAACAAAGAGGACAGCAGAAGAAAAGAATTTCGGTTGAGAAAACTATATATCGATCTATATATATATATATATAATGCAATACAAAGACCCCAGAGATGCAACACTACACTCACGCTTTGCCGATGGCAGCCGTCTTGCGATACGTTTGTCCCGTTTTCCTTTTCATCCTTTCCAGATGCTGGCATTCTCCTACGTTCGCCCACGTCTTACGCATTTCCCCGAATTACGTGAAAGTTGGAAAAAAGGATGATCGTAGAAAGAAAGGGAAGGGAGGGGAAAAGATCGAAGTTGGGAGTCAGAACAACAAAAAAGCAAAGAAAGCACTGCCGCACTAAAGAATATATATATATATATATTTATTTATTTATATAGCGAAGAAACCCCAACATTTCTTGAGTGGATAGCCTCAAAAAATGGTAGTAAACTCATGCCACCTCATTAGCGGAAATACACATGCAAAAATCATATTAGTAAAGGGAGACACATGTTCGACCATTCAAAAAATGTTTAAATGAGATAGAGAGAGCCGTGATAGAATATTTTCGGTGGGTAGAAAGAGAGAGAAAGAGAGGGGGGGGAGGGCGGAGAAATGCATCATGCCCTGTGAAGATGAAGGAATGTGGAGGATGAAGTACGTAGCTGGAACGATCTTCACAGAGACAGATCGAAGATGAGATCCAAGCGGAAAAAAATCAGCAAAAGGGAATAAGAGGGAGAAAAGAAGCAGTTCAGAAGCAACGCGGCGGTACCAGAAAACGGAGCGGGTTCCAAAACCACAGCGGAAGGGGAGCGCCACGGCGGAGACGGTCTCCTCCCCCTTCACGGCTTCCGTCCCCCACCCTCCAGCTTGGGTGCCCCGTCGCCTCCGTGTTGACGTTACACGATGGAAGATCTCGCACGAATTTTACACCTCGTTGAAGCTGGTGCTCCGTCTACGAAAACCACGATTCCCGTGTGGCTTGCGCTTGCGGCGTGCCGCATCGAAGTCGATCGGCGCCCCCCCTTGCCGCTCCGCTGCCCGTTGCGGCAGGGACCTTCCTCCCAGGGCCACTCCCCTCACCTCTCGTTTCTTCTGGGAGCACGGTGTATCACTCTCTTTCTTGTCCCTCACAGTCGGCTTCCGTTCGAGGCTTAGGGGTTTTGACACCACTCCCGGAGCGAAGCTGGGGGCAGACGTGAGCAGGCGCAAGCGTGTCGCCCCCACAATACGGGGAGCTTTCGACACGGTTGGCTTGGGGGGCGCCACCGATAAGGTACTCCTCGATCGTGATCCGTGAGTGGAAGGCACCCTCGGCACTTGCATTATCGAGTGACGCGAGCCTTTCAAAGCGAAAGTCTGCGAAGCGCCGAGGGTAGGCAGCGTCATATTCGCGTGGAAGCTGTCCCGCCTGCTGCTGATGGTACTGTTCAGGCCGCCAAAGATGGAGTACTCGCTGCACAGTGCTGGATGCGAAATTGCCTGGCTAGTCGGGGTGTCGGCGAGCGGCTTCCTCGTTGTGCAGTTCAGCATCTCATCGCCGTGTAAACGTGCGAGGTGAGGGTTCTCGCCAGCGTCACCGTCGACGTCGCTTTCCGTGTGCACCGGAATCGCGTCCTGCCGTGTCCTTCGACCATTCTGTGACGATCTCGAAGGCACCGATGTGGCGGCGTCCGTTCGGTTAAGTCTCACAGCCTCCGCGCAGGGTTCAGTGGTGTAAAGCGTTTCTGAACCCGGTGCGTTGACCTCGAACAGTTCGGTGCAGGAAGAGGCAGCGACTCGGCCACCCTGAGCGTGGTACTTCCGTGATGAGCGCGCCATCACAGTACACCGCCGCTGCGCTCGGCTCTCGGAGGGCGGTCCAGCTCCCTCCTGGAGGTGAGGATCAGTGGTAAAACATGTTGTAGTGGCTTGGTGTTGTGAGACTTGTCCTCCGTGACGGGGTGGCGGCGCACTCCTCTGCAGACCAACATGCTGCGCGGCGACGTTGGGGGCAATCACTGTTTCCATCACGCAGTTGAAATCGGCAGCAGCAGCAGCGGTATCGATAGGGTCCTTGCCCTTTCCTTCGGATGGGATGGGGCGTGAGGCCAAGATCTGAAGGGCGCGTGTGAGACTTGCCGGCGCCTCCTTTGTCGACTGTATCGGTGGTGAATGGGGAGATGATTTTCTGGAAATAGTGGCCGAAGACGAGATGGACGCGGCGCAAGGTGCACACCTCACACCGCAGTACCGCGCTGCTGTTGAGGCAGTGTGCAACGCGGTGACATAAGGGGCACTGCGAGGGCCGCCCGGACCCTTTGAGGTCGTGACGGGCAGAAGGTGCTTCAGGACAGCAGTGGAAGATCGGTGAGTGGCGGCGTTGCCTTTGCTGCGCGCCGTATCACCCGAAACAGAAGGCCGCCATGTACTGGAATACGTGGGCTGCGCAGACGGTGGATGAGGGGGCGGATGCTGTGAGGAACCCCCTGGAGAGAGTGAAAACGCCGAGGGCTGCCCTACCGCCGACGCACTGGGGTCTACCAGGCCGTCATCCATGGAGTCGCACGTCGCCATCGGCACAATGCCGACGAGAGACTTAGGGCTTGCCGACACCATTGGGTGCTTCTTGGGGGGCTTCCGCCCTTGCTGCCGTATTCTCACTTTCATCTTGGCCGCCGCGCACGCACTTCGGGGTTCGAGGAAATCTTCGACATCCTCGACAATCTCCCCCGCAGCCCACTCTGGATATTCCGTCGTGGATGGCATTCGGAAAAAAAATAATGGAAGTGTTGGGGGGAAGAAAAGAAGAGGAGGGAGAGGAAAGACAATCCGCGTGAGGTCGCTGTCCCGTGCCGGAGAGTCCGATCCGGTCCAAAGCACACACACACACACACACACCGAATCTCTCACTTCAGATCTGCGAGCCGTCGAACAATTAACATCGGCTCCAAATCGAGGGAGTCCGAGTAATATCACGCCAGCACCAAAGCACAAAGAGAAAATTCTCCACAGAAAAGAATAAGAGAACCGACGATGAAAGCATATATGTATACACACCCATAATAAGATATCTTCACTCTTACGGGCGCATAATATATATATATATATATATATATATATATATGTGTAGAGAGAGAGAGAGAGGGGGGGGAGGGAAGAAAGGGTACAGCGATGATGGAACGCCAGAGAGGACGAGAGATGTTTAACAAAGCACCCTCTGCCTCAACGTACTGCTCTCCGTTTGGTGCGTGTAGGTGTACACAGCTGCGGTTTCTTGATTACCCTTTCCCTTTTTTTTTGAAGGGCGGGGGGGGGGGGGGTATGTGTATGTGCCCAAATTTTGTCCGCACGACCGCTCGCACGTGTGTATGAAACACCTCTTTCCGTTAGGAGAGAGAGCCGTATGTATATAAATATATATTTCGTTCGGTGAGGAACAAGTTGGTGGCAATGAAGGAGAATCTTTTATTGGAAAGGGCCACGTGAAGCTGTGCCACAAACAGAACAGAACGCCAAGACTGTTTCGATAGAGTTGTGTATGTGCATGTGCATGAAAGAACAATAAGGAGTGAGGGGAGAAGAGAATAAAGGAAACATGGTGGGGATGCGCATGAGCGGTGAAGGGTGCGATCTCAAAAGGGAACAAGAGCTGGGAGAGGGGGGGGCAGGAGAAGTCCGTGATAGAAGATGCCAGCACTCATCTTCCCTCATCGCGAAAACAGCTAGCTCCCTGCCTCACTCCCCGAGA
The DNA here is from genome assembly GCA_030849085.1 of Borovskyia barvae. Lineage (NCBI taxonomy): Eukaryota > Euglenozoa > Kinetoplastea > Trypanosomatida > Trypanosomatidae > Borovskyia > Borovskyia barvae. Next base: position 88,946 of record JASAOM010001108.1, on the reverse strand, counting down.
CGGCCTGCCCCTTTCTCCTTCCTGCGGCTCGTCCGTCCCTCTCCTCCTCTTTTTGGGAGGTTTGGACGGTCTTTCGTTCCTCGTATTCGTCGTACTTTTTTTCTTTGTGTTAAGTAAAAATAGTAGTGGGGGGAGGGGATCACCCAGCGTATCGGCATCTCAGAGAACGGGAGAGGGAGGTGGAAGGAGGAACCATCTGGGCGTTCTCTCCGCACCCCTGTCATTGAGGTATATATCTATTCGAAAGATTGCTTTTCTTTTCTTTCGCTAAAGAGAGAAGTTTCTTTGTGTGTGTGTGAGTGCGTGCGTGGGGGTTGCGGTAAGGCAGATGAATAACAAACCCTCTCCCATCGCCTTAGAGCGGTGCTTACCACATACTGCAGCATCCACAACGCAGTTGCCTCATGGATGACGAACGATGGACAAACATCTACACAAGTACACCTCATGCAGACCACGGGAGGGCGCAAAGTAATGCGTTGTTCCTTCCCCCTTTACCGCCCCTCCGCCAGCTTCACGCTCCCAAAAAGAAAAGAAGAAGAGAAACCGTACATGCACGCCGCCCCACCGGGAAAAACAAAAAGGAAACCAGGAAAATTAAAAAAATAATGAAAATGGAATCAGAAAAAAATTTCTGTTGTTGTTTTGCGATGTTTGGGGATGCGTTAACATCTTCCGCTGAAATACATTGCTTACCTGAACATAGAAAGCAAAAACATGAGAGGTGGAAGAGAAAGGGATTAAAGGCAAGGCGTCACTCGAAAAGCTCAGGAAAAACGGAAAGGGGAGAAGTGGGGGGGGGGGCGGCATGTCGTGCAGCCCCTCCCCTCCCCCCCCACTTCACACAACCCAAAGTTCCTTCTTCTCTGCGCCCTTCTTTTCGTCTCTTCTTTGCGTTTGTTTTTTCTTGGACTCTCTCCACCTTATTTTCTTTTTCTCGGGTATCCATAAGAAACAGTGTACCGCTGAGATATCTCGCTGTGCGTATTGTGGACATCAATTAGACTGAGTACCGCCAACCACAAAACCATGGAGCGACGCATATATATATATATATATATATAAACCAGCTTATCTACATTCCTCTTTATAAATATCGAGACGGATACGTGCATTACCGTATGCCATGCGTTTCGTGATACCGTAGTGTAGAGGCTTCGTGTGTGTGTGTGTGGGGGGGGGGACTGTGTGATACACTCATTGAAGGCCAAGGGCACAGAAAATCATAAAAGAGGGATGACAGGCGTTTTCGGGTTCGGCAAGGCGAACGACTCAAGGTAGAGAAAGCGTTTCGCTGCCCCCCAAAGATGTGCAGAGCAGGGAGCAGATCAAAGAACACGACACGAGAAATATATTTTTTCATCCGTGATCCAGTACACCATTCTCTCTCTTTCGCAGACACACATACATACATACTGTTCGGAGTTCACAGGGAGATCGTTCTGAGGGAATCGAAGCGGAACTACTGCGAGAATGGCACTCGCGGAACTTGCCCGCCCCCGCACGAAAAACTCTCCTTGTTTTCTTCAGCCATCCCTCCCCCGTTCGCTTATCTTTCTAGAGTTGCCAGTGCTGCTGCATTCTCCGCGTAACTAAACCCATTACCACTCCTTCCTGCCTCCCCCCCCCGCCTCTCTCTCTCTCTACCCCTGCACTGTAGAGGAGGTGGGAGGAGGGGCGGGGGGCACGTAGACGAGGCCTTAGCACCGTCTTCGCTGATGTACCTACATACTCCCATTGACGAAAGACATTGTGTATTCCAGCTCGCAAAATCCCGCGGAGGAACCGCTTCCAGGGCAGCGGAGATTAAGTGATACCGTGGGCGGAGAATCAGCGAGCGGCTGAACGAGGGAGGCCGATCTGCCCGGAGGGCGAGATACATGAGTTATTGTGGCCCCTCCAGCGGACTTGCCTTGCACTGCTGAGGAGGGTGAGATGCCGCTGAGGTACGATAGGGGCGCCACAGCCTCGAGCGGAGAGCGGTCCGTCGTCGGCAATAGAGATAGTGGATTTTCGACGGCGGAAGAAAGCAGCGGCTGTGCCAAACGTGGGTAGCGGCCACGTTGACGATGGTAACCACAGGCCGTCTTGGAGGAGAGAGTATCGCCGAAAGATGCACTGCGAAAGAAGGCGAGGTGGAAGGAGTCGAGGGAGTCGTTCGAGATGCCGATGTGCAGTGGCAGCCGCTTCAACGGCGCAGCCGAACCCCGCGTAGAGGCATCATCGTCATTCGTCTGATCGAGTTGGGAGCGCCACGTTCGCTGCGCAACGTCAAGGCTGGGACGAGGGTAGTCCCTCCTCTGAGATACGGGCGTCTCCTTGATGCGAGTCGGCAGGGGGACAGGTACCGGTCGTGCCGATAGTGGGACTTTCAGGGCGCGCAGGGGAGAGCCAAAGTGTGTACCGGTGGGCTCCTCTGTGGCCAGCGATGGCCGTGCCGCAAGCCTCGCCCTTGGGGTCGTCACCGGCCGATTCACCACGGAAAAGACGATGGGGCTGGCGAGCTGCAACTCTGAGCTCGGTGACGGCGTCTCGAAAGACGTCTGAGAATCCTCGCTGTCTGCGCGTTCGTCTGCGCCGGCCACCGCAAAGCGATGGGAGAAATTCGAGGCAGCAGCCCTACCACAGGAGGTGCCGAAGTCACTCTCATTGGTGGCCGACGCCGAGGAAAAGAGAGAGGAGGGTGGGCCACCGTCGGTAGGCACGCGAAAAGCCACGGAGTCGGCGCGAGATTCAGAAATTTTGACTTGACCTTCGAGCGACGGAAATGAGGACGTGAGGGGCACCGCGGCGAACGTTGATGCGAGAAGGCTGCGGGCGCTGGTAGAGGGTGATACGTCAAACTTGGCAGGAGGGCTGGTTTGGAGGACGTCGCTATGCCCGCAAGACCACGGGGTAGACCACGGACCGCCGCCGGCACTGCAACGGCGTCCGCGCACGGCGGAGGCCCGGGGCGCCGCGAGTGATGCGATCGACGACGCCGTTGAGGATGAGGGCGGTGTTGGAGCGGACAGCTTCGCCGGGCGGTGCTTCGGTGGTTCCAGCAGTTTGAACGATACCATCTGCCCGGTGGAAACAGAGGCAGAAGGCCTCCTTCCACTCTTGACCAAATCGAGGCGCTCGCTTCGCCAAAGGCGACTCACACGCGATGCAGTGCCCAATCCATTGGCACTGGAGGGGCGGGCTGCTTGGGACGGGGGGAAGAGCCCTGCCTGCGATCCCGAAGCATTCATGGCACTGCCACCGCTGCCTCGAGGTATCTCTGAGGTGGTGGCGCGCCTGCTGTTCTCCCGCTTGAGGGCCGCCCTAGTCAGCTTCTCCGCCTCCGAGAACGTCACACACGGTAAAAGATTAGTCATCGTGCCTCGACAGGATGCAGGGTGGGTGCCTGTGGGGAAGGGAACGGCTTGAGAGATGCCGACGGTGTCACCCGGCATCCTCGCCGACTGGGGCGGAGGTGCAGAAGTGGCGGGCGAAGAGGCCGGAGACGAGGCGGTAGGGACCGCGAACGCCATCGTGGCGCGCTTTTTATGGACAGAAGGGACGATAGCCTCCTGCTCTGTAGAATGAGGCGCCCGGTCCATTTGCGTGGCGCGCGCCAGCAGGGAGGGCGGACGCCGCCTCGTGTCCCCCATGGCGAGATCGAAAGAGTCGCTGGCAAGAGACGTATGTCGGTTTGAAGGGCTGGCGCAGTGGTGCGTCTGGGCGGAGCGGGCGGGGGCAGTGTCATTCACATCCTCTTCGATTTTGTTAACGTGGTACGCCATGGAGCTCACTCGCACACATTTCGGTTCGAAGGAAGGGCGCGGTGAACCGCCGAAGCTGCGTCGGGCCATCTTGGTCGGGTCGAATGGACTTGACGGAAGATCGTTCCCCTCTCCCGCGAGGCTGTTCATGAGCACGCGGGTACTCTCATCGAGCGAAAGGAAGCCCTTGTCCTCTAAAGGCATGTTGAAAGGGGGGAGAGGGGGAAGAAAAACTTTAACAAAGACGTAGGCCAAAAAAAAAATAAGAATTCTTTTTTTGGTGAAAAAAATCTCAACCAGAGGACAAATGAAGATGCACGAGCGAACTTTTTAAAAAGGTGGAGGGGAGGGGGGTAAGAGGGCAGGAAGAGGATTAACGTGCAATGCGGCGCTCACGAAAAATGGAGGAAAACAAGTCGTGAATCCCACAGGGGATGGATAGGCCAGGGGGAGGGAAGAGACACACTCGCCTACCTGAGTACACCAGATACTAAAGCAGAAAGACCGGAAGAATTTGATGCAACGGAGGAAGAGCACAAACGCAGATGCACGAATGCGTTGCTTGCACGCCCATAAGGAACACACCCTCACCTACACGCACAGAAAGAGAGAAGAAGACTTCCACGAACTAAGAATGGGGGGAGAGTGGGGAGGGGGGCGCGGATAACCAAGGTGGGAAAGGGAAGATCTAAGCTGAAGGCGACGCGAGTACTGTGCGTAACAGCCAACCCACGCACACAAACACACACAAAAACGATTAGGAGGAATGAAGAGAGCGAAGAGAGCCCCTCGAACAAGAAGTAGGTGGGGGGAGGGAGAGAGGGGGGGGGGGCGGGAAGAGAGAGAAGATAAATGAACAAAAAAATGGTGAGGAAAAAAATGTCAACAAGGAAGTAAAACACTCAGCACTGCCGCACTCTTAACAGAAAGGGCAAACTCGCCTCTCGGTGTGGCCCTGTCAACGAGCGGATTGAAGCAGGAGACGCACCCCACCCCGACACACACACGAAGCAACAAAAGAAAAACAAGAAGAAGAAATAGGAGAACCCCGGTTTTGGTCACCCTCGAGAGGCGACAAGACACACACACACATATATATATATATATATATATCGGAGTGATGAAGAGAGAGGGAATACAAAGACGAGATCGATGGAGGAGGGAGGGAGGAAGTCAGGAAAGAGGGCGAACAGATAACGCAAAAGAGAGCAAGAGCCGGTACGACTAGTGAGCAGGCTCGAGAGGTTTCTCCCCGTGCCGCAAACCAACAAAAGTGAGACGCAAGGAGGAAAGTGAAAGGAGGGAAAGGCTGGGGGGAGAGGAGAGGAGAGGAGAGAGGAGGAGCACAACAACAAAGAGAGGCAAGCGGAGACTGCGACAGGGAGAAAAGGAATAGGAAAAGGAGATGAAAATTCACAAACGGAGGGAGGAAGCAACTCTTCTTCAGCTCGGTGATATCGCACTGAATCGAGATGGCAGGGGCACCCCGAGCAATGCAAAACAAAAACCACAAAAGTATTAGCAACTTTTTGTTGTTGTTGTTGTAGGTAGCTACAAACTCTTGTTGGTTTCAGTTACTCTGTGTGCACGCATATCTCGATATACATATACATATATGTGTACTTATCGGTATATATTTATATATATTGTTCACTAGCAAGTGCAGTGCTGCGTTCTGGGGATGTAGGAAATGAACGCAACGGGTGAATGCACAACCGTAGTGAGAGCTGTAGGTGAACAGATGGCAGAGAGAGAAAATATGATAGGGGGTAGATATGCAGGGAGAAAAATGGTATAGGTGGTGGTTAAGAAAGAGAGAGAGAGAGCGTGAGAGGTGAGAGAAACGGTGGAGTCACTCGGGGATGGAAAAGGAGGAAAGGGGGGGGGCAGTATGGTTGGGAGGTGACGACACATCATTGCGCTGGAAGGAGCCCCCCCCCCTTCCCCCCCCCCCGATATGGTTCATTCCGCACACCCAACAATCCCTATGTTTCTCGCTTTCAGGTGGTTAAAACTTTACAGCAGCTCCAGGCGTAGCTTCACACCCAAACTGTCGCCTCAGAGTCGTACAGACGTAACACTAGCTGTATGGCATACGTGGAGTCGGAAGAAAAAGGGACTTCGCCTTGGCCGTGCATGAAGAGATCCCACGCACCATGCACCTCTGCCTCTCTATCGACGTCTATCTATGGAGGGTTTCTTCCACTTGCATCGCCTTTGCCGTGGAGAACGCGATAGGCCGGCTGAGAGGCAAAGAGGAGCGATGCGGGCGGGGCCGGTTTGCACGATATATGTGTAGTTTATTTCTGGAAGAAAGGGGGGTGGGGTGGTAGCTCACAGGAAGGCCCTTTCCAACGATCAAGAGGAATAACCGAAGTACCAACCACCACCACCACCCCGGGAGAGAGAGAGAGAGAGAGAGATAGGCCTCTTTGCCCTCGCACCTACAGGTGACGAAGGCGCTTTACATGGGAGCCACTGATAAGATACGCGTACCTGTCTGTTTGTGTGAATACACGCTCGTGGGCCTAGTGCTTATGGCGAAAGTCTGTCATGCATCATATGAAGCCCGAAGGCGAAGGGGAGAGGGGAGGGCAGTCGACGTCAACGCGATGAAGGACCCAACGGATCCCCCTTTTTCCCCTGATCGAAAACGTCGAAGGTGCGGGGGTGGTCGCGGCAACACAGCGCTGAGATTTCGACTCATCGGTTGGTCGCTGGTCCGCCTTGCTGAGGCTGCAGTACCATCTGCGGATGGTGCCCTGTGCGTCGTGGGATGAGGAGCTCAACGAGGCCGGGGAGATTGCTGGTGAGAGTCGGGGGAGCGGGCGGACGCTGGGTTGTCAGTCGGCGGGTGGGGTTTAAGGAGATGAGCGGTGATATTTTCCCCTCACTTCACAGAGATGTTGCCCGAAGTCACGCATCGAGCTGGGACGTGAAAGAAAGCTTGCTTGCCGGCTTGGAAAATGATCAACATCGGATTCGCGAAGAGTCGAATGCAGTTTGCCTGATGAGAGAAGGAAAGGGATGAGACTACCTATCTGAAGAGAGGAGACGCCAAGAGGGGGCATCTGAATGCCACGTTGAACGGCCTTGCAACATGCGAAGCACCTGGGAAGCCCACGGGCTTTTGACAAAAGGATTGATCACCTCAACTCACGATCGTTGTGGTCGGTTACCAGGAAAGGAAAGGGGAGTCACGACATGCATAAACATGCATAAGTAGATGTCTAGAAAACACCAGGGACGTGGGACGCGCTTGCCCCGCCTCGTCCTTTGTTTCCTCTTCCACTACAACTACCCTTTTTTTCCTCGCCCGCCGCACATGTCCCCAAAGGAGGCAGTGTAAGGGTTGTGATCGGAGGAACGACGGCGGTGAAGAGAATAGAAGGAAAGAACAACCGCAGCGAACGAAACTCACACAGGTGCTCCGGAATTTCGCCTACGCCCGTTCACTTCCTCTCATCACCGGCCACTCCCTTGATCATTCTAGGCGGACCTTTGGGGGGAGAAGATGCCCCGAAGCCACCCCCCACTATCCCCCCTTGGGGCATGTATTTCACAACAGGAAGAAAAATCTGTTCTTGTGTGCATCTGGCTCGAGGCAAAACGACAACCGCTTTCCAGGAGAGGGTCTGCATCGCCTTCCTACGGCTCAGAAGAACGCCCTCTGCTGAGGATCACGAGGTTCCGAAGGCAACCCTGTTCCAGGAGCAGTGCGATCACACCGGCGAAGGAGGGATATTTTGACAGTCGTTTTGTGAATTGGGTGGAGGCCATCCTAACCGCATGTAGCAGTGCAGATTCGCTGATGTCCATTTCCGAAAAAAAGTCCTTGCTGAAACGCACCCCCTGTACTGCCCGAACTCCATCACGAGTATCGACGCGGTTCTTCCAGAGATCGAAGGCGTAACGATAGCGCGCCTCGGGCGTCTCCACCGTCGACGTGGGCAGTTGCCAACTCCGCGAATCGGACAGCAGCCTCAGCTGTCCTGGAGAAGGCACTTCCAGGTGGAGCCAGAAGACCGGTGTCACCCCCTCTACTGGAGATGCACAAAAGGAGCTACGGTACATCGATGAAATGAGAGACCGCAGCGCGGGCGGGATGTTGCACGGAGGGCCCCCGAAGGGAAAGCAGGCATGATACAGCTGAGCGATAGATTCCGCAGCCACGCTGACCAACACCTCCTCTATTATCATGACCATCCCACCCGGCGCCGGCACGCTTGTGCTCCACTCTGCCGTGCCTTCCGGTTCGAGAGAAGTCAGATAAATCCACCGCTGCTCCCGCCCAAAAGCAGCGGAGACGGTTGAGCAAACCTGCACTGAGTCTCTCAACGAGTTGGTGAGACATGGGGGCGGGGCCAGGCAGAAGTACTCGCGAAAGTTTTCCTGAGTGAAGATAGTCGCAGAACTCCCCGTGCTGACCTTGTCAGATCCCATTGGTTTCTCTGCCACCTCTTCCGTCGCTTTAGCAGTGGGCCCCCTATCGGGTTTGCCCACCTCCACGCTACGGCAGATCCTGTCGAACTCATGCGCCGTCACCGACATATCACCGAGGGGGTCGAGGTGAAGCGACGGGATCGTAGTGCCATCTACCTCTGCTGCACCCCCCAGTTCGCCCATTGAGTGAGAAGCTGCTGCAGGCACACTGGGCACGACAAAACGAAGCTCCGTTGGAGCAACTGGGGGTGCATTTTTGTTAAGAGCTGAGGTGGGCGCTGCCGTCGTCGGAAGCGACGTGTGCGGCACTTCCTGGAATGCTGCATCAAGTGCCTTGTAGAGTCGCATTTTCTGGGCTGCCGCTTTACCCAGGTCCGCCATGTTGCGCTTTGCCTCCATCACGAAGAGGATGTGACGGGTTCTTGCGTCGAAGATTACTCCATCCAATTCACCAGCGATGCGCCAGTTCTGCTTCGGCCCATCGTTACACAAGTATTGAATGTTGCGCAGAAGTCGATACTCCGGTGGATCAGCTTGGTCTATCGATATGAGCCCTGGCCACACGGGTGCCGTTTTCGGATTGTAAGGCTGCGCTCCATCACACCGGAGACATGCTTCGACCCACACCCGAGCCGTGTCCTCGTCGCACTGCATGACCGCCGAACAATGTGGTACAAGTACCCGCGATACCAGCATGCTCCTTCCCTCGTTCGACATGCGGTCTTCGAAGGTGTCCCCAGACTTTCGTTTCAGGTCTCCATCGGCGACATCGGCCTCGTAGCTCAGCACCTCCGCATCATTAATGCCGTACCAGCGTAGGATGTCATTTAACGCACCCAGTTCAGGCGAGACGCAGCGCTGCTGACGGACCACATGGAAGAAGGCATCTACGGCAGCTTCCAGTTGCGCTACGTGTCCCTTATCCATCACAAACTGAAGAAACAGGTTGGCCTCTAGCAAGAACACCTCCGCTGACGAGGAAGGAACAATGAAAGGGGAAAAGCTCGATGTAAGCAGCGCGCACATTTGCCTACAGTAAGCGTCAACCTTGGTGCCAGTAACCTCATTTACACACGCAGCTCGAAAGCTACGCACGCGAGAGAGCAGGCGGGAAAGGTGCGACGCCCAATAATCAGGTCTTTGCACCTCCTTTAATGACTCTGCTGTGACCAGCCCTGCCGCCGCCCACGTCGTTTCTAGGTGGCGAAGCATCTCGGGTGACGCCAGGAGACGCCGGTTCTGTGTTATGCCAGCTAATATCTTCTTTACAGCTTGAAAGCTTTCCAGCAGATTCTTAGCGAAGACGGAGTTGCGGCTATCACATAATGATTTACGATGTGCGCACGCCTGCCTGGAACTACAGCATCGAAGGATATTACTTGCTTGAAACGCCATCGCCAATTGCTCCCCTGTCACCACACAGTCTCCCCCGCCCAAGCCAGTAAAGGTGGTTTCTCTCGGTATCCCGCTGACGCCGTTCAATCTTGAAAAATAGATCGCGTCTTCTCTCAGAATGACAAAGCGAAGCTCACATAAAAGCAACGCAACCGTCTTCAAAAAACGGTGGTGTGTTCCACGCGAGATGCCGTACATGCACCAAAGGGCGTAGTTCGCAATCCTATCCTCACCAGCGCGAAGATTGCTTTGGCTCACGAATGGAGAGTTGTTGCAGCTCAGGTAATCTATCGATGGCCACTCGGCGATGAACTCTTGAATCGATTTCAGCTCTGCTCCCAGCACGGACGTCACCCCTGGGTCCCTATTTTCTTCGGCCCTGCGCCTGCGCTGGCATATCTCCTCTGCATACCGTTCCAATCCTGGCACTGACGACATCGGAAGATCTCTGGGGGCAGACAGCAAAATCCTCCTGTAGCCCGGCTTGCACAGCGGCAGCGACACCATTTCTGACAATGGCACCTTGCGCCACTTCCTCCGTGAAGAGCCCATGGGCAATATAGCGTTACCACAAGGGGCTCCTCGCGATATCCGAAGATCTCCCCGAGATCGCAGCCGGGATGAAGGCCCAAGCAAGAGCAGCACAATATGAAAACTGAAAAGGAGAGGGCAAGTCAGAAGAAGGAGAGATGTAGAGCGGACCCCAAGACCCTGAGTGCTGTCACCCGTCTTCTCAAATTGGATAAACTCAACACAACGTAACCAAGAAATGGCACACACCTCCTACCCCCCCCAAAAAAGGAGTGGAAAGGAAGAAATGGAAGAAACGAGGACGGCTCTCTGCTGATAAACATCCGCTGACAGCCACGACCACATCTGTGGCTCCCCAACTACGAAGCTGAGCGGGAAGGGAAAAATCATCAGCGCACTTGAGAAACGCTGCCGACGAGAAGGGGAAGAGAAGAGGAACCCTTTCCGAAGGACCTCCACAAACACGAACACGACTCCACGAGCCTCAGATTTCATCAATACGAATCCGCTAAAGCCCACCCAGAAGGACGAGTGCATGACGCCTGAGGTCGTCGTGAATTCTCTGGAGAACTAAACAGACATGATTGACGGAGAAAGAGCTACTCTGCCCTGCACTCATCCGATCTGGAACGCTCACACCTTCGGGAAATCCGTCCCACGCTTCGCCCACCAGCGAACGACCAATGCACAACAAACTCTGATTCACTCGCCGCCGCTGGCTGGCACGCTACCACAGTCGCAGGGCGCGCCGGCTGGAAATCGGGTGGCGCGCCCCTCGTTGCTTGTAGAACACTTGACTTCAATCCATGGTCGGGATGTGTTGTGTCATAAGACCGTCGTAAGTGGGTCCTCATCAGCGGTAGCGGCGCAGCAGGGCGGCGAGCGGCAGACGCGTCGCGCGCGCGGTCAGCACAGAGAAACAGGGGAGGGGGGGAAGGGGTGCGGCGGTGCGCCGCAAGCGACGCAGCATCGCGCGTCTCTTGGCCCACGTGAGTGTGCAGACAGGGCCACAGCGGGGGCCGAGACACAACTCCAATGTGGGCCGCCGTCGGACAGGGAGCGCCGCCAGGGGCGCAGCAGCCGGCCCAGCAGCAAGCAAAGAGAGAGGAAGGGAGGGCTGGGGGTGGGGGGGCGCACCATCAGTGCAGGTCTGTGTTTGGGTGTCCTCATGGGGGCATCTGATGGTCAAACAGCTGTGCATCACGCGCGCGCGTTGCCCTCCACCACGTCCTCCTCACCATCACAACACACGCAAACACACAAACCAGCTGAACAACAATAAGCCATCGTGCACGCCCTCAGTCCCGAAAGGTGATTGATATACTCAGTGATCATCACAAAAAACGCGTCAGTACCTGTTTGGACCATGAGAATCGTTGTGCATCACGCGGGCGTGCAGCAGCCGCGCACACGGGGGGCAGCGCGCGTCAGAAGTCAAACAGATCAAGAAACGTTGTCAGCAGCGGGGCTCAGCTGAAACACGGATTCGACAGTTTCATCACTCGCGCGCTAGCGAACTACACGCACACCCAGCATGCCTCAGACGGGGAAAGAAGAATATTCCAACACGATGTTTTCGATCAAGAGGTCGGTCAGAGACTCCAGTCGGTTGATGTCATCATGCATGCTCGCACCGCCGCCATCACCAATGGCATCTCGAGGCGCACCAAGATGGCACACGGCACAGGGGTGTGAAAGCCGCGCCAAGGCTAAAGCCGCTTGTCTCTCGCTCCGCACACGGCGAAGCACACGCAGAGGTGGGCGAGGGGGCGGCGGCAGCAGCGCGCGCGCCAAGCACACGCACTCCCAGCCGCACACCGGCCCCCACCGGGCCGCCACACAGACACGCGCGCGCCGCTGTCACCGTCAGTTGCCCTGAAGAGTCTCGGATCATGGTTTCACATGTCAGTAGCGGAGCAGGGTCAGCCTCATCACACCGGCGACAGCACGCGGAAGGGGGGGGGGGGGGGGCGGCGCGGGGTCAGCGCGTGCATCTGGGCCCAGAAAACGACCGGCCGCGAAGACTGAAGAAGTGTATACTCCGCGTGGTAGCTGGTGGGACGTCCGCACACACACACACACACACACAGGACACGCACCGCCGTCACTCCCAGACGTGGGCGCCAAAACATACGCTCACTCGCCGCCGCTGGCTGGCACGCTACCTCAGTCGCAGGGCGCGCCGGCTGGAAATCGGGTGGCGCGCCCCTCGTTGCTTGTAGAACACTTGACTTCAATCCATGGTCGGGATGTGTTGTGTCATAAGACCGTCGTAAGTGGGTCCTCATCAGCGGTAGCGGCGCAGCAGGGCGGCGAGCGGCAGACGCGTCACGCGCGCGGTCAGCACAGAGAAACAGGGAGGGGGGGAGGGGGGTGCGGCGGTGCCGCTGTAGTTCTTGGCGATCGGTGAGTTAATGATGGGAAGCGACAGCCTGCGCCTCAGATGATCGATGTGTTGTCGGGGAAAAAATTGCTGCAGTGAAACGAAGTTTAGCAGTATGCTGGAATGAAAATGGAGTTCGTATCGGATAGAGGATAAGTATTTTTCGGTGAAGGTGATAGAGAGTGGTGGTCGCGCAACGGGGACGGTTAGGAACCCGAACGGGGCTTTTGTAGGGAGAAGAGACCCGAGGAGGTATGAAGGAAGGCGCCCAGGTAGTTAGTCGTGCAGGTATTCCCAAAACGGAGGGAGGAAAGATCTCCTATGGTGTCGAGGATGGGAAAGGGGAGGTACGCAGTGTAGCTAAAGAGTTTGTTGAAGGGAGAGAGTGTGCTGAGGAGGAAAATGAGGAGTTCCACTGTGCAGCGGTAGTCGCGTGTCAAGGCAAGGAAGGGCGCGCCTTTTCTGTCAACGTTTTTTTCCTTCATGGATCGATTCACCCTGGATCGGCGGCAGCAAGCTGACCCGTTCACACCACCTCTCCCTCACTTTGATTCGGCCTCTTCCGCCTCCTCCCCCTCCCCTCCTTGTCCTTCATTCCCTCTGTATTGCGTCCACGAAAAGAAAAGTCAGGCAAGCATCATCCTCTGATGGAATCGTCTCAACGTCATAGGTCCTCAAAGGGGAAAGGAGCAGACGCCCCCGCTGCCGTTACTGCGCGGACGTGGCAGCCCAGAGCGGGGTCCGTTGCTGACCCGATGAGGATGGACACGAGAATGACGGGAGGCTCTTTCGAGGAGACGGGAAAGGCCGGGGCAAAGCAAAGAAAGAAAAAAGATGTTTGTTTCTCTTTTCGAATGATGCGAGGGGAGGGAGGAAACGAATGCTGCAACCTTTTCCTTAACATAGCAGAACTTTAAAGGACCTCTCCCCCCTTCACCCCCCCCCTCTACGCGCCGTCCGCCGTTCGAACGCGGGAAAAGAGAGAGAATCCAACGGATAGGGCAAGGCACCGGAGGAAGAAACGAAGAGGGAGGGCCAAAACGTGATACACAGCCGACACCCGTCACCGAGCCTCCCGTGTCGCTCTCCCAACGTCACACGGGTCAAAATAATGTCCTACTCCTGCGGCAGGTGCCGGTATATGGAAAATAGCAACCGTTTCTCGAGCCTACTCCTCCTATTCCTTCTCCTTTTTTTTCATTACGGAGAGGGAGGAGGAGTGTGCTTTTTTATATTCTTTGCTTACTCCCCCTCCCCCGTCCTCCTCCGACTCTTCGAGAAGCCGAGGCGCTTCTCCTACCCGCATGACATCTCTGTGTAGCTTCATGATGTCAAAAATGACAAAGCCCACGGGGTGAAAAGGCTGCCCGGTTTGGCAGTGTCGAAAAGGAAAACAGACAGACGTTGCATCGTCACCTTCATCGGGGTTGCGTAGCTAGAGAAAGGAACGAGAGGAACGCCGTTGGACACATCGCGTCACAGAAAAACTACAGCGCAGATTTCCTTCTCTCTCCAAGTTTCTCTCTCTCTCTCTCTCTCTCGCTCTGACGCCCCTTTCTCGTCTCTTTTTTCGGATATCTCCTGCCTTTTTTTTTCACAGCAGCACCAAAAAGAGAACTCTACTCGACGGCTATCTATAAGGATAGAACAGCAGCACCTCTTCCGCTCCAAAGAAGAGAAAACTTCTGTACAGCCTTTGAGGCCTTCGTTGACGCAGCTACACCTCAGCACCGTACACCTTGTATTGCTCTCCAGTGTTTTCTGGTGGAGCGCGAGGGTGGCAACAGCGATCTGCAATCAGAGGGAAAAGAAAGCAGAAGCCCACGAAAAGGGAGACCGCTCCTACCCAGACGCCTACGGAAATACCGTAGGCGATCGCATCGGATACCATGGGAGGAAGAGAGGGAGAGGGAGAGAAGATTTTGCCGCTCCCTGTGACCACCGCCTCACGGCGTACCAGAAGTGTTACCGTGAACGGAACGAAAATAAAAAGAGGGAGAGAGACAAAACTGTGGGGAAGTCGAGGGGGACGAGAGCTAAAAAGCAGCAGGAAGAGGTGATGACACTTCCTACCACGAATAGTTGGGGGGGAGCACTATGGGAAAAGAGGGGTGGGGAATTGTGGCACGAGATGAATGCCTTGATGGAATCCAATGCAGAAGCGAGAGAAAGCAGGAGGGAAGGAGAGAGACAGATACAGTCGCAGAGAGGGGGAAGGGGCTTGTCGAAAAGAAAAAATGAGTTATGAGGCACAAAAGGGAGACTGAAGAAATGGTGACAGCGGTGCGGCGTGTTCCTCCAGTGAAACTCATCCAGAGGGAGCGGTTTGTGTTACGGCCAACCCTATACGAGCGTATTCAGCGTATATTTGGGAAACACTTTCGCAGGTACGGGCACCGAGCAGTGACAGTAGAAGAAAGTGCGAGAAGAAGGCGGGAGAGAAGTTGAAGGGGAGGCGTGGACATTCGAAAAGGAAGAAGGTCACAGATGCGGTGGGAGGACCTTACCCCACCCCATTTATGTACGAACCTTGAAGGATGAGGACGTGGTGTGGAAGGGCGAAGAAGGAGGGAGAGGCATCTCCAACCGTAGAGATAAAGCCCGTAATTCACATCTCCAAGTTGAGAGGAATATACACGATAGAACTCGTCAGGCACCTCCAGACACGCAGACATGGGTACCGAAAGAGAGAAGAATACATATATATCTGTACTCGCGAACACGTTGGGCCTTGTAGAGCTCTAGAAGAGTGGACGAGAGGGAATGCGACGTCTCCCACCGGCTCTCCTCTTCTTTTTTCTTTGATGGACGTCACCCGCGAAGCCTTTCTCGCTGTATCAAAGGGGGCTGCAGGGGCGCACGTAGCTAGAAGATCTTTTCTAGCTCGCACTGCATCCCCCACACATCCTATGGGGCACCACTAGACGAAATCTGTGGCGCGACGCGAGTGAGAGGGGGGAGGAATCATCAGAGCTCTTCCTCCCTCCCTCCCTCCGCCCCTTGCACTCACACACGGGAAAAAACGAAGGAAAGCCGACGTGAGCGGCAACCGGCCCTCTTTTCCCCAGCCCATCTTCTTCAACAGATACACGCAGCACACACCCACTCCTATTCCGCAAAAAGGAAGTAAGGGCTTCACTCATTTTTCTTCGTTGCACCGACCACGCCCTCTTGTCTTCCACTCGGACTGCGCCGCATATCTTCCACAAATGCGTAGCCGACGTAGGATGTCATGAGCACCACCGTCGTCAGAACCGCCAGCCCGCCGCCGCACAGCGTAGGGTCCAACTCGAGCCGAGGCGCGACCGTCTTCATCCCCACTAGCAGCATCCCTACTGGAAGCGTAAACATCAGCGTTGTAAAGAGCAAAAATACGCGGGCCACACGCCGATTCCGCTCCTCCGCAAAACTCCGCAGTAGCAGTCCACAGCCCTTCGCCTTCTCCCCTACAGGCAAGGCGGTAGCGCTCTTAAATGCCTGAGTTGCGGCACGCGCCTGGCGTACCGTGTCCCCAACGGTAAGCTCATCTCGGATCGACACGTCCTCAGAGTCCTCCAGCGACCGGTAGAGCTGTTCATAAACGAAACGGTTCTCCTCTTCCTCCACATCCTTGAGGAGGCGCGTTCGCCGCGATGGAGCGGCGGAAGGCGTCTCACAGTGTTGCCCTGCCTCAACCGTGGATGACGTCGCCACCGGTGCCGAGGCGGATACGTCGGGCGGTGTCATACAAGATGACGAGGAGACCTGCTGGGCAGCTGGCGCTTCTCCTTGGAAAGAGCCGGCCTGCTCCAGTCCCTCGACGCGTGGAGTCGTCTCCTCAGTAGACATATGTCGCAAGCAATCGCTACGAGTGAGCGTCCCAGGTAAGAGTGGCGCGCAGGAGCTGCCCAGCAGCGCCGCCGCGGTGTAGGAAAAGGAAGGCGACACGGAGGAAAGAAGCAACGTTAGTACCCTGACACGTATCTGCATATAAGGAACCCCCCTCAGACGGAGAAGGAAAGAGCGAGCGAGAGAGAGAGAGATCATCCACAGAGAAAGAAATTGGTAGAGTTCCCGATACGCGGGCTGCAGTAGTACACACCTCCGCCCCCGCCCAACTACCGCATCGCTGCTCCGTCAACGCTGGCAAGGATGGGAAGTGAAGGAACTCGTGACAGGAAGAAACGGTGAAGCATCCCCATGCGTGTCGATCGGCGACCGTTGCCCCCCTCCCTCCTTTGCCGGGTGGTCGCACTGCTCTTGCGTAACGACACAGCAATGAAGGAGTCGTGGATCGAATTGATTATATATCTATATATATATTTATATATATATATGTGTGTGTAGAGATGTAGAAATTTCCCTTTTTGCTGCTCCAATCCGTGGAGATGCCGCCCACACCGCCTAACCTGAAGCGAAAGTAGCAGTCGTCTATGAGCAAGTGGTGGACGCATGTTCGCCGCGTCACAACGATTTGTGTGGGCTCACTCCAGAAGTTCCCGGTAGAGCAAAGCTGGAGGGGACCGCTGAACGGTAACAAGGATATTCATCTTCCTTTCCTGCCATGGCCTCTTCCTTCCCCATCGCCCATTCCACGTCATGACTCTAACAAGGCGCGGTGCGCTCAGACACGCACTCTGATCTCTCCCACTTTATCAACACATATACCAGCTCTCGACATCGAGACATCAACAGACGCAGCGCACGAAGGAGAGACGAGACGAATCATATCTTGCCAGCCAGCTCAACTCCCTTGTCTTTCCCTTCCAGAAGTGAAGGAACGGGAAAGACGTACTCGCAAGGGAGAAAGTCCATCCAGAACAGTCGCATCAAGACAGGAAACACACATCGATATATATATATATATATATATATATATATGTATCTGTATAACTACGAATAGAGGGTTCACATGCGGTATTCACCACCTCACAAACCCTCGATCAATTCAGCTTCGGGCAAGTCCACCAACGTGCTAACGAGCGGAACGCAGCGGTCTGGATGTGTGGCCATCACAAGAATCATATCGCCTTTCACTTCACCCTCAGCTAGCCCCACCAACGCGGCGCACGAGAGCGGCACAGACGGCAGGAGCGTGGGTATCGTAAAAATACGCTGCGGCATGTCAAAAACGTTGTCGTCGGGCAAGCGAAACACGATTCGAACACCCCCTAAAGGAACGTTCCCAACGTTCTCTAGTTGCACGCGCACCTTGAAGATAGGCCCCAGTCCTTGAACACTGGCACTGAGCCGCAACGGTGACTCCGCTTCCTCCTCGTTCTCGTGTGTCACGTTGCCCAGCTCTGCTGGCACGACGCCGTGGGAAATCATTTGGAGATAGGCTTTCGCGGTCTTGAGGCGCAGCTGGGATAGATCGTACTGAAAAAGCCGGTACACGTCGGCACTGTACTTCCGCTCCCGCAATGACTGCGACACGAAGACCGGATTAAGGTGGGGCACGGGAATGGGAACATCCTGCTGCGGCGGCGGGCCTGTCTCTATCGTCGTCTTCGATGTAAAGTCCACAGAGCGGTGAAGCAGCTCCACAATGAGGGAGCCATCCTGTAATACGAGGAGGAGGGCTCCATCGGCGCGGCCGTACCGCGCATACTTCATGGCTGTCACCGTACCGTAGGCAAGACTCACGTGGAGTAGTTGAGTGCCCACGTACACGCGAAGCTCACCATTGCTAAGTGCCACCACGAGCCCACGCGCCTCCCCTGTAACGGCATCCGTGATGGTGGCGAGGTTGAGGACAGAGCAAGGGAAATAAATAGTTTGTTGCCTCTTACCCTTCAGGTTGTAATAGGATAGCTTGTTCACCGTCGTCGCTACCGCAATGAGGTTGTTGTAGCGTGCGATCGCACACGGCGGCGCATCAGGCTCTATCACCCCACCACGCAGCTGCCCTTGCTTCACCGAGTAAACGCATCCGTCCCGGCACGAGGCCACAATACGATAGTCCAACTCTAGCGTGCCCGCCACGATGAGGAAGACCGGTGGGCTCGGCAGCACAATCTTGAGGGCCACCTGAGTGAGGTTGCTCTTGAGGACGTACAGAAACCCGGCCTCGGTGCCCACTACCAGCGTTCCTCGGCCCCCTTCTTCGAGGCTGTTGAGAGAGATAGCTGCCATACAAGTGATGTAGTCCATTTGGACGAGCGGCACCTCCTGCATGCGGCTGACGAGCTCGGTCCGCTCCTCCAGCGTCTCCATCATCAGAAGCTCCAACGTGCGAGAAGAAGTCTGTATACCAGAGTCCAGGAGGCTCTCCAGCTTTGACACCGCCGTCTCCACGGCAATAGAGCCGGCCGCGAGGTCCTGCCAAACGGCAAGTTCTTGGGGGTCAACGGGAATGGTGGGCACCGCGAAGCGGTAGAGGGGCTTGTAGCCTCGATACATGAAGATATAGGGACCGATGGCCACCGCCACGACGGGCTTGTGGAAGGCCTCCCCAGTGTCCATGTAAAAACACGCGAGGGCAGAAGGCACCCCAAACAGGCGCAACTCCCTCTGAAAATTTGTGCCGCCGTAGATCTTTACCGACTTGCTCGCATCAGCCACGAGCAGTTGATAGTCTCCCGTACCGTTCAAATCGGCCGTGTCGATACAGTTGGAGAAGGCGCGGAGGTTTGCCAGATGGTCGCGAAAGGCATAAAGCCAAAATTTAGCGGAACCATAGCCTTCACGGTCGTGGGACTTCGAGGTAGGCATGGCTGAGATAAAATTAGGAGGAAAGACACCCTCCGCGGAGGATGTTACAGATGTCCAACACCCCGTGCAAGAACGCAACTCTCGCTTAAAGAGAGAATTCTCTTCCGCGGGACAGGAGGGACACCAAGAGAATTGTCATGAAAGGGAAAAGAAGCGCAAGGGAAGGAGCGGCCGCGTGAGGAGAGGGGTGAGGAAGCAAGAGAATGCAACGAAGGAAAATCCAAAGTTGTTTGGTGGGGTAGAGAAGGAGGAGGAAGAGGAAGACAATGTGAAGGGAGCGTGAGGTGGAAGAGCAAGAAACAGCGCACACACAAAAAAAGGCGTGTAGACAAAAACGCAGGTACCGCCACTAAGAGGCAGTAGAACAAAGTTCCGACGCAGTGGAGCTGGACCGCACAGATGTGCGAGGGATGCTAAAGGAAAAGGAAGAGAGGGAAAGCAAAAACAAACAGAAACGAAGAAGCGATGCATCAGTGAGTAACGAAACAAACTGAGTGGGTGAGGGACAGATGTGAAAACGGGTCAGCATGTTGTGGGCGCGATCTACACTTTGGAGGGGGGCCCTCATATCGTTCGCCGACACACAGCGAACCCTCGCAACAAGTCGCGTTAACAGCCAGCATTAGAAAGGTGCAACTATTTTTTCACCCTGTTGCAGCGTTCCACCTTTCTTCAAAAGCGCGTGTACCTCAGCTGCAAAGGGCTCGCGACGGACCACTAAAAAGGAGCTTCCCGTGCCCCCGCCCTCCTCATCACATCGGTGCTTCCCTTCCGCCCTTCCGCTTACTCCCATCAGTAAGGCATTCAACATTATTATTTCCCCGATGTCCCGGGTGTACCGGAGCCCCTTTAGCAGTTTACAGATTCGTGCCAGCACGGCAGCTAAACCATTGGTTGGCAGCACCTCATTCCTTTTTTTAAAGCCCTTCTCTGCGCCTCTAGCGCACTCGTGTTAACCGAACCACTCTCTTCCCATCACCAACACTTTTTTATAAACCATCCCTCTCCATCCTCACTGCTGGTTTGCCCTTCAGGATGGCACGACAGGGGTGCATATCAGTTTTTTCTCAATCAGACCAAGTTCATAGCAGCTTGCTTTGGCGGATGGGTCTGACGGAGTGGCGCTCGGCTGTGTCGCGACCGCCATCGCGCAAGCACCGTCATTACCAGCGTGCTCATCGTCCCCTTCCACCGCCACGTCGTAGAAGACGCCCTCGATGTCGAGTACCATGCGACCACTGCGGAGCACCTTCAGCTCACCGATCTTTCCAGGAGGAAGGTCGAAGACGGAGAAGGGTTCGTCGCCGTAGAATCGAGGAAGTTGCAGCCACAGCAACCCACTCGAGGCGGTGGATGAGGGGGACGCGTCACCTGTCTGCACTGGGCGAAGATGTTCTTCGTAGAACCGCATGTTGGCAGCGTAAGTGTTCTGAAGCTCTCTCTCTGCCTCTCGCAAGAAGGCGGTGCCATCGATGTCAAGCGGTACTTTCGGAGACCCCGCCGCTGAGGATCCTCGCGCTTCCCGTGCACTGGGATCCCTAGATAATTCACTGGCGCTTGTAGGCTCCTCCGCATTTAGGCGAGATGGCAAGGAAGCATCGAGCGGCAGCGGGGCGTAGCAGCTCGTGTGCTGCGCGATGCTCCGCTGAGATGCAGCTCGAGACACGATCAAGTTCGCCGAATTTGTTGGCAGGGAAGGTGCCACTTCTGGATACAGAGAAAGGTCGACGTGTCGCCTGGAGGCCTCTTCCAGGGCTGCGTGGGCACTGAGGTTGTGCCCGCGTCCTTTCGAGGGCAGAGGGGAGGCGAGGGAGGAGCCCGCATGACCATCACCGCCTCCACGCTCCTCGTTTGCCAAAGGGGCTGTGCGGCGATGCTGCGGCCCTCCTGCCGCGGTCGAGGAAGATGGCGTGGAGGCAGCGTTTACTCCAATGGCGGGGCCGGGCCAGTCGGAGGTCCCGGTCGCCGTAGAAGCAGCGGAGCCCGCACCAACCCCCGGTCTTGCTGCTGTCGTCGTTAGAGTCGATGCATGCGCACTTTCCACGTAAAGTCCCTGCAAACGGGCCAGCTGTAGCAGACTAAGCTCATCCGTACCTTGCGCTGGCGGCGGACGTGTGCTAGCGGCGTCACCTTCACGCAGAACCAGCTTTGGCTTGAATTTGAGATTGGGAGCTTTGGGAGGCATGACGTGGAGATGACGAGCTTTTTGCAAAAAAAAAGATATATCGATGTATATAGATGTATAAACGAAAGGTTGGGGAGGGAAAAAATATGGAATAGCACAGCGCAAGGGACCGTCAAGGCGACACCGTATCCACCGACCGGGGAGAAGGGGGCGTGGAGCAGGAATAGGGAAGGGGCGAAGGGATGCAGAAGAGGTAGCAGAAGCATGCAGGGAGCCCCAGCGAGGGGCGCCCAGCAAACAAAGAGCAGGTTAAACGAGCAACGCACTGCCCAAAGTAGCCGATACCCTCAGAGCCAAGAGAGGAAGGGGGGGAGGGGGGCCATGTACTCGTATCGCAGGGCACGTCACGGTTGATTAAGAGAGGTAGTCACGAAAGGCGAAGGACTCTGGAGGGGCGACGGCAGATGATGTGGACTGAGAAAGAGGAAGAAAAAGCGATCAGCCGAGCTGTAAAAATAGTTTAAGGGCAACGAGGACGAACGTACAACCGTAGCGAGAGAAACCGAGGCGATCAACTCTTCAAATACGCAGGCAACTTCCAGAATCTTCTCGTTTCGCCGGTGGGAGCGCAGAGGGTCGTGACGCGGTGCTCCCCAGAAACCAATCCGACAAAGGCGATCCGACACATCTAGCAAAGCGTATCACACGCGTGACACTAAGGAATATACTAAGCAACCTCCCTCGGTTCACCCACATGCACAGCCCTCTCCTTTCTCTGCGCAACTCAAAGCAGGCCTACATATGGTGTGCACTGGAACGATATGGATGGAGCAACGCAGCGGAAAGCCGGCCCTTCACTCTCCCCTCACTTCTCTCTTCTCCCGCTAGCCGCCTTCCTCCGAGATTTCCACGGACTCCTCTCTCTCTCTCTCTCTCTCTCTCTCTCTCTATATATATATATATATATATGTATATAGATATACATCCGACACCATCGTTACGACTATATCTGACCCCGTCCCTTTCTCTCCCCGTTCAGCATCATTCTTTTCTTTTGCTATTCTACAAACTCATATCCCCATCAAAGGAGCTAAACCCTGCGAAGAGAAACAGCGGGTAGAAAGGCTTAAAGCGAATGTTATTGCACCAGTTCCACGCACTGGTGAGTCGCCCGTCGATGCAGCTGCCGGCGTCGTCCATGTTGTCCCCACCGCTACCGTCGAAGCCGTGGCGGAAGAAGTCCCGCAAGATCGCCCGCTTCGCCCCGGCTCCCGTTCCCCAAACCTCACGCAAGTAGGCGGCGTGCGCCGCGTGCTCCTCCAGCTCACTCACCTTGTCCAAAGTGCGGAGCACAGGAATAAGTATACGCGACACCTGGCCGTACTTGTCGATGAAGTGGAACGCATTTGGCACCTGATCATCACCGAGGTGGATCCGCTCGGAGCCGATCCACTCCCCCAACTCTTCCTTCGTCTCCTGCAGCACCTGCTGAATGGCTTGGAAGAGACGTGGCGCCTTCTGCACCCGTTGCAACCCCTGACCCGTCATGCGCAACTCGTACTTCTCCTCTGGATTGAGCATGTCTTCCTCCGCGATCGACCACAAGATGTACATCTTACGGCACATGTTCTTCCACAAGGTGAGACTCTGTAGCACAAAGGTGAACTGCATTTTGTGACTGTGCGTGAGGCGGCTACCATCATCCCCCTCGTCGATCGCGAGGCTCGTGAGCTCCGTGCACCGGCTGGGGTCGAAGTTCTCCTTGAGAAGGTCCAGCAACACCTCCGTGGTGCGTACATTATCGTTGGTGAAGCAGTTGGCGTCATTAAGGCTGCGCACCGCCACCTCTACCGTGTGCTCCGGTACACTATGTTCCTTAGCATACTGGCTTACCAACCGCTCCACAACCACATCCTTGCCACGCAAGCACCGGTTCAGCTGGCGGCGATCCTGCATCAGCGGCACCGGCGTGATACAGTGTGGCAAGCGCGGGTCGCTAAGGACATCTTGAATGTTGTTCAGTTCGCAGTGCCGTCCTACCGTCACGAGATCTTTGACGATGTCGAAACCGAGGGCTTCGCGTGCCTGTGGATACTGCACCGCATCCTGAATCATGTACAGAAAGCGCACATAGTCTGTGCGCAGTAGGTCGGGGTTCATCATCTTGAACCTTCGGCACATCTCCACAGCGGCACGGATCTCCTCCTGGTACGGCGCGAACTCACGGTCCCGCAAGAAGGTGCCGGCCTCCCTCATGTCGAGCCCCACGATGAGTCCGGTCAAGGTGTTCGTGAGCTCCTTCACGATGATCAACTCACGATTTTTGTGCCGCAACGCCGCTGCAGAATCCACTTTGTCGGTGTACGAGGAGGCCAGGATGACGCCGCGCATCAGTCGTTGGATCTTGCGTTCATGCGGGCTCAAGCGGAGTGGGATGTGCTCGGCATTTTCGATCGGCGCCTCTAGCAACGCGTATTCCTCTCGGAACACGTAGTTCTCAGAAGAAGGTCGTTTGCAGCAGACCATGAGAAGCGATTGCATCCACTCCCTGAGATGACCATACGGCACCGCTGCGTCGAAGGGGCACAGAAGGGCCGGGAAAAGAAAGAGAAAGGCCGTAACACACCAGAAGCAAAGGAGTAGCCAGCACATGCACTATCAAAAAAAATAATCAAAAGAGGGAAGGAGAACAAACACACACACACACACACACCTGCAGGAACAGAGCGAAATACGACCTTTCCCACTTTTCGAAAGAAAAAAGAAAAAAGGGGACGTGACCTCCTCGTTGTGTTGCTCGCCTCCTGCGTATCCTCGTTTGTGCGGTGCGACCCTTCCCCTGTCCGCACGCAGTACTCCCGCTCCCTCTCCACGATTTCTCTCTCTCCCTCACGCTCTTTTACCTCTCGGGAGAAAACAAAATTAAATCGACCTTTGGGGAGAGGGAAAAGGGGGGTTTGGATGCGGTGTGTACCGTCCCTCCGTTCTCTTGGCCTTCTTCTTCTTCACCCCCGGATCGTATGGCAGGGGGGGAGGGCGGCGGGGGCGAGAGAGAGACCCACCGGGGTAGGGAGGCGAACAAACGTCACAAAAAACAGTAGCGCGAATAGAGGAAAGGTGGAGGGAGACAGAGAGAGAGGGAGGGGGAATAGACAACATGCACCGGTCTTCGTTGTGGCGGAGTAGTACGCCACGAGGAAGTAAGAGCTCCTCCTCACACACGCACGGGACAGCCTCGCACCGTCCAGCTCGGGAGAAATTTTATGCGTGGATGTGTTGAATTTGAGGAGCGCTCGCAGCAAAACGAAAAAGAGTGTCGAAAGGAGGGAGTGTGAAAGCAGCGGCTGTAGAACACAGCTTCCCACTCCTTCCCAGCCCTCTACCCCGGAACCGCCTGCTGCCTAGCTCCTATAGGAGAGCGGTGCACAGAACACCTCAACAACTTTGACCAAGGGATCTTCCTCGACGCCACCTCCTTCCTTCCGTCCTTCCTCCAAGGTCTGCGAAGATGATGAAAAGGAATTTTGTTTGCTCTCTCTCCGTTCTCGATGCTTTTCTGGTGTGATGAGCCCGCGTTCGCGTATGGGTGTCTGCGTGTGTACCTCGGTAGATTAGGTGATGGGAGAGCGACAACAAAAACCGGTAGCACGACTACCATCATTTTATTTGCTGTTGCCCGATCCAGCGACGTCTCCCGATCCGTTCTACAAAACGCACCCTCGAGATGAGAGAAAAAATATCTCGCTTATTTTTTTTTTGGAAGGATCTTGCAGCGAAAATGGAGGCATTCCTGTTACTCTCAAGTCACCGAAAGAAGCGTATAGACTGATAAAAGGGGGAGAAAAGCAAGAGAAGAAGCGTGCGTCCGAGCAGCAGCGATAGCAACCGGAGATCTGGCAGAGATGTCGTGAGCCTACTTCTACTGCCCCCCACCCCACCCCACCACATCCCCACAAACAGAAAAGAAGAAAAGAAGAGGAGCACGTT
Source organism: Borovskyia barvae (assembly GCA_030849085.1). Classification (NCBI taxonomy): domain Eukaryota; phylum Euglenozoa; class Kinetoplastea; order Trypanosomatida; family Trypanosomatidae; genus Borovskyia; species Borovskyia barvae. The sequence continues at coordinate 63,643 of JASAOM010001108.1, read as the reverse complement.
CAGTCGACCCTCTCCTTCCACCGCCACCTCGTTCCTCCTCTACCCGAATGTGCGTTCGTTTATCCTTATGCGGACGATGATGACCTCTTCATTCCACGTTTTCTTTTTATCGCCCACCGTCCCCCCCCCTTTTTCGCAGCGTCTACCACTCCACCAAACGGACCTACGTACACAAGAATGCAGCTTCACATACTCATATATATATATATATATCAAGCAGGTGAATCCAGTCGTGGGTGCATCGTCGATGCGAGAAAGAATGAAAATTTCGGGTGAAGAAATCCGAAGATACCGCACAGGCGGTCCTGAGAAGCCCCTCGCACATACACACCAATGGACAGAGCGAGTAGAGGAGAAGATACAGCGGAGAGCGAAGCGTAGTCCCCACAACCGCCCCGTACGAGAACACAAGAGATCCCCCAAAAAAAAACCGAAAAGAAATGCCAAAGTGATGAGACGCGTGGCACCAAAGAGGAAGAGGGAGAAAAAAAGAAGAGATGGAGGGGGAGGAGAGAGAGAGAGAAGCAGGGAAAGGCTAGCCGAGGTTCATGAGGGGCCATCAGGAAGCGAATGTGAGAACGAGAACGTTGAAGAGCGATGAAGGAAACGCAGCGGTGAGGGTGTGTGTGTGTGTATGGGTCTGTATGCTAGGAAGCCCCGCCTCTATCACCGCACCCACCATCGGAAGTAGACGGGAATGAAAAGTGTGTCCATCGAAATGGGCCGTTGACAAACTCCACTGCATCCTCAACACACACACACACACGCACATATACCTCTTTTCCCGCACAGGAGTCTTCCTGGAGTAGCCCCGCTACGCGATAGCCGCAGGGAGAGAGAAGCATCCCAAGGATAAGGGCAAGGTAACGATCCTGTCACAGTGGCGATATGCGCCCCCCTTCTTCACCCCAGCGAGCACGCAACAACAGAAAGAGAAAGAAATCGAGTTCTCCGCTGGTGCAGCCACTTTCCATTTTGGAGAGTGCGGGGGGATGCGGGTTTGTGGGGATATTCGGCATTTGCCACGTTCTCTTCACCACACCGTGACGGCCGAAAATCATATTAGCTAAAGGCGATGCCCGAGATGCGTGCTTTGCACTTATGGGGGAGCGAAGTGGAGAAAGGGAGTGGGGAAGCGGGAGGCGGAGGAGGAGTCCTAATCTACAGATGACTTCAGGCTCCTCTCTGGACCCCTCCCTATCCCTCACTCTCCTCACAGCTGCTATCGATGGATCGAGGCCGGCATTTGGACGAGGGCTAGCGAGATGTGAGGTACATGCAGATCCTGAGCATCGTGAGCCTATCGTTCCTCCTCGTTCCCAGTCGGGTCCCCATCCATCCCCGCCATTCGCTCTCTCTCTCTCTCTAGGGCACACGGCCAACAACATGGAAGATAAGTCTGCTGGTTTTTTGCAAGAAAGGTAACGAAGAACACAGCGAAGGAAGGAACGATCCACAACGTGTGAGAAATATGCTCTGGTACGGGACAAGTCTGAGCAAAACGGGTGAAGGAGGAAGGAGACAGACGCAACAAGAAGACAGAACAAACTCGAAAGGTTAGGGGAAGAAGATCAATGCGCGTGGTGCTACGGCTTCATCGCGCTGTAGAAAAACCTACAGGAGTGGAACAGCTGCCAAGTCGCCCTCACCGACCCATCCCCTCTCTCCTCCCCTTACACACACATTTATGCCCGCACACTCCTATTCAAGAGCACATGGAACAGGAAAAAACGTACAATATGCGACGAGATAGAGTCATCGCGTTCCTTTTAGATCTGGCAACTCCTCCCCCTCATCACCCCAACATCGGCCCCGGCAAAGAGCAAATGTCATACCTGGTCCACCACACGTGTGACAAGACCCCCCGCAACAGTCTCGCCGTCTTGCTGGAGCACGAAGCGGCCCAACGCTCGACACTCTGCCGCCGGCTCCAAGGCCACCGGCATCGCCGCACGAAACCGCACCAGCGCCTGCGTATTCGGAGGTACACACTTTACCATGCCTGTGGACCAGCTCCCACTTGACCTATCCATCTTCGAAATGAGCGTGACGACGTGCAGCGTGACGGTCAAGGCATGCACCACCGCCGTGAAACTGCTGCCGGGTAGGATAGACTTGGTGAGGGTGCGGAAGGTTTGCAGTTGTGCCTCGAAGGTGGTAGAGCTTCGGACCGGGGCACTCGGGTCGCACCCAACACAGCCTGGATAGAGTCCCGTCAAAGATGAGTTCGTGTTGATCTCCACCGTCTCTCCGGCGAAGGCGACCTGCACCGCACCCCCGACGGTCGGCTTCTGGATGGACTTGACAGCCACCTCGACGTCACAGGGAACGAAGCATAGGGTGTCGCCGACAAAAAGCTTCCCACTCTCCACCTTGACGTAGAGCGTCGTGCCTTGCACATCCTGGAGACTCAGCCGCAGAGGGCCACCGACCAGGCGACTCTCCAGTGGACAGCTGTCTAGCATCTCGAGAAGGGAGGGTCCGTGGTACCACGGTGTGGCCACCGTATCCAGCGTCGTCATGTTAGCCCCTGTCATGCCGCTAATGGGGCAAAAGCCGACGACCGCCTCCGCAGGGATGCGAGTCTGCTTCAAAAGAAGTTGCAGTTCACGGACCACGTAGTCATAGCGGTCCTGTGCGTAGCCGACGGTGTCCATCTTGTTGACAGCCACCACGATGGACCCTACACCAAGCGTTTTGAGCACTAGAAGATGTGACTTGGTACCGTGCTGCAATCCTGTTTCAAAATCAGACGTCGATGCCGTCACCACAAGAAGGGCAGCATCGGCTTGTGTAGCACTACTAATCATGCTTATCACAAAGTCTTTGTGCCCAGGGGCGTCCAGGATGTGCACGCGGCGGTGCTCTGTCTCGAAGCAGAACGAGCCCGAGTCGATGGTGACGCCGCGGCGGCGTTCTTCCTCAGACTGATCCAGCAGCCATGCGTACTTGAAAGATTCCTTGTGCTGGGCCCGTCCCGCTTTTTCATTTCTCTCCACCTCGTCGCTACTCACGCGGCCGAGCAGTAAGAGAAGGTGACCCAACGTAGTGCTCTTGCCGGCATCGACGTGACCCGCGATCACGAACGTGCAATCCGGCTTCGCCGCGTCCGGCTCCATCTCCAGCATGTCCTTTGTGCGTCGCTGCGAAATGCCCTTGCCGTATCGAGAGGAGGCGACGGTATTGCGGCCTGAATCCGGGTGTACGCCGCTCAGGAAGCTATCCTCGCGACTGTTCCGATGGGTCTCTTCATGGTCGGCTCCTCCCGTAACTTTCACTGCGGGCATGAGTGACGCCACGGCGAGGCTCTTCTTTGATGTGGTCGAAACCTTGAGGACCCCGCCGCCGCCGCCACGCTTCGCCCGCTCGGCTTCCCGCTTTACGGTCAACTCCCGCACTGCAGAATCCACGGCGTAGTTGCCGGCCCGCAGCGCAGTCACTGCCTCACTCTCTGTCAAGGGTAGAAAGGTCGGCGCACGCACTTTCCATGCGTCGTGCAACCGAGGAAGGACCACGTCCAATACATCGTAGTCCGCGTCGATGTCCGGTGCAATGGCCGTGTGTGGATTCGTGGGTTGGTGTTGGTGATTGTCTTGATAATGCTCTAAAGCTGGAAGGGGTGAGTTCGGGCCGCCAGTGCGTGCCGCAGTCCACTGGCTGTCGGGGCCCGCCACACCCGACGCAGTGCTCACCGGCGCTGGGAGTACAGGGGCAGCACCCTCCACCTGCTCCTCCTCGTACTCCGCTTCTTCCTCATAGTCATAGCTGTCCTCATCATAGTAGTCCTCCTCCTCCAAATCTGCCGCCACCTCAGCATAAAACTTGCTGTGGCGATTCATGGCGGTGAAGAGGAGAGGAGAAGGGGAGGGCCGCGTTAAGGTGCTGTCTCAGCAATCTTTTCTTTTTTTTTCGTTAAGATCTTACGGTCTCGCCTTTTTAAAGTATGATGTGAGTTGGAGGGAGGAAGGCTGTGAAAGCGATAGGCGAGATGAGGAAAGGGCAGCGCAGTTCTCCTCCGCCACTTTATCGTCCTCTTATGCGTGGGATTCGACCGTCGTCGTTGCCGCCGTGCATAGGCATGTAGAGAGGCAAAGGGGTGTGTAGCCCTTCCCTCGTTCGTCTCTTTGGGACTTCCTATGGGGAACTCGTGTAGCGGAGACTTGCAAGGCTGCCCTTGGCTTACACACGTCGGGGGGTAGGCCACGGCGGGGGGGGGGGAGATGGAGGAGAGAGAAGCAGAAAGGGAGGAAGTTAATGCACGATATGATTATACCCGTTGCACGCATAAAGGATTTTCAAGGAGATTGCGCGTGCACGCAGCATTGGCGTAGCCGTTTAAAAGGCAAAAAGTGGAGGACAATAAATCCAAGGGAGAGTTGCAAGAAGAGGTCAGTAGAGGAGATACAATGCGCAGATCTGCGTCGGAATGAAGGAGAGGGAGGAGAGGGGAGAGAGCCGATTGTACAACCCTATATATTTTTTGTTACCTTACAATTGGAGTAAGGACAGGGAAGAGGGACGGGGGATACGAGCAAGTTTGATGACACGGAAAAGAAAGAGAGGAGATTCCGAGACAGAGACAGTATCTCCCACCGTTTGCGCCCCCAAAAAGGGAGAAGGCGTCAAGGTTTAGCGGAGGAAGATGGAAGAGGAGGAAAGGAGGAGAGAGGGGAATAGAAGCAGAACCGTTGCTTCGCTTTCGGGGGGCCTACTTCTTGTGCGTCCACCTGCGTTGCTTTACCTAGGAGGGGTACGCCCTCGTGAAGGAGCAGCCTTCGTATCATCCTCCAAACGCACATGCTAAATCTCTTTTTCTTCCCGACACGTCGAACCGCTCTTCTCTCTCTTTCACCCTCCTTCGGCTTGTTGCATTTCCCACCCACCACCCACCCCCACCCATACCTTTCTTCTTTTCTTTCCGTTATTGGTGTGTTGATGTATGTATGTGTATGAGTGGGTTTGCCTGTGTGCATGCTGGCACGACACACACACACACATCCGCATACGCCCTCTCTCCCCTTTCGGCGCACGTGTGTGTGTGTGTGAAGAGAGGGAGGGGGGGGGGGGAAGGCGTCTGTTAGGAAAAGCGGTCCACCATGTCGCATAATCCCTCTCCCCTCCTCTTTCTGAGGTCTTGTGCGGTGCGTTCGTTCCCTTTTTGGGGAGCAGCGCTCTCTCGGTGGGCAGAGAGAAAGGGGGAAGAAAAAAATGGATGCGAGTCACTCGAATGGAGTCGACACATCATTGCCCGAAGGAGCTCAAGAACAGCGCAGAAACGGGCTGGTGAAGGTACGAGAGAGAGAGACAGAGAGAGGGGAACAAGGTAGAGGGAAAGACTCTTCGCAGAGACGAGAAAAAAAAGAGGAGGCGAAGGACAAGCGGAGAAAGAGGTGCATCGTATCTTTCAAAGCAGGTAGCGACTACAGGATCGAAAAAGAAAGTAAAAAAGAGAGGGGAGAACCCCGCAATCCCGAGTACACGACAAGCAGCAATGGGGAGAGAGGAGTGAGGGGAGGTGCGCGAGAGCGAGAGATACAGGGAAACAGAAGAATGGGTGAGAGCTGCCTCACCTGTGAGCAGCTCGCGATGCAGGCGCTAGAGCAGTAGAGGGAGAGGAAGGGCTTTGACAAAAATAAGTGAGATGAGAAGGAAAACTATATGTATATATAGTGTCTGGACGCTGCAGCGTCAACCATCCACATCCATCTTTTCATGACACCTTCTCTCTCGTATTCGTCCTTCCACCACAAAGACAGTCTACGAACACATCTGTTCGATAAAGATGAGCATTTATGTGCCTAGGCAGGCGCACGCAGAAGCTTTTCCCTCTCTCTCCATGGGTATTTCCCCGCCGATGCAGCTCTCCACTTCATTTTTCTCCAAAAAGAGCTAAAAAAACCTCCGGTAGTACGGCTCCTTGCCACGATTGCGGTCCACGTGTCCAACACCGTGCGAGAAGTCCTCGAAATCTTCATTCTGCAGACCTGCCCCTTTCCCTGACCCCGACCCCGTGTGCGTCCTCTCCCGCTGCAAGCGGGGCAGTGGTGGGGGAGTCGGTGTCAGGTGTGGGCTATTATTCAGGCCGGAGTCGCTCCCACCTGCAGACGTCGGTAGGGAGCGACTCACAGCAGCAGCGTCGACGGCCTCCTGCTCACCCTTCCAGACTCGCTTCATCTGAGAGGTGATCAATCCCAAAGGGAAATTGCTGTCCCGCGCAATTCGAGTAAAGGTCGCCCCATCGGACTCGCGCGTCATCGCCCGAACCTGCTGCATCGCCCGTTGACTAAAGCGTAAGCCACTCAAGATGTCGCGCACGGCGTCCTTGTCAAGGCTGTGGCTTCGCTCCGTGTAGTTCATAGCTGCGATCGCCAAATTAATGCAGTACCGCACTACCAACAAAGGCACCTTCCGAGAAAAAACATCGCTCGTCTGCAACGACAGCGCCAACGAGCCACCGCGTACCAGCAGCGGTGCGAAAACTTTATCGTACAATTCTTGCTGCGTGTAGGGAGGGGCAAAGAGAAGCGCGTACATCAGAATCAGCTGCATCTCCGCGAACAGCGGGAACCATTCCGCCCCAGCGAAGGAAGGGAGTGCCATCGACGTGAGCATAATCATCAGCTTCAGAGCGGGCATAGCGATCTGCACGGTGGCACGCGGTAGGGGAGAGCCCTCTGCAGGGGCAAAGGGCGACGGCCCCGTCGCCACCGCCGCCGTGGAACGCTGCTGCAGCACAATAAACGCCGCATAGGCGAAAACGGCGTAATAAAGCGCGGAAAGCGCGAAAAGTCGCACTGCGTCGAACATGGATATGATGAAGATGGATCACCCACGCAAGCTTTCTCTCGCACTTTCTCTCCCAGGGTGGAGGAAGGGAAGACCCAGTGAGCTCTCCCAAACAGAAGACCCAAGAAAGAGGGAGAGGGGAGCAGTTGAGGGCAATGCACTTGGCGATCCCCCATCTATCTATCTATCTATCTATATATATATATATATATATATATATATATTGTGAGAGCGAGAGAAAGATGGGTGTGGGTAATGCTCGCACTTGAGAGGGAGAGAGAGATGCCCTCCAAAAGAGGGAAAAGCGAAGAACAAAAAAAGTTTGAAAAGGCAGGGGAAGCACGACGCTGCCAAGTACTTCAAAAAGAAAAGGAAAGCAGGGTGAGGGAACGGCGAGATGCCCCCCCCTCAACACGTCTTGAGAACCGGGCTGAGAAAGGAGAGCCCCTCCTTTTTTTTGCAGGAAGAAGGACACACCTTCACTCTGGCAAGTGCGTATGCGCGTGCGCGGCCCCGTATAGCACCTCTCTTTGCCAACGGCCTTCACTAAAACACTGCCGTAGAGAACAAGGGGGGATGAGAACAGGAGGAGAAGGGAGAATGAGTTCATTCACCGAGCTTGATGTAGTGCAAGCAAGAAGGACGCGGAGGCGAAGCATTTCCTGTTGTGCATCATGTACCGCTGCCCCAGCACAGCACGACGATAACGCCGTCCTCCCACATGTGCTGCAGGACACACATCCACACCCACCAACCGCTGTCTGCCGCCTCTTTCCCCGCACAACATGAGCTTCTCCTCTTCCCCATTGCTCGCTTCCCCCCCCCCTCCCTCCTTTCATGATGGGTTGCCTTTTCCTAATTAGTTCGCTTTTTTCGTTTAGTTCACTCTTGCAGTTAGGCCGGATCAACGCTTTACTCCCCCCAAAGTCCCCCCCTCTCCTCCCTGGAGGGGGTGGTGGTGGAAAAGAAATAGTAAAAACGAAGATGTTCGCCCCTCTCTCGGACTCCCTCGCTGTCTTTTCTCCCTTCTCCTGGGACGGGAGAGGGATACGGAAGGGGGGCGAGAGCTAAACCCTTCACCCACCTCAAGACAAAGGAGCGGCTAGGAGAGACGAAGGAGGGGAAAATATATACGCGTACGAGAGGGAGAGAGAAGAAAGGATCCGCACCGGTAGAGACCCAATGCAAGAGAAACGATCTCACCGAGAGCTCTTGGTGCTTACAGGGGGGGAGGGAGAAGAGCAGTTGCCTTCAAACCTCAAACATGCACTGCCTTGAACAGTTATTTTTTTTTCTTACGAGAGGGAAGAAGAGGGAGGCTATCGCCAAAACTTCATTCCTTCTTTTGGAAGGGGTGGCGGAGGGAATGGAGGAGCTCGACGAAGAGGCGAGGAGAGAAAGGAAAAAGAAGAAACGTTATCATCTCGTACTCCAGAAGAACACTTTCTCTCTCTCCCTCCCCTCCCTCCCTCCCTCCGCTCCCTCTCTCCCTCATACACACAAAAAAAAGGGGGCCCTATCCGTGTAAAGTTGTGAAGGAGCCCTCCTCCAGCACAGGACGTCCACAGAAAGAAAAATGCGGCATGGGCAGCTTCCTCTCCTTCGTTTTTTCTTTTTCGATATAATGCGAAGGAGGACAACAACGAAAGGGGGAAAAGAAAAAAGAGACGTCTGTCGCCCATCACTCCACATCTCCCATCAGCGTCCCTCCACCCTCACCGTTCTCTCCTTTCTCCGTCTGCCCACCGCATCACCGGCAACCGTATGCCTTACGAGGTCTTCTCGCTGTGTTTTCCTCCTCCTTCCCAACGAATCACCTTCTTCTTCACGCAGAGAGCACAGTTAGACTTTTTTTCACTCTTTCTCTATCTATCTTAACCTTTTCGCTTGCATTCCTTCACCCGTCTGCTCTACCGGGCCAGCAAAAAGAAAAAAAACTTTGTTACGAGCCTTGTGCACCCACCCGGCTCCCTTCTGTTCACTCTGTTACGGTTGTTGTGGTTCGCGTGCGCGGCAACCGAACTTCAGCATTCATAGAGAGACAGGTACACATCGGAAGATGCCCGTGGCGCCCCCCCCTCCACTTCTCGCCTCCTCTCATCTTCCTTGCGCCGATGCGGGCAGAGTCATGTTGGGAGCGCCAACCGTCCGTTCCCCTCTTCGCCACCATACCGTGGCCTTCCTACCACCCGCACACCACAACTTCAAGTGTGCCTCTCTTCTTCTGCCAGCGTGAACTAGTCCAGATCTTCCCCTCACCGGTTTTTGTTGTGGTTGCTGTTGCAACGCCCTCCCACCCAAGGCGGAACCTTTTTTCTCTCGCCCTCTGGTCTTCGACCCGCAATCCTTTTCATCGACAGAACAACGTAGCTTACCTACATGCGCACATGTGTTCGAGAGCTTTTTTTTTAAGAGAAGATGGGGAGAGGAGGCGCGGGGAGAAAGAGGTAGCGTAAGGCGAAACGAACGGAAGGCCGGGACGGAAAAAGGGGGTTGAAGACAAAGAGAGCGGTGATCCCGAGAAGAAACACACACACACACACGTACATACGCGGGGCGGAAGAGTGGCATGAAATCACTGTAGAATTCACAAGGAGGTGAGGAGATATAAAAAAAGAGAGAAGAAGCGAACGCCAGCGGAAGAAGAAACCGTAAAAAACGAACGAAGGGAGGGACAAGAAGCCCTGCATGCACAGAACAAGCCCCCACCGGTCCCTTACACTTGATACTGCCCACACAACACCAGGGGAGGAGGAAGAAAGAGAGAAGACAGCAAAAAAGAATTTGAGCTCGAAAGTACAAAGCACCCATCCCAGTGATGATGTCGCCAGAGGGGTGAGAGAGTGGTGGAGGATGGGAGAGGAGTAAGGATGCAGCGAGCCGGCCTGGTGGGGGTGGGGTGGAGAAACCAGATGATACAAGCAAACCTTCGGCAAAGGCGAAACAAAAATGCGCAATAAAGGTCACATATAGAGATGTACATGTATACACGGTGTCCTCCCCTCTCCAACCCACACACCGATGCAAAATTTCTCTCCTTCTCCCAGTCACATCTTACCCGTGTCGTGGCTCCACCCGATCCTTACTCCTTTCCTTGCATCCTTTTTTTCTGTTTCGGATAGAACCCCGGCCATCATCCTGCATAAGCGCTTTGTGTTTCTCTCTTTCTCTTACTGGGCTAGTTGGTAGGTGGGCGTCTGTAGACGGCATGAAAAAATGAAGAGCTCTTTTCGAAGGGCGATAACGAAGCGAAATCAGAGAAAGAGCAAAAAGGAGGAAGAAACGGAAGAAAATCCTCGCCGTCACCCACACAATTCCCCCCCCCCCCCCGGAAACACTCAAATACGCATATGTCACATATACACATATATATATAGAGAGAGAGAGAGGGATAGAGAGAGGGCAAGAAAAAGAGAGGTCTGCGCATTTTTTTCTCTATTTGCATAAAAGAAAAAGCTCCTTTCCTTTCTTCTTCTTCCGTTGCTGCAGTTTGCTTCATGTTCTCTTCTATTTTTTTCCCCCAGATCAGCGTCGTCTACCCTTTACCCCCACCCACCCGACGGTACCACACACCTCATCTCCCTTTAGCTCTCGCCGCCCTCTCCCCTCCTCATCGGCATCCTCGGATGTCACATTTCTGTGCTGGCATCCCTCCCGGTCTTCTTGTGTGTGCACCAGGGGAAGGGAGCCAAACATGAGCGTTTTTGTGCATGGGGGGCGGCCGCTGTTTCTCACACGCACCTCACACATTTCCTTCTCCTCTTCCTGGGCCTCTACAATCGCGTCCCTCTCGTTTGCTCCCGCACGAAGACGCCCCAGTTGTGGAGTTGACCACACACAGAGAGAGAGACGAGCCGCTAAAATGAAAAAAAAGCGGGGGCACTAGGGAGGGAAAGACGTCTTCCCTATAAGATGTGGAGGACGTAGAAGATGTGCCGCCTAGCCGCCCCTCTTTCTCTCTCTCTTTCCTCAGCAGAGAGGGAAGAGGAAGAGGGGCGGTTGGGGGAGGAGAGGAATACCGAGGCGGATCATGGAGAAGAAAGTGAGAGGGGAGAAGTAGAAACGCTAAAAAAGCTCAGAGAGTGAAGGGAGACCAGGTTAGGAAAGAAGAAAAGAGGCCGTGGGAAAGCACCACCACCACCACCACAAGAACGACGGGGAGACAAAGGAAAACAAAAAGAAAGACGGTCTTGAAAGGTCTCAGCGTTACTTGCAGAACACACTGAAAGATGGTCGATCGCGGAGGAGGGTGCAACGAGATGAGGGATGGGGCATCATGGGGCACAAGAAAAAATGTGACGCACGCAGCGAGATACATGTGAGGGCGTAAGTAAGTGCGTGTGACGAAGGAAGATGAGGGGAGGCGAAGTCCCGTACCTTTTTCTATCCCCAGCACAACCCCTTCCTTTTGATTTCTCCTATGCGCGCCCCTTTGGGGATGGGTACTCTTCTTAGTATTCTCCTGCCTTCCCAATTTCCCCCCCATACCTCCAGAACCCTCCATCGTGATGGCAATCTTCACTTCGGGGTGGGACCCCCATCAAGCAGTGCCATCTCACTTTTTCGCCTCCACACATCGAGACGTGCACTCACACACATACACGAACGCAGAGACAAAACCTGCGCGTAGACCAGAGCATTCGGATGTGTGTGTGCGTCTGAGTGCGCGCTTCTGACGCCTTCTGCGCAGGCTCGCCACGTTGGTGTAGCCCCCCTCTACCCCTGCCCCCAGTTCGTCCTTCACATCTCTATGATGGGGTCACGCCCACGCCGCATACACCAGCAAACACACACACACGCACCTACAGACGCATACAGGAACCTCCGTATCCCCACATCTCGGAAGGAAGATAAGCCAAAAATAAAAAGGAGGGGGGGAAAACACCGACGTTGACATGGCTTCACCACCACCGCCACCGCCACCACCATACACACACACACATATATATATAACTGTACACGTTCCTTTCTTTTCTTTTTTTCGTTGACAAAAAAAAGGTGCTCTTTGTAAAACAAGTTCCCAACAAAACAGATATAAAAATAAAGAAAGAAGAGACGCGAGAAAAAAAAAGAGAAAACCACCACCACCGCACATACACACAATTCCCACACACATTTTTCTTTCATTTGCATTCTCCTCGACTGAGATCTCCAGCTGTGGTTCAGGCGGGGGGAGGGGGGGGGAAGGAGGAGGGGTGCACCCCTTCCTTGTCTTTCCACCGTGGTTCCTCTTTTTTTTTCCCTGTGTCTACTACCCGTGTAGTGCCCCCCACTTCTCCTCTCTCCTCTCTCTCTCTTTATGTGTGTTTTCCTGCATTCCGTCCGATGGGTTTCTCCTACGCTTCGCATCTTCGGCAACTCTGGTGCTTCCTCATAAGCACACACCCTCCAAACGAGTTCAAAAAGAGAGGGGTGGCATTGCGTCTGAGCAAACCGAATCTGCTGAAGAGATCATACTTCGTTTCAGAGAGACAGAAGAGAAAGAGAGATCAAACACGGAGAGAGGGAGCTCAGTACAACGAGCCCCAAACGACACAAGAAAAGGAAGAGGCCAAAGAGGAAGCCCCTTCCCTTCGCCCTTCTCCCCTTCCTTGACACAGTAGTCAACGGGTGGAAAACTAAGAGGGAGAAGGCAGCATCAAGAGACTATCACAGGTGGTGCTACCTCCGCCAACAGCTCCGTCATCTTCGATTCGCATTCGGCACTCGAACCGTCAACGTACACGTACACCCAAACACGTCCCAACACACGCCAACGCTCATATCGAAAGAAGGGCGTTGGATCATTCCACCCTTACCCTCTCTCCTACTGCACCGTCTCTCTCTTTCGGTTTTCTGTGCGGAAGGACGTAAATAAAAAGGGAAAGAGGGGAGGGAGGAGGGGAGAGGGGGGGGGCAGAAGATGCACGGGCGAGCGAGCAGAAGGGGGGCCAAAACAATAAAAAGAGCCTTAGCGCATCCACAAAGGACAAAGGAGCAAACGTACAAAAAAAAATAGAGACGGCAAAAAGGCGTCGAAGCCTGCGGTGAAAAGGAGGACCGCGCCTTCTCCCTCGCCCGAACCCCCTTCGTCCATTCCAAGCCACACCTTTTTCTTCGCGTGTGTGCCACACACCGATCAAACCCACCTCTGTTTCATCACACCGCCTAGTCCTCCACAGCTGTTTTCTACGCTTCTCTTTGGTCCCATCCCCACCCCGTATAAATGGGGAGGAGGTCAGAGGAAGAGAAGGAGGAGCAGGGGGAGGGGGGGGAAGGAGGGTGTAGCGGGTATCACACACACAGACACACACACCAGAAGAAGAACCCCCCACAATGTTACAGCCGAAAAAGAAATTTCAAAGGGCGAAGTGCCCCAAACTTTCCCCTGGGCGTCACGTGACAACGGGGAAGAGGAGGCGGAGATGCACAAACGATGAGCCTACAAAACTCCAAAACCAACAGAGTATAGGAAATGCAAGGAAGTGTTCGAAAAGCAGCACCTGAGGGGATGGCTACGCCGCAGACGGAAGAAAACCTTTGTCGTGGGGACTGTAGAAAACAAAAGAGGAAGAGGGGCAGCCACGGTGATGGATCCTTCATGACCTTTCCTCTTGTTCAGCCCTCTCGCCTCTCTCTCACCCTTTCCTTTTCGTTGCTGTTTGTTCTGCCTTCTCTCGTGTGCCGAACTAGCGACGGTCCCCTGCCTTGCACAACAGCGTAGAGGGGCATTCGGGAAGGAGTAGAAGAAAGTAGAAGACGCACTGGCCAGTCTATTCAGCCCGAGGACCCTCTCCCCATACTCGTGGTGAAGCGTGAAGTCCTGGTAGAGTCTCTGCGCATGGTCTTCAACATAATTTCCTGCCGCATTTCCCTCGATCTCTTCGCCACATGCTCTTCTCTCCTCCCCATTCGGCACGGCCATCCTCAGAGAGAAGAAGGAAGAGCGCGAGAGTGACGCTTAGACGCTCATGTGGCGGTTCAGTACATCCTGCGCCTCTGCGATCTTGCTGTCCAGCACCGCCGGAGAGTCAAGCATGTTCAAAATCTCTGTGTTGTCCATCTCAAGGAGCATACCGGTGATTTTGGCAGCCGCGGATGGGTGACTGCGCACGATGTAGCTGTAGAGCCGCTCGCCCAGCACATTCTTTTGCTGCTCGGGGTTCAGGTTGACCAGCACGTTGGCGAGGTTCTGGCCCTGCGGCTGTGTCGGCTGGTGTTGCTGTGGCATCATGGATTGCATCGGCGGCTTCTGCGGCATCGGGCGAGAGCGCATCTGACTCATCGCGTTGGGGGCCATCGGGCGTCCCATCGGACCGGGACCCCCCATCGGACCGCCCATCGGTCCCCCCATCGGGCCAGCCCCCATGCCGCCACCCATCGGTCCGCCCATGGGTCCCCCCATCGGCCCCATGCCATTCATGCCGTTCATCGGATTGGCGTTGCCCATGCCATTCATGCCGTTCATCGGCATCATCGGCATGCGGGGATTCATGAAGGGCGCGTTCGGGGTGTGGAACATCTGCGGCCCCATGAACCCCATCGGCGGCATACCGCCCATGCCGGGGCCGTTCATCGGGTTTGGACGCATGCGGAACTGCTTGCTACGCTCCTCCAAGTTCTGCCGACGGGCATCTCGGCGCAGGGCGTAGGTCACAAAAAGAGGGCGGGGGCTGAGGAAGGTACTGCCGTTCAGTTCATGAATGGCTTGCGACGCAGCAGCTTGATCCTTCATGGAAACAAAGCCGAAGCAGCGCGACAAACCAGTCTCCTTGTCCATCATCACCGTGACAGAGACCGTCTCGCCGTAACGCTGGAAGAGCTCTGCCAGACGTTCGCTGGTCACCGAATCGTCGAAGCCCTTGACGTACAGGTTCGGGTACTTGCTGTGCTGCTGCGCACGTTCACGACGCTGGCGCTCGCGGTCACGCTGACGCTCCTCGCGAGAGCGGAAGCGGCTCACATCAAGCGGCATACCACTCTTCGCGATGGCGCACGGCTTGCCGTTCAGCTCCTCCACCGAGCGCGCGGCATCCTCATGCCTCTCGAAGGCGACGTAGCCGAGACCCACATCGCTCTGAGCGTCACCCAGATCACGGACCTTGGCAGAGCTGACCTCGCCGTACTTAGCAAAGAAGGCACGAAGCTTCTCATCTGTGACCGAGGGGTCGAGGTTCTTGACGTACAGGTTTGTGAACTGCTTCAACAGCTCGTCGCGGTGTTGGGGCTGGTAGCGCTCCACCACGATGGCCTGCCCGTCCATCTCCATCCCATCCATCTCGCGCACCGCATCCACCGCGGACTCCTCACGTTCGAAGGAAATACGGGCGTAGCCGCGGGACTCCCCTTTCTCATCGCATGCCAGACCGATAGCCGTGAGACGGCCAAACTTGCTGAACATCTCCTTCAACCCGTACGTATCAACGCTCCTCGGCAACTTCTTGACGAGAATGTTGTTGACGCCAGAGCGGCGCTTCGACGGGTCCCGCTGGATCTTCGCAATGCGGAGGTAGCGAGAGCCCAGCTTTGAGCCTGCTTGATCGAGCGCCTTCTCCGCATCGGCAGGGTCCTGAAAATTGACGTAGCCGTATCCGAGAGACTTCTGGGTGGCCGAGTCCACGCAGACGCGGACGGAGGCGACGGGGCCGATGCGCACGAAGTAGTCATACAGCTTCTGCTCCTGCAGATCAGGATCGAGGCCGCCGACCCAGATGGAAGGGTTCGGTCCAGTGAAGGCCATTTTTCCGTCTTTCAGAGAGCACGAGACGATCTGTTCTGAACTTATTCGTGTTTCGCTTACTTGTGCCGGGAAATGAGGACGGCGTGGGGGAGAGGGCTAGAGAGAAATGAAGCGAAAAGGGCAAAGAAGCAAAGAGAAAGAGAGAAAGGGGGGGGGACAGCAACGAGACACTGGGCGAATGCAAACAGGAACTACGAGGGAGCCACCAGTGAAACACGGAAAAATGGGAAAGGCTACGGTTAGAATTGTCACTCGAAAAAGAGAGAGGACAACGCACAAGGCCAGTGACGCGAGAAACAAAAACTTCGAGCCTGCCACTGATCGGTCGATCGATGAAGGACGAAAATAGATGGACGTGTGCGCGTATGGCGTGATTGGGAGAGCGAGAGCGGAAGAGGCAGAGAGGTGGTGGGCTGTCCAAAATTGGTAGGACGGGCGCGAATAATCGTGCACGAGGCGAGAGAGAAATCTGAGCGCGAAGTGAAAAAGGTCACACGGAAACAAGAAAAAACTGGAGGAAATAATAAACAAGGGAGAGGTTTCGAAAAAAAAAGAAGATATACTTTTTATTTTTTTTATAAAATTTTTCTTTTTTTTGGTTTTTGTTATTTTGGATTTTTGGGTTGGGAACGAGCAACAAGAGCTAGCGAGGAAGAGGGGCAGCGGACAGGGGTGGAGGAGATTACCGAGGAGTGAAGCGTGAGCAGAAAAATCACAAATGAGCGAGCGCATAGTAGAGAAGGAGAGGCGAATGGCGAAGAACACAGTTAGGCACGAAGCGCGTGCGTTCGTGCGAGGACGTGGGCGATAAGGGAAAGGAGGGAGGATAGGTGTGTGTGTGTGCAGGTGTAGGAGGTCGCACGGTGCCAGAGGAGAGAAAAAATAGCAAAGCGGATTGGGTGAAGAGGAGGAGTTGGATGAAATTTTTTTTCATGGAAGGAGAAACAGGAGCGTCGCTCCCTCTTTCCCAAGACATATTCTGCGCCCCTTTCCAGAAATTTGGGAGCGAGCCACATGCGTGTACCCCAGCAGGTGCCGAACATCTTCAAGATCTTGCATGGGATGCACGGGAGCACTTCAAGAAAATAGCGAGGCCTTGGCGGTAGTCACACGCACCCCCACCTACGCCAAGAGTAGGAAGAAAAGGGAAAGCGTCAGCAGAGGAGTGAGGCAGCAAAACCTAAGATGGGAAGGGCGAACCCCAGGTGATGGCGAAACGGCGCTCTAAATGATTGCAGGGCGCCACCTTTTCAGCACTCCCCACTCCCCCACGGAGGTCCACGGCTCCTTTTTCACCGTCAAGCGACGGGCATTTCTGGACAGCTCACAGTTTCTTTTTCTCAGTATTTCATTTGCTCCACTTCATACATACACATACGCCTCCTCAATGCGCTTCCATCCTCCTCGTTTTCTCCACCTCTTCAGGTACGTCCGTCTTGGACACACGCAAACCCCTCTCAGGAAAAAGAAAGAAGTATCCTTGATATTTCCCTTTCGCCTCCCTCTCACTTCTTCCTCACGGGTGCCGGATATCCTCGAGAGAGTAGATTGAGCGAAAGAACGAGAGAGAGCAAATCCCGTCATCTCATGGAAGGATACCGGACAGGAAGAACGGCGAGAGGGGGGGACGAAGGGGATAACCTAGATGAGGAGGGAGGGAAGGAAGCGATGGCTGTGGTGATCAGACTAAGCGTCGAACGTTGGTGCAGGAAAACTCCTCGAAACAAGGCAGAGCGCGAGAAAAAAAAATAGAGAGGAAATTGAAAAATGGAAACGCGTACAGATTTTTTTTACGGAGGAAGAGAAAAGGAGAAGGGATGAGAAAGAACAAGACGCAATCCAGAAACAACAGAGAGGGTTAAACCCTAACAGAGAAAGGGAGTATCTAGTGAAAAGAGAAAGTGAAGAAAGCTACGAGGCGTTATATATATATATATATACAGAGAGAGAGAGAGGTACATGAATGGAGAGAGAGAGAGAGATACCGGAACATACACACAGATACCACGAGCCGGTAACCGGGTGACGGGCCTTCCGTAGTCCACCCCGCAACCACCCATCCACCACCAAAAAAGAGTGGGAGCGATCACCCTTTCGGGCTGCCATCCTCGTCAGAGGGCGGTGATCGTGTTATGCTCGGAAGACCTTCATACGGATGCCACACGTCCTCACTGACATTCGCGGACGCACGATGCGCACCACCGCCACCACTGCAGCCAGCGAATGTCCCACCTGTCGCTCCATACGCTTCTCTCGGTGGAAAGGTATATGTCCTGCCCTGAAGATTCCTTACACGGTGCACGCCTCTTTTTTGCGGGAGAAGGGGGGAGGAGGGAAGCCGGAGATCCCAATTCCTCCACACTTCCATCCACCCAACGTGTCCCACCACCACCACCATCACCATATTCTCCCTCATGAGGTTGTCCGTGTGGAACATCACCTGAAGCCCAATGGAAACAAAAGAACAAAAAAATCTAGCTTCGCGTAAAAAGTGAACAGCGGGAGAAATATAAAAGACAATTCTAACTAACGCTGGCGGTGGTGATAAACGGAGGGAAGAAAGGGGAGGGGAGAGGCGGGGTGGGGCCCTCTGAGGGATCCAACCGTCCTTCTAGAGCGGACCTCCTCCTCCTCCTCGCCTCCCCCTCTCCTTTTCCCCTCACTCAAAAAAAAAGGTACGCCATCATTACCGCTTTCGTTGCGATAGATGAAAGGATTGTTTGGCTCTCAGCCAGGGGGGGGGGGAGGGGGGGCTCACCCAGCTTTCCCCGCCCGCCTGTTCTCGCACCCTACCGCCACCACGGCCTCCGCGTCCTACACCCTCACCGCCTGCTTCCCTCAAAAACCGTAGCTCAACCGCCCGCCCACCGAGCTGCCGTCACATTCAGTTCTGGGCGATACGGACGCAGAGCCACGCAGTCCCGTCGAACCCTCATAAGGGATGGTCGGGGCCTCGCTCTGATCCCGTACACCATCTCCGTTGATTGGGGTGGACAGCACGCCCGACCGCAACCACGGGTTGCCAAACAGCGAGTCCGCAGGGTAGGCATGGAGTTCTTCATGAGCGTTCTGCCCCGTCTCCTCATCAAATGGCACTGGGAAAGTCCTGGCTGCACCAGGACACGCGGTGGAGGTTCGCTTTATGGGGGATACGGGACCCTTGGGCACGGCGGACGCCTTCATCGAGCCTACCGAAGAAAACGGGGCTGGGGTCGCAGAGCTCCTTTGATGAAAAGGAGCAGGTGGTCTCGCCACGAGCGCTGCTGAGGCGGCCACACGCGGCCGACGCGTCGCCTTTTGAGAGGTGCTCCCTGGGGTGGTCTGTGCGGAGAGGACTGGCTGTGACGGCCGGGAGTTCGCGAGGGAATTGCGGGCAGCTGCACGGGCTGACGTCCATCCCCCGCCGCCGCCACACACACTGCGTGTGCCTTTCTCCGTTCGAGACGACGCCGGTGTGCTGACAAATTGGGGCTGCGGGCGAGGTGCACGAGTAGGGCCTCTCGTCTCACGTGCTGGCACCCCGTTCGTCCGCAGGAAGGGGCGCGTGGCTGCGGGCTTGGAAACCAGCGCGGGAGTGCTATTCACTGCCGGATCGGCGTGCTCGGGCACCAGTGCACGCTCGAATGCCAGGGCAGAAGTCTCGGGCGCCGTCGTCGTCGGCGCCACCACCACCACATCGGCTCCCTTCGTCGTAATGCGCCGAACTACGCCAGTGCGAGGTGGCTGTGATGGTGACCCACAGATCAGCGGCATCCTCCGTTCGGCCAGCCGAGAGTTGACAGAGCCGATCCGAGAGGCGGGAGCAGAGGCGAAAGGGCCTCTGAAAGGAGGCCGCATGCGGCTGGAGGAGAGGGGAAGGCTCAAGTCCGTCGTCGATGGTGTGCGGCTACACCCATGCGATCCGGGGACACTGGCCGTAGAGGTGAAGCTGGCAGCCGTGGCTGACCGCCAGAGGGCAACCGCCTCCTCGGGAGCGGCTCCGGGGATAGATGCTTGCGAAAAGAAGTGAGTAGGGCGTGGCGCAAACGGTCGACGTTCAGGATACGAGATGGGCCCGCTTTCACCTACGTCGCGCACGCTACCACACGATGCGGTGGTGCACAGTGCAGGACGAGAGCACAGCCCCGCTGAAGCGGTGCTGAGGGCTGTGCTTGTGCTCACCCCGCTGGCAGAAACTCTACGCATGCCGGCAATTGAGGATGCCACCTTGCTGCTGTTTCCGGGGCGTGGCGCGCCAAGGGTGATCGTGGACGGCATTTTATGGTACTTCGCGTTAGCAGAAAGTGCGGTCTCACGTGTTGTGGCCATGGCCGACCTATCTTGGGCGGTGCGACCCCCCACTGGACCTTTTGATTTCACCTCCGTATGCCCAGCTGTGTTAGTACGAGGAGACCCTTTCTTTGCCATTCTTGTGGTGCCAGCGACGGCGAGGGCAGCGCTGGCTTTGGCACCCGCAGCGGCAGTGACATGACTTGTGTTGACAGAACGTGGCTGCAACTTCGAGGTCGTCGCAGCCCCAGACAAGAAATTCACAGCGGTGTTCATCTGAGCTTTTTTTCTTTTTCGCAGAGCATCACTCGCCTCATCTCGTCGTGACAAGGGTCACCACAACAACACAGAACCAGAAAAACAAAACCGTAGAAGGATCGCATTCGAGAATACGTTCCGGACGTGTACAGAGAGGGGGGAAGAGAGGAGGAGGAAGAGCGGGCGCAGTTGAGAGGTAACCAAGCCTTTAGAGAGAGACATAAAGACGTAGAGAGAGAGGGGGGTATTTGCACACCCGGCGAAATCGAAAGAAACTCACGATGCGAGCTCGAACAGGCAGCGAGACAACTCCTCTCCAAGCTAGTTGATGTACTTGGTTTTAGATGTTTGCTCGTTGTTGTTTTTTTACTTGTTCTCCTTTCGAGGAAGAAGAGCAGACAAGTCCTTTCCTATTTCTTCCTCCGACACAAATCCCCCCATACCACCCTTCTCTCCCCTCTCGTGTCCAGCTGCCCAAGAAAAGAGAGAGAGAAAAGAGTGGGCACGAAGGAGAGGCTACCCCTTCCCTTTGCTCGCCCAATTCATAGAGAAACAACTATGTTTGGAGAAAGAAAACTGACGTGTTCTGTGTCGTAACGAGAGGAAGAAAAGGGGGGAAGCAGGGGGGAGGCAAACCTTCTGCTTCGTCTTGAAGATACAAAAGACAGCATGTCTCCCCGTGCGCCTTCCCGCCTCCTGTCCCTCCAGCTCGCCCACACCATCTCAGCGATATCCAGAACACTCACAGTGGGGTGGTGGTGAATCACCCACATCGAAAGAGCCGCGATGAAACGGGTGGCACCATAACCACCGCCTCGTGGAGCTCTCTTCTTTGCGAAGAGCGAAATCATCTGGGGAGCATTTGACTCGACGGCTGTGCGTATGGACCCTGACGATGTAAGCTCACAGCAAGTCCCGTCGGGTATCGCCAAAGAAATGGAGAAAGCGGTGGCGAGAGACTTTAAAAAAGGCAGAGCGAGAGAAGGACAAAAAGAGGCGCTTCACCCATCTGTCACCCCCCAGGGCGCCACCCCCCTCCCCCCCACCTTTCCCAACCGGTCCTTGCGTCCCGCATCACGAGGACTCCGCTGGTGTCGCTATTCGATGTGCAGCCCACTGAGCCGCTGCACACATACTGTGCATGGCCCACGTCTTGTGTAGCCCCTCTAAGACTTCGAAAGCCCACGAGCGCTCCGCTTTCATGGCGGCCGCTCCAGCGTCTCCACTACGGGTGGTCGGTGCACCATCGACACGCAAGTGCAAAGCGAAGTAAAGCCGCCCCGCGTCCATCTGAGGGCCACCGTTCCGAACGTAAAAGATCGAGTTGGCGGAGGAAAAACTTACGTCTGCGCCGTTTGCACCGGCTAGTTGGAAGACGATGTGGTGCAGCAAGGCAACCTCCTGTCTCGACCGCATGTCGCCGTCAGTAGAGAGGCGTGTAGGAGGGATAACGGCGTTAACAACCCACGGCCGGAGGCCTCGCCGTGCATCGTCGACCGCACGTGAGGCGGAAGGCAGCGTGAGCCGGTGTTCATTCCAGCACACGCGCCCGGGCCGGTGCGTATTATCTGTAAGGATCACCAGTGTGGCGGGGTAGCGTGCATGACATGTGGGAATACTCCGTAACACGTCTAGCAAGACGTCTCGGCAGCTCTCATGGGACGTCCAGGGCCCCCTCAAAGTGGTGGCGCCAACGAAGGGTGCCCCGATGCGGCTCAGCGCGATGGAAATCGAGGTCGTATCGCCAGACCGCTTATGACGTTGGAGGTCTCCATAGTTTAGATAAAAGGGCGCTCCTGAGTTCACCCCTGACAACAGGCTCCCATCCCTTACGGGCAGTGAACACGGGGAGAGGGCCAGGGGCGCCGACGACGACGACGCAGCAGCAGCAGTTCCTCCTTTGGCTCCCGTGTGAGCGTCCGCACCTGCGAGGGGAGTGTCATGCGGAGCTGAGACGCTGCTGATGATGCAGCGGCGTTCCTGCCTCGTCAGTTTCCTCCCTCCAAGTCCCTCCGTCGGCGTTGAAGTGACCTCTTTTTCACTGCCTTGGCGTTGCATGTCGGACGCCTCCAATGTGTAACGCTCGGGAGATCGGTCGTCGCCCTCTTCCCACGTTGCTGGGATCACTGCGATGGGGCTAGCAGAAGATGGCAGTCGATCCCCTCTCATCGTGTTGGACTGCATCGGGCCATCCATCACCGATTGGGAACCGGCAGGGCAACCGTGCACAGCGACAGCGCCGCAATTCATCAGCGTTGGCGGTGACGGCTGAAAGGCCACGGCGGGCGTGGCTGCCCCGTGTGCCGGAGGCGTCGAACGGGCAGGAGAAGCATTGATGTTGTTCGAACCGCCTTTGCGCCCAGCAACAGTACCATCACGGTGCCGCACCCCTCGCGACGGTATGGCGAAGGGCCACGGTGAGCCAGGCCTGTCCTCCTCCCCGTACGTGGCGGTGCCACTGTTAGGGGCACACACCGTCGGCATGAGTGCGTTTACGCCTAAGCAGCTCTCAAAGAGGATGGCGCAGCGTCGATGCATCGCCCAGAAGGTGTGCTGAAGCATCCACGATAGACAGCAGCGAGAGTGTAAGGGTGGGACGGGTGCCGAACTTTCGGCACTGCAACGCGAAGGGCCCGCAGCACCTTCGAGTGACAGGTGCGCGTGATCTGCTGGTGAGACGGCGCAAGAATGAGGTGGCGGCACAGTACCATCTATCTCACAGCCTTCTGCCTCGTCTTTTTCTGGGGCCTCCAACCGTATCAAGGACGGAGTATCGCAGACTCTGTTGCGAGATCGGCACCATTTTGAAGTGCTGACCGCGCCAGGCCGGCGGTTCCGCAGCGTGTCGTCGGCCACGCGGGCAGGAGCAGAGGGGTTTATAAGCGATATATTGGCATCCCTCATAGCCTCTTGCCCTGTTAGCACCATCTTTGACGACGCGTCTGCTAAGTTGCAGTGGGCGGGGTCACAGAGAGAGCCACTTTCCCTGCGTGCAAAGGTGAGCCACAGCATCTGCAAGTCCGCCATCTCGCGCTGTATCTGGCTACTCCTCCGCATCACGCGGACGCAGTACAGGACCTCGATGTACTGTGAGCTGTACTCAACGATCTCCGCGAGCGTCTGCAAGAGGAGGACGCTGTGAGAGAGATGCGCGTACAGGACAAACACCACATACAGCGCAACCGGCACCTCGCGGCGCACAATGCGTAGCAGGATTTCCCTCATGACACGCTGCAGGCCTTCGCCCCACGCTCGTCGTGGTGGTGTCAGGATGTCACCCCACGGAAGGGCGTACAGGTGTGATGGCCTCGGCGGCCGTGCGAGAGCCTGTTCGCCCTGCCAAAATGCGAAGTTCTCAGGAGAGGAGGACCCACCAGCGGAATGGGGTGAAGTGCCCCTCTCCACTCCCGCGGAGGCCGCTGCAGTTGCGCGTGAAAACGGCGCGTCTCCCTCTCCGGCATCGGCACCGTCTTGCACTCGCACACGTACTGCAGTGTCAGGACGATTCGCAGATGCGAAGAGCTCACACCACAGCTGAGAGAAGCCAAGGAGATAATTGGTGTAGGCCTCGTAATAGCCTAGAATAGCGCTCGACTGCTCCAATTGATGGAATGTGGGTGGAGCGCGCGTCGGTGCCTTTGGCGCCGTGCCTGCGTCGTCCTCGCAGGGGACAGCGGTCGAACCGGGGGTCGTCGCACGCACCGCGACTTCGTTGCCCTGAGCATCGCCACACCCGTACGCACGGCTCCTGTACACCCTTCTGTTCAAAGCATCCAAACTTGCACGTCGGCAAGCCAGAAGCTTCTGTGTCTCTCGCTGCCTTTCGGAGAAGGAAGGATGAGCCGCAGAGGCGTCGGCGGTGAGGCACAGAAGAGCCCGCAACACATCCAGGTGCAGCTCAGGGAATTCCTCGTCCTCTGGGAAGCAGCACACCTCTCGCAGCCCTGCCTCTGTGCAAGATGCGCTCTGTACAGCCGCCTTGAAGTACGCGGTGAGAGGCACCGCGGTGGGCAAGACGGCCATTTCTAACAGAATGCGCCGGTGCGCTTCGACGTCACCAAACAACGACATGACAGTACCCTCGATGGGAACAGCAGCAGCAGCAGCAGCAGCGCTCCTACACCGCCACCATCCATCTATATATATATACCCCTTACCGATGTCGATACGGGGCGGAAGGCGTGGAGGGCAGAGAGAGAGAGAGAAAGCGTTGACGGAAGGGAGGACAGAAGAAGAAGCGAAATACATTGCGGGTGTGATGTCAACGACAGAGCCAAAGAAGTGGAGGCGAGAAAGGAAACCACGACCGGCATGCGTTTTGGGGGGGGTGAGGAGGTGCGCGTATGTGCAGAAAAGGGGAGAGATCCATGAGAAAGATGAAGTTGAAGACAAGAGAGCCTAATGCACCGCCGCCTCTAAGAGGCACCACCACCCCACCCTTTTCTTTTCAAGTCGTATCTGCTGTCAGGAGAAGAGCCAGACGCTAAGATCTTGGGGAGGGAAGAGGGGGGCCTAAATAAACAGGACGGATATCCACAGCGGCGTTGGCGGAATACTTCCTTTGACACCCATGCGGGTAACACATGAATGAGAGAAGACGGAGAGAGGTAGAGGGATGAGGTTCAACGGCCATCTGTCACCTCCTTCACTCACGCCCCCTGCGCCACTTCTATGTGTGCTTCTTCTTCGCTCTCCCAGCCGTTTTGCGCACTTTTGTAGAGGGAAAGGAGGAAGAAGCATGATGGCCATGTTCCTTCCCTGTAGATCAGGGACGGTATTCTTGCATGCTCTCCGTGTCGTTCATGCATATTGCGGATGTTCTCTTCCTTTTCCAGCTTTCCTCTTCATCAGCGAGAGGCGAACTCGTGAGCTGGGTACCGCAAACAGACGTGCTGTGGCTACGTGCGTGCAGTATGTACCTTCCTCCTCCCCTTCGCGCACACCTTCGAATGTGAGAGAGGGCTTCGACACCAGATAAGAAACTCCCCAGCAAAGGCCAGTTATGCAAGAAAGCAACCCTCACAAAAAAAATGACCTCTATCACATATTCGATCCCTGCTGCGCACCGTCCTTTCCATCTCCCCGGTAAGTGGGATGCAGGCGCGTCTCCAGAAGCGTTTCAAAAATGGCGCGGGCCCACGGGTGGCGAAGGCCGCCTCCTGAGAGGAAGAAGCTGCTCAAGTCCTTCCCCGGGTGGGCGGCCTCGTAGCTGCGCGCCTGCAGAATCATTTCGAGTAAGTCCATGTCTTTCACAAAATGCGACTCCGGCGACTCCTGTGCTTCATACTCATTGAAGAGAGCCTGCAACTCCTCAGTAAAAGTTTTGCTGGGGGAAGAGGAGGCGAGCGCGCACAGCTGCCGCACCGCCTCTGTCTCTCGATCCTTCTTGACCTCCTTCGGCACCCCCATGGCAGGGGAGATATCGCCGATAATGCTCTCACCAGTGTCGTGGCAAAGCGCCATCTTCACCATGTGATCCCGGTTCAGCGAAGTATCGGGGCACATCATGCACATGAGCGACATGCGGTACATGTGGTCACTAACCGACTCCGGGTTGGACACGCCATGCTCTACCCAGCCCTGCCGCGGTGTATCCTTGAGACGCCCCACCGTATGGAGCAAGGCGATTACATCATGTGCTGCCTGGGATCCCTTAAGGAAGGACATTGCGACTCCTGCTGTTGCTGTGGCGGCGGCAGCTGCGACTACCCGCAGAAGCTCAGAGTTTTTTTTTAAGGAGAGGCCTATGGGGCAGCTTCAGCGTAGGAGATAAAAAGAAGAGGCCGTAACGGCGGGCGAGAGGAGAGAAATTAAACGCGGCGGTGATGGCGAAAGGGGTGCGTCTCCGTTGTGTGCTACGGTAGCGAAGCTTGGTGCAGAGGAGCGCGCACACATACGCAGACGCAGACGCAAACAGAAGCACCATCATGTGCGTTTGAAGGAAGCGAGAGGGATACGCAAAGATACGGAGAGAAGAGCAGGAAACCGGGGACATTATGTCGAAGATAACGGATACGCAGACGTAGACACAGACCCATACAAGCCCGAACAAACGCTGCCCGCTTCAGGGCTGCTCACCGTCGCCAAGACCGGTGCGGTCAATAGTTTTAGAAGAAGAAAAAGTTGAGCAGACATCGTAGGATGTCAAAAGGTATCCTTGGCCAACGCGCGGATGCACCGTCGCAGGACCGCGTCTGACAGTGTTATCCTGTGCCTTTCCACCTCCCAAACTCAACCACCGACGGCTCTTGCTCAGCTATCATTTCCACAGACGGCACCTCAGCGGACTGTTTCCCTGCATTACAAATGAATAGGAGGTGAGAAAGCATACAAGAGGGTGGAAGAGAAGGGGTGGGGGGGGGGGGGGAGAGGGACACCACCAAACCATTTTTTTAGCTCCCCACATACCTTCGATCCATTCGATAATGCGGAGAGATCAGCGCCTGCACACGGAAATGAGGAGGGGGCATAGAGAGAGAGAGAGAGAGAGAGAAGGGGGGAAGGAGGGAGAAAGGCTGGGGAAGAAATGGAGTGTGACGGCCAGTCGCCTGCAGATCGCTGCGCACGACCACACATTCCAACTGCCCTTCCCTCTATTTTCCACCACCCCCGGCGCTGGAACATTTCACAACCTTTTTTTCAGTTTTGCGAGTTGTGTTCTTCAGCCCTTCTCTCCATCTCTCTCTCTCATGTGTGTGTGAGTGTGTGCATGCGTTTCCTCTCGTTTTTTACTTTTGTAATGATGTCGGTAGAGCCCCCCTCAAAAGTAGCTGGCAAAGCGCTCGTACGGCTTGTTCCCAGCCGCATCGGTGATGGGCTCGTTGAAGCCGAGCTCCGCGGCCAACGTGCGCCCTTTAAAAGTCGCCATCGATCGCAGCAGCTCCCCATCCGTGGCGCCATGATAGACACACATGAAGACATTGGCAGGCTCCTGCGCTGCCGGGGTGGTGTTCGTGAGCTCAACGTGCACGTCACTGTTGAACTCTTTCATGAAGCTCCACCGTTGGAGGCGAGGAAAGAAGTCCTCGGCAGGTTTCGTGCCCGGACTGCAAACCACATCGATCTGCGTCATCTTCTGGGTGGCGCCCAGCATCGTTCGCCAACGTGGCCGATCCACCGTGCGGATGTACACGGATTCAATCTCTCTATATGGGTGCAGGAGCAGATGTAGCTCCAGCTGGGCAATCGGGGGGACCGGGGGCCGCCCCGCCGTGCATGCAGCGAGGTCGTCAGGGTGGAGTCGAATAGGCGCCATCTTGCTGGTATCGAATGTCACCATCATACTCGCATCAAACAAATCATCCAGCTCCGCCGCCGAAGTCTTCGTCGCCGTCGGTGCACCACCGGTAGAATCCGATGGAGTTGTCTGCGAAGGAGTTGACGAGTGACCCTTCTCCCTTCGCTGCTTCAGTCGTGTCAAGGTAACCAACTCAGGATAGGTTAGAAACTTGCTGGTGCGCTGACCAGGGTTAACGAGAATCCCAAGTTGAGTTCCGCCGAGAGCTGCCGTGGCCAGCATACCGAAGTGCTGTATCTCACCGGTAACACAGACGGGAAAGGGCAGCTTGCAGAACTCCTCCCATTGTGTTCCACTCCGCGGCACCGGAAACCAGCAGGAGTCGTACACGTTCGTGTGTGAGAAGTGGACGTCCATGTACGCCTCCATCGTAAAGGCTGGCAAGACAGGCATGCCGTTTGGCAGTTTCATCAGAAGGGGGACACGCTTCTCCTCACACAGCGCTAGCTCAATCCACAGCTTCTGACCCTTGGGAAAGACGTCGGACTCGTTCGCCACCACCTCCGTGCACATCTCCGTCGTTCGCAAGAAGAGATACACCTCCTTCCATTTTGGGTGCGCAGGAGGTTCGCTGCGGATCTCGTCGAGGGCGGTACGCAGCCGATCCAGCTTCGACACACTCTTCAAATTTTGTGAACTCGAAAGCACATCTTGCAGCATGTGCTGCCGCTGGTGCTCTGGCACGTAAGGTGGATCAGCGTCGCTGTGAAGGCTCTGCATGTCAGTGCCAAAGGTAGCCATGGTATCCTTGAGTCGATCCGGGATGGCGGGTTGTTGACGATATCCTTTGTTCGGTACCCGCGTTTGATGGCGCCGTTGGGTGCACCATCCTGCCGTCGCCACCGCCTGCCGAAGAAAATTTTGGCGGTGGTAAGGGGAGATGGGAGCACTACGATGGGCACCGCAGAGAGAGCTAGACACCACCGTACGCATGGTGGTGGGGGGGGAGGGGGGATGCTCGAGCGTAAGGAGAGGATAAAGGTGGCGCAGAGGTGCCGGAAATAAAAGAAAAGAATAAAATTCTCCAAGCGCCAGGGCAAAGGCACCGGTACACCCCGTCAAAAAACTGCAGCCGGGGATCGCCTGTGTAGAATCAGGGGGACGATACGCTTCGCCTCTGAAGCAGAAAGCAAAGTGAGAGAGGAGGAAGAGGAAGAGACAGGAGGGAGGGGTTGACAGAGAGATGGGAGGGAGCGAAAGAAAACAGCGAAAGAAAAGGATAGAAGCGAGAGAACGGAAGTGTTGCTGAAGAGATGCAAACACCGGGGAAGGAATGCAGCCAGTTAGACATACCTATGCAAGGTGAAAAGCAATCGGTTAAGATGCGAAATGATCTGGATGCTGTGCTTTTTCACTTTCGTCTGCTACGAGATCCGCAGCTTCCCGATGCAAGATGCGCATCTGCGCGTAGAAGGGTGAGAGTTTTTCACCGAGGAGAAACGAGCCAGGTGCATACCGTGTAGATTTGAAAAAAGGAGGCGACGCACGGCGTGTGTGCGCCTACGCATACATATTCCTATTGTTCTGCATGCGTCTGAACTTACAGCGAGCTCTCGGTTAGCGGTGAGGGGAGTGTGAGGAGGAGACGATCATAAGGGTGAGAGGGGGAATGGGATACCATCGTGGTTCCTCTCCCCCTCTCGAGAATTGAAAAACGGTTCGCCGTTTGCAGCACTTTGGCAAACAGACCTTCAAGGACACGCGGAAATAAAAAAGAGAGAAGCGATAGCGCATGATGTCGCACATCCCGCCTCCCCCCTCTCCGACATTAAATAGCGGTTCTTCATCGCCTTGCGATAGGGTCTACCATCCGTTCTAACAATATACGCTCCATCTTCGCCGGCGGCACATTTTCTGCAATGCACAGGTACTCGAGCTGATCCCTGTGTTGGATGATGGTGGCCAGTGTATCACGATGCTGGTAGCGCATCCAATCGTCCTTCGTCGTTTCCAGCGTCATCGTCCCCTCGTGCTTCAGCAGCACCTGCTCCACATGGGGAGCGTACTCCAGCCCGGGCCGGACAAAGGGATCTCCCATGGGTGCAATGGGTCCCGTGCAGACGTGTACAGATTTTAAGCCTTAGGGCGGTTCCGGAGGGGGGGGAGGGGGGGGGGCAAGATCGGCGTACGTATCGAGGCTTGGAGGGCAGGGTGTGTGTGTGGTCCTTTACTCACGTGGTTAATGCCAGTCGCCGGTCTGTCGTGACACGGCGAAGAGGGAGAGGGAGGGGAAAGAGGGCAGCCAGCCACCAGAAAGAAGGAACGAGAAGATCAAAGCTCCCGCAGCGCACCCCCGAGTCCCCACAGCACCCAACGTTTCAAAGGCAAAAAAAAAGAGGGGAGGGAGACCAGAACTCCGAAGTTCCCATCGGGGAGGCGGTAAAAGAATTGGAAGGGAAGAACCGAGGATAGGAAGGAGAACAAGCTCGAGAGGAAGTGAAGAGAAGAGGAAGAAGGAGGAGCGGCGTGGGAGATGAAAGTTCGAGGCAATCGAGCATCTCGCTTCAGTAACACTGTAGCTGTAGTGGGCAGCGTGTTCCTCACCTGCCAACTCTGCCATTCCGCGAAAACAAGTCCATGAGGAGGAAGGCTCCATCACATCAGCAATGAAGAAAAGACAAAGTGTCCCACCGAGGGTAGAGCCAACTCTAGCTCCCCTTCGTGAACGAAATGACAGGGAACGAGGTAGAAGGATGATGAGTACCCTCCCCAAGGGTGAGAAGAGAGGAAATAATAAAAGAAGGAAGCGGAACTCCCTTTGTACCCTCTCCTTTATCTCTTCCCCCTCTCTCTTCTCCCTCCTGTCAAGGTCGTAGAAAGGGCAGCGGCGAAGGGGGTAGGGATGGAGGAAGCGGAAAGGTGTCTAGAGATGTGGCGCTTCTAGCGACGTGCCGAAGCTTCACAGCCGCTGCGAGCTTCCGGTCACGCCACCAAGCAACTGTTCCAGATCGGCAATAGCGCGACGGGTGGCGTCGCCGCTTCCCACGCCCCGGTGATGCTCCTTTGGCATCTCTACTCCTCCCAGCGGTAACGACTGTGGCACAGACACGCCAGCGACATCGGGCTGGAGAGGACTACTCGATAGGCTTGAAAGCTCCACAGCTGGGGTCCCATCCGACACTGGAGACACAGCCGCTGGAGACGCAGAGGTTCGTCTTCGTACAGGGCTTTGAGGGGCTGCCCGGGCGAGGAGGCGCTCTGCATACGTGGCGGGGTCTGTGTTGGACTGTTGAGATACAGGGGTAGCCACTGTCCCTGGTGCGTTCGACGGGGCACCCTTGCGCAGGCGCGGCCCTTCTCCGATGTTGGCCAGCCGCCGCCGGAGGTCCCTGTTACTCAGCGCGATGCTGCGGCCATTCAGGGCGGGGCGAAACGTGAAGTCCTCTGTAGCAGAGTGCACATCGCCCGTTCCCGGAGAGGTGGCAGAGGTGAGCTTTGTGGTGGATGGGTGAGAGCGTCCAGAGCGCCCGCACCCACCTCGCTCCGTCACCCCCACCCTCAGTGCAACTGCCGAGGAGCTGCGCGGTTCCTTCTGAATGACTTTTTTGTTATTTCCTTTCCGCTCCTCTGAGGGAACGAGATCCGGGGCGGGCAGTTTCGTACGATACGCGTCGATATTCCGCGTGGAACGAGCCACCCCTTCAACGAGATTGCCTCCTGCTGAGGCGGACGAGGACAACACCGATGAAAGGGTAACGTCTGAGTCTCCCGCCAGCTGCTCGCACTGCGAAGCAGAGTAAATATGAGTTCGAAGTGGCGGCACCTTGGCTATGCACCCGTCGGCCTTACGAAGTGCAGCACAGAGTTGCGCAGGAGCTTCACCGCTGCCAGAGACTAAAGGAGGAGGAGGAGGAGGAGGAGGAGGGGAAGGAACAGCAGGCGCCGCACCCCCTTCTCCCCACCGCCCGTGGATTCTATCATCACTCGCCTCTACTAATCCGGCATTGGCTTGTCCGCGCGCTTTCGGACGATCATGCTCAACGTCGTCGCCGAGGGTGAGGGAGTGTGGAAGACACCAGGGTTGGATGCCGTGCTGCGCCACATACTGCGCCAGTGCCGCCATGAAATCTAGTTTGCCGATCGCTTGCTGTGCCTCATATGGGAAAGAGCACGTCAGCGCGGCTACGATGCTGGTGTCCTCTGGGTAGTAAGCCTCTATGCGCTGCCTCACCTGGGCGAGGCTCACCGTGGAAGACGAGGGGGAGACGGCGTACTTGTAGAAGAGCGCTCCCAATCGTATGCGTAGTTCCTCCTTTTGTATGGGGCGGCCATTGGCGGAGAGGGTGGGTGAACGGGGCGATGATGGTGCAGCCCCGTGGAGCGCCACGTTCCAACATTTTTTGGCTTCCGAGGAACGCCCGGTGGAGCGCCCGCTTGGGGCGCGACTCGATCGCGTTTCCGAAGAGCATCGATCATAGTACGGGTGCAGCGGCTTCGTCGTACAGGCAGCGAGTTGTGCCCCGCTCTGCGGCGGTGACGTGCTCACAGCCGACTGAGCTTCCGACCGTTCGCGCACTTCTTCACCTTGCTGTTTCTGTGGTGCCTTGGACACCGTCATAGGCGTACACCGCAGTGTCGTGAGAGAGGGTTGCGGCTCGCCTTTTCTGAACCTGGCAGCACCCTGCCTTGTTTTCTCTTGATGCTCTAGAGACGTGCGCAGGTCCTCTCGATGTTCCTCGCGTGATGTCGCCCAGGCATGGAAGCGATCAATTAATTGCTGGGCACTTTCACGCGAAAGCCGCAGTCGGCCGCCTACCACGCAGCTCTGCTGCTTTGCGACTGCCCGCTGTTGTCTGACCTGCTGTCGAAGAAGGCGGTCGCCTCCATCGCGGTAAAGGCGCTCGCCGGGTTCAAAGGGCTCATGCGTAGAGGAGCTGCGTGACAAGCCCTTCTGATTCCTACCGTGTCTCTCAGGTGAGCTGCCACAGCGATGGCTGGGAGAGGAGCGTCGATGAGGTCGGCGGTGGTGACTGCGCCGGCCCTGTTCGACCAACGCCACCGTCCTAGCGGACAGCCTCGGATGGAACGTGTTTTCCTTCTCCATTTGTACCGCACGCTCCAGCCGCCTGCGCTGCCTCTCCTCCTCCCACGTCGACCGCTCCTTAAAGCGCATCGCGAGCGGCACGTACGCCCCATCCGCCGCCAGCCGCTCCGCTAGGGCCGAGATGGTCGGCTGAAAGGTGCACTTCTCCTCCTCCCGCGCCCGCTGTCGTATTTGTTCCTCCTGCATCGTTCGCACAGCGTTCGCTCGGCGCCGTGCCTCGAGAAAAAGTCGCGTACCTCTCGCGACCGCCTCGGCAGAAACGCGCGTTTTGCGTCGTGTGCGTCTCCGGGCCTCTTCCTCCTCGCGTGCCTTTCGGTGCTCGTACGTTTCGCTCTTCCCTTCACCAGATTTCGTACCCTTCGAGTACAGCCTTGCTCGGGCCGCCAAGTCGGACTTCCGTTGAGGCTTCCCTGTCGCCTTCGCCTCTGCCGGTGTTGAAGGGCTCCCTCTAGCCTGCTTGGCGTCGCCCACAGCCACCGCCCTCTGAAAAGGCACAACCCTGCTCTGTGCAGCAGTTGCAGAGACGGGAGAAGGGCCAGCCTCCGGATCCGACAGATATTCACGCGCGAGATGTCGGTACATCTTCGCCAGAGCGCGCGCCTCACTCGCGGAGTTATCCTCACCACGCCAATCACCTGAATTGCACAAATGATGTTCGCCCAGGCCGGTCAACGGTCGAACTGCCGAGGTTGATCTCGCTGCCGCAGTCGACTCGCCCGACGTGCCGCTGTATGCCTTGGGGTCGAGACGAGCCTCCCAGGTATTGATGGGGCGCCGGGATCGCCCACGGCCCTGCAACAGCGCACTCGTCTCATACATGCTCGGCCCAGCACCGTAACACCCCGCCAACGCCATTCGCGCCAGCTCCTCCACGAACATCTCCGCTGACTCCGTTTCACTGGAATCGAAGGAGTCCACTTCGCTGGCATTGGGGGAGACCTCAATCCGGTTCCTTTGGGCGAACAGACTCATGATGCTCGGGAGAGAAAAGGGGGGGAGGAACTATATGACGAGCGAGGGTCGCGTATGGGGAAGGAGGAGCACCGTTGTAACGGCAACGATCACCACGATGGAGGAAAGTGAAGTTACAGAACGACGATGAGGAAGTCGGAGTTCCGTCAAGGAGAGCGTCGATGGAGAGAGCAATGGTGCTCGTCAACGAAAGGAGATGCGGTGAGCCAAGATGATCTCAAGAGGAACCGGACAGCAGCACCACTAGCAGCAGAAGTGTGAGAAGCGAATCTAAATATATGTATATATATATATATATATTCTGACCGTACCGAAGTACTCTCCAGACCTGCCAGATATCTACTGGGTACCATAGATTGAGTGAGAGCCTCGAAGAAGAGCTGGATCTAAAGTGTTCTCTCGCTCGCTCGATCTCTCGGTGTGCATGAGCCTCTGGTGCTGGTGTGAACCCCAACGACTTGTGTCGTCACTCCACCTGTGGTCACGTGTGTGAAGCGAAGAGGGAGAAAGCAGAGAGAGGAGAGGTTGGCGAAAGAAAGAAGGGAGATGGCTACACATAGTTCGCGGAGGCTCTTCAACGTCCAGAACCAACATTGTGTGGGGAAGGGGGAGGAGCCATCGCAGAGAAACGATGGTGCAGGGGCGTAAGGGTGAGGGGTCGAAAAAATCGGGATGGAGGGGAAGCAAAGAGAAAAGGGAGAAGAAGAGTTTCAGAGCGCATCAACGTTCGACGGGTGATGCAAGCACCGCGGCAGGAAAGTCTAACGCACATCATCCCCACCTCTCTTCCTACTCGACATCAGCTTGCTGAAGCACTGGAGGTGCATTTCCTTGGGCATTCACTGCAGATAAAAAAGAGAGTTCTAAGAAGGGATCGCAAACGCCTCTCCTCCTTGTCCCTCTCTCTCTCTTCGTGGCCCTCCCTCTTCCCCTCTCCCCCCTCCATCCTTTTCCCCATTACCCTTCTTCAAATCGCAGAAGCGCCACTCGACAGAGCCGCCCAACACCGATCCACACACACACACACACCAAGGAAACGCAGAAGACGCTCACACATGCCCTCGCACGCTCGGCACCTCACCAACCAGAACACCGCGCCATCACCGGCGCCCAGAGAAAGCGTCTCTCTCTCTCTCTCTCTTTCTCCCTCTGCGTCGGTGTGTATGGGTGTACATGAGTAGATGCTGGTGACATCGAAGGTGGTGTCGCAGCCCCACCCAAAGGATCCCTCTAAGTTCTTCTTCACGATTTCTCCAACCTATTGTTGAATCTTATCCGCAAACATTATTAGGAGGGATAACTCCCCTAGAAGGAGCCCGCACTTCACTTTCTCGAGAGCATGCCCAAAGAGGCGAGGGTGAAGAATCTGTTGAGCCTCCATGAAGAGAACGGCTTCCGAAAAATTTTGAAGATCCCTGGGAACGCACACGTAGCATCCCCTTGCCCACCCCACCCAGCTCACAAACCTGCTAGGATGAAGGGAGGGCTGATGCCTTCTCAACCTGGCCGCCTCTTCTTGTGGGAGTGTCTCTCTTTCGTGGTCAGCCGGGAGAGTCGCGGCCGTTGGGAGATCATCGGGCGAGCCTCTTCCCTGTCCGCCTACTTTCTTCTTTCCCTCTCCCAAACGTTTTTCATGCCTCATCTTCATCGTCGTCCTCGCACGGTTCCCACTCCGGCTCCTCCACATCCTCCTCCTCCTTCCCCTCCTCCGGTTGTAGTAACTCAAGTGGGTTGGGATGATCGAGATCGGTCACCTGCGCCGCCGCCTCTGGGCCCCCCATCTCTTTCACCAATACATGGATGGCAGCATCCACCTCACTCAGTGCCGTGGCATCGCCATCGGAGGCGACCAACATGACGCGTGCGCGCCGCAGGAGCCGTGCTGCATCAACAAACCACCCTCGCATCCGGGCACATTCACCCAGTAGAAACCAAACGTAAGGATTGTTGTCCCCGTATTGAAGAACTTCCAGAAAAAACTGGAAGGCTTCGGCTGGATCGACCTGCATCAGCAGCCGACCAAGCTCGATCTTGGACTCATACGTGGGCTGATGCTCCTCGCCAAGCCGGTGCGTGAGGTCCACGGCGCGTCGGAGAGACTCATGTGCCTCTACAGGACGGCACTGGCTAAGACGCAGGGAAGCTTGCAACTGATGCGGTTCCACAAGCTCACTGTTAAGCTCCAGGGCCCGATTCACCGCCTGCTCGCACAGCTGCTCCGCATTTTCAGCAAAGCACAGGTCCGTCAAGTAGAGCTCCGCGACAGCACAGCACATTGTTGCCATGGTCTCCTGCAGCGTCTTCCGCATTTTCTTCTTGCGCGAAGCGCGCAGCATGAGCGTAGCGATTTGGAAGGCCTTCTCGTAGCACTTCAACGCCTCCTCCGCCTCGCACAACTGGGCTAAGTTGAGGTACTTTACGTAGCCCTGATCTGGGTTCACCTCGATCGCGTGGCGCAAGAGCTGCTGGGCCCGGGGTATGTCCTGCACATAATGCACCATTATTTCAGCGTACGCCTCGAGTACTTCGTCGCTGTTGGGCGATTGTGTGAGGGCGACGTCATAAAACTCGCACGCGGCCTTGACATTTCCCGCATCGACCGCACTCTGGGCAAGGGCTAACAGCGTAGGGGTATCCATTTCTACTTTTTGTGGGAACGGGAAGGGAGAGAAGAAGAGGGAGAGGGAGGGGGACACCGTTTCCTCCTTCAAGATGACGACGTATACGCACCCCTTCAAGGTGGGGCAACGAGGCGAATGATCTCGAGAGAGAACTGAGAAAGGAGGGGAGGGAGGGGGGGACGCGTTTGACCTGTACTGTATCGCTGTCGCCTCCTCTGCCTTTCCGTTCACTGAGCAGAGCTTTATTCGACTTCCTTTTGTGTTCGCCCTCTCCCCCTCGAACAAAAAAATACGAAGAACGACGTCAGGCACAGAGGGTGCGGCAAGGGAAAAGGGGGTTGAGGCGTAAGGGACCACTCGCAGAACTTCACTTTTCTCGATTGCTCCGCACTTCCTGTGATGCAGCAGCATCAAAAATGTGTGTGGTGGCAGTATGGAGGCGAGGAAACGATAAGGAAATAGAAGATGCATCGGAGGAGGGAAGAGGAAGGTGAGTGAGTGGGCCACGCGCGCGACAAATGCAGCCACACCAAGGAGAAAGGAAGCAAGAAAGCAATGTGAGGTTGACACATAAAGCGGGCAACAAACACATCAGAGCAGGACCTGCTTCACCAACGCACCGGGGGTGAGAAGAGGAGGGGGATAGCTATACCCTTTCGCCAGGACTTATCGAGCATTCTTTTCCTGATGTGCGATGCTCGCGCAACAAGAAACGGAGTCGTGCCGGGCCAAGGGTGACCACCAGGACGACGGCACTCCCATACTAACGTGAGAGATGCCATCACCGGAGACGAAAGAAAATAGCAAGAGTAGAAAGGGAGGGAGGGGGGGGGAACGACCTCGTGCAAACGCTGACGCAATACAGCCAACGCACCCTCCGTGTTTGCATACGTGTTTGCATGCGTACTTGTCGAGCTCCACTAGACTTCCACATGCACGCAAAACGTGATAATTTGAGAGGAAGGCAAGCCTCACCGCACAGCACATGCAGCAGCATCGCTTTACCTACCTACCTACCTACCCCCTCCTCCCTCCGCCTCGTCTCTCTCTCTCGTTTTTTCTTTTCTGGGAAAGGGGTCGCTCCCTGACTCTTCCTCGTCTAGTGTCATGGAGTCGTCCCTCCGTCGCATCATCCTTATAGCTGTTTCGTGGTGCCTTTGCCACGACGCATAATGCTGGACCCCCCTCCCCATTCTTTGTTTCTGCTCCTTTCCTTACCCTTCGTTGTTCTATCAAGGTATGCATCGCATGAGCGGTGAAGTGCGCTCTTCTTCCTCATCCTCCTTCCTTCCTTCTCCGCACAGCGCTGTTCGAGCCGCCCTTCCTCGACGACGTCTTTTCCGTTTTGAAGGTGCGTGCCTCTTCAGAGCCACGAGCGGGGCCTGACGAGAATTCAAAATAAAGAAGACGAGAGGAGGCACCGCGGGAAGCGAGGCCTCTACACACGTACATACGCCCACCAGTACAGCTCCGCCCGATCCAACCCTCGAAACACCGAACGAGGAAAGGAAAGGCTAGCTTAGCGCCATACAGGGACAACGTTTTTCTCTCTCCTCTGGCGGTCGACTTCTTCTCCCTTCTTCGTCTGCACCACCATCGCTTCCCTAATACAAGAAAAAACAAAATGGATTGAGGTATTTTACATCTCGAGTGGGGAGCGCACGAGTTCCATCTCTCTCTCTTTCCCCCGCCCCCTCCCCACCCGCCTTAACCCCCTCCCCCTTCGAAGAAACACGAAGCAGCGAAGGGCAGCAAAAGCCTCTCCCTGGATCCGTCATCAGCGCTCCTTTTCCCTTAGGAGATATCGTGCACACACAAAAACAAGTCTACCGCTTTGACGCTGCTGCTCTCCTTTTTGAGTACAGCTGTGTGCGACGGTGTGTTTGTGTATGCGTGACGGAGTGCGTATCTATGTTGGCAGGCGGTGTTTACATCCTAAAAATGGTTCCCGCAAAGCAGGCACGGCTCGCACCTCGAAGACCGGAAAGGGAAAGAAAGGGGAGAAGGAGGGAGAGAGAGAGAGAGAAAGCGTGACACACACACACACACCAACGCAAACGCACACAGAGAGAGAACCAGAGTGGTATAACGATAGAACACAGGGCTTTCGCAGGGCTATGATAAGAGAAGCGACAAAAATGGAGAGCAGAGTGCTGGTGTTAAGGCACGCGGGTGTATGTGTGTCTGACTCGCCGCCTCCGCTCCTCAGCACAACTCCTCCTCCTCAAAAAGCTGGAAGATCTCTGCGATCAGAAAGCGCTCGAACATGTGCGGGATCTCCTTCTCATACTCGACTTCACGGGCCTCCCCATCCTCTTCGCCGCCGCTTGCACCGCACTCTAAGCACTGCACCAAAATATCACGACGGGTGAGGTGGTAGGGCGCATTTTCGAGAGCTCCTTGAAAGTCGTGGAAGAGAAGACGCCCCGTTCCAGCCTCATCGAGCAGACGGAAAATACGTAGAAATCCCTGCTCGATGTCATACCGGTTCATGCCGTGCACCGTCGCGTCCGGATCGCTGAGGTCCACCTCGAAGGTGACATCCGCATCGTCGCGGTGCTGCTGGAAGTACAGGATGGTACCCACGGCGGCCTGCGCAAATGACTCGTACTCGATGGCCACCCCATCCATGTAGTCGGTCGGATCGTCGACCAAGACGGTAAAAGGGGAGGTGACGACGTACAACGCCTGGGGCTCAGTCAACTCGAAGGCTTCCGTCAGGGCCCGACGAACTTCGAACACCGGCAGCCGCCCGCTCTCCTGCGCGTCCATCGACGAGAACACTTTCACGATGCGATTCACCAGCATGGCCCTGTCGGGGTCCTCGACGACGGGGACGTAATGATCTGGCGGGGGCATCTTGGCCTGGAGAGGATCGGTCTCCAGCGCCAACTTCTTAAAGTAGGCCGCGCTCCATTCGAGAATGTCGGTGGGCTGATTGCGCAGCACCTCCCGGGCGTACTCTTTCAGAACCTCACTAAAATTGGGCGGAAGATGTTGGCGCGGCTCGTACTGGGTTGCCAAGGTACGCTCACGGAAGGTCTCCGACGACATCTCGCTCGGAGAGGGCGCTGAAGACGGAGGAAAAGAGAGGGAGAACGACGCAAAAAAAAAAGAAGAGGGGATAGATGCAGGGAGTCGAGAGGAAGTATAAGGGAAGAGGAGGGAGCCGTGCTGGAGCGGTTTCAGGGTGATCACAACTGTAGAATCGCTCCCCCTCTCGGATATTCCCAAGGCTTTGATATGTGTTTCGCTCTCGTTTCCCTGCTTCGCTGCAGCCACCGGAATGAATGGGTCGTACTTTTCGCGGTCGTTGAATAAAATAATGCGTGCGTTTCCAGGGAAGAGGAGGAGGAGGAGGAGGGGGGGAGCATGAAGAGAAAAGGAAGGCGATTCGGAAGGGGTGGGACGCATGCGACAGTAAAGCGAAGTCACATCATAACCGCAGTGGAAAAGAAAAATTTGGAAAGTGCCAAGGGCGGGGCAGAAAAAGAAGAGGAGGGTTTTTTTCTAAGTACCAGATTTGTTGATGATGTGTTCGCATGCGACGAAGGGCAGTCGTCTCAAGGAAGGAGGGGGGCGAGCGGGCGAAGAGGGATGCAACGTGCATGAATCTACTTCCCTTCTTGCACCTATCGGAAGAGAAACGAAGGTAGGAAAGGATTTTCCTTTACTACGTCCCTCGACTTCCCATCTTCTAGCTCCCCGTCGGAAACCTCACAGCACTGATGCAACTCCCCCCCAACACTTGTGTATGGTTACCGGCGATGCGTGCATCGCGGACCTCGTTGTCCCGTTGACCCGCAAAGACGGAAGCCAACACGCGACGGAGGTGTGCGCAAAGAAAATGCGGCAGAGGGAGAGAGAGAGAAGAGCGAAAGAGGAGGAGAGGAGAGGGGAAAAGGAAAGCGGTGGGTAGACCTCAAATAAGAGGGAGCGCGTTATGAACGGCAAAAAACTCTTGCACGTATGCCATCCCCGTTCCACCGTGCCCCACAGCGACCATCAACCATCCCGATTTCCTCGTGGAGCAGAGAGAGAAGGTCGAGCATGCAGACCCACCATCGTTTCCCTAACTTAGCGGAAGGGATGAGAAACGAAAGGGAAAGAAAAGAGAGACCTTAACGGCCCATCCTACGCAACACGCACCGTATCATCCAAAAGAGTTGTGAAAGAGAACAAAGGCGGGGTCTGTATCGTCACCCTGACCACAACAATTGCATGAAAGAGATCGATAGAGCTACACAGCAGCGCTATATCGGTACCTACGCAAGCACACAACACAAATGTTCTCCTGATAATGATAAAGAGGCTACTACCTCTCTCTTTCCCTCTCCCCCCCCCTTCGGGCTACACGCACACACTAAAAGTCTCCTGCCATCGCCCATGTCACCGCCACCTCCTCCTCCCCCCCTCCCCACCTTCGCAATTCCCCCTACCGAGACCCTATTGAAAACGCCAGGACGAAAAACAATGCAGGAAAAAACAGCGGATCATCTGGCGTAAGGGAGGGGGGGTAGAGCAGGGCTAGCGCAGGGCTCAGACTTCTCGCATGCTTCTCAGCCACCCCTCCTTCTCTTTACTAGAAGAAAATGGGAAGAGGAGGGGGGGAAGGAGACGAATGGTGCGGCGCTCAGTCACGTAGCATCACGACCGTGTCCACAACGTCGGAAGCGCCGGTGGATGAGTCAAGGAGCTCTAGCAGACGCACACCTACTGGAAAAGAAAGACGATGATACGGCAATGGAGGGGCCCCATGATGAAGCAGGCATTCTTTTTTTTTGCGTGTGTGTGTGTGTTAAGGAAGTGAAAGGAGAGCGAAGGGCCCCCTCTTACCAGCAATTTTCCTTCTGCTCTCTCCCTCTCTCTGGATGTGGAGGTGCGTTTGGGTGTGTGTAGGGTGTACTCTACGCGTCAAAGGAGTCATACAGGAGATGGTTGATAGCCGGAGCGAGCGCGAAGGTATTGTCGTCCACGAGCTCGCAGACGCCGTTGTACCGCACAAAAAACTTCCGGTTCTCGTCGAGCCACCGCAGCTCATATTCGCCCCGCACAAACACCTGCACAGCCCCGTTGGAGAGGAGGAAAGCGCTGAGGCTGCGATCTTCACTAAAGCGAAACCACCGAACGTAAGCAAAGGGCTCACCGTTGCAGCTGAACGCCCCGCGGGGAGCCTGATAAACAGATACCGTTCCAGGCGTCCGTTGCTGTTTCATCATGTTGGTATCATAGGCCACGATATCTTGCATCGCCTCGAAGGCCACCTTGAGGTCGGGGTGGCCCTTCGCCGAAATGAGAGATGTAGCGCGCGTGCCGTCGGCGCCGCTCGCCGTGTCGACGTGGTCCACCACAAAAAACTGCCGCTCCAGCACCGAAAACACCACTGAATGCATCGGGAAATCACTGGTGAGGAAGATGGCGCCCGTGCGTCCCGGTTGTGTGTGGTAGACGAATGCGTACGGCTCCTCCACATCTTCGTGCGGCAGGGACGACTCGGCGTGGGGGAAGAGATAGAAATGACGAATCCAATCTCCATTCAACAGCATGTCGCGCTCCTCCGCCGTGGGCTGGCGTGCAGCTTCCTCTCGCCGATCCTTCTTGAAGCGGGCGAACGGCTGCCATGGCCCGTCCGGGACCCGCTCGACGGTGCGCTGCTTCATGGACACGTCTTCGGGCCGCTGCAGCAGGGGTGTGTGGTCCTCTGCCCCGGCGATGCTGCCCCTGCGGCGTCCTCTTGCGCTGTTCGTGTGCTCCTCCCGCTGCTGCATTGCAGCGATGGACATGCGAGGAACATGCATCTGCGCGACCCCACTCCCATCACCGGCATCAATGTCGAGCGACTCGGGAACGCCACGGCGCCGCCGCGCTGGGTCTTCAGAAGGACGAGCACCTCTCCGTTGAAGGGGAGGGCTTTTGCGGGACCCTTTCACCTGTCGCCCATGAGAGCGTTGTGTCGTCGTCCTGCCGTCAGCGTCGCCCTTCTCGTTTTCCTCAGGGCCACCAATCTGATGCGTTGAGGGAGAGCGGCGGCGTGTGGCAGCCTTAGCCGAGCCAGTAGCCTCCGCCGTCTCCTCGGTGCACGGCCTACCGCCAGTTTGAAGAAGATGTGTCCGCAGCACACAGCTGTTGGGATGCACGACGCGGCAGCAGGAACAAGTGCAGCGACGCTGATACGCTTCATAGCATTCGGGGCACAAGTCCCGACCGCAAGGGCAATGAAAGAAGTGCAGCTCCGACTCTTGGGGACCTGTCGGGAGAAACTCGTAGTCACACAGGTCACACACAAAGCCGTACTGATACTTCTTGCTCATGACCCGCAGCACCTCCTTGAAGCGATGCGGGTGGGCAGCCGATTTCTCTTGCTCCTCTGCGAGCCACGTCAGATGGTATCGCTCTTGATCCTCTGCAATGGTAAGGCGAAAGCTGGCTAACAGCCATGCGTGTTCTGTTGAGAGCAGCGAGGCGAGGAGACGTCGATGGTCCGCCTCGTCTTGCCATACGACGGAGAGACTTAGCTCAAGCGCTAAACGCTGCGCCCGCGACAATGGCTTTGCAGGAGGCCGTCCTGCTGTTTTGGGGGCAGTTGCCTTGTCTGTTACGACCTTAGTGGGGCCCGGTAAACGTCCACGAGTTACTGGCTGTAATGGCGGAGGTGCACGACTGGCTGCTTGACTCGAGGACCGTGGGCGGCTCGACGAGAAATACGCGGGGGAAGAAGGCGGTGAAGAGGGCGGCTGTGAAGGCACTCCCTCCCGTATCACACCCTTGAGAACGGAGGAGGACAGCTGCAACAGTGACGTGCTGCGCGGTCGCTTTGTGCGCACGGTAGTGCCGCTTTGCGACCGCAGACCCGCTCTTGTGCCCATTGTCACCGCGTTCCGTGTTTCGGATGCCCCGGCGGCATCAGCGTCACCGTCTCGGAGGAGTTCCTCGCTCTTGTCGCGCGCGAACCGGGGTGGGGTGGCACAAGAGGGCTCCTTGGCGGATGCAAGACGTCGCCCCTTGCCCTGCACGACGGCGTCATCATTGCTGTTGGGCCCTGCTGGACTGACGGTGTGGGCAGTGCTGAGCACTGCATTCTTTGCGGCCGCTGCCTGTGATGACAGCGGTGTGGAGAGGGCAGCCGAGGAAGACGGAACCTGCGCACACTCGCCGTCTTGTGATTCCTTCTTTGTCTCCGCTGCTTCTGATCCCTCCTCCAAAGCGAAAAGAGTCAACGAAGCCCCCGCTGATGAGGCTCGTCGACCCTCCTCTGCCAGAGATGACGCACGGGATTTGACGCGAGGAGCGGGTGCCGACAACGCTTGCCTCCCCCGTCGAACCGACTTCTCACGGTGTGCCTTGGCGGTCTCCTCGGTCATGACGACAGAAATTTCTCTGATGGGCTTGCTGCGCTTCCGAGCGCTCGCCCGAACGTCGTATACCTCAACCGCAACCGCTCCATCCACCCCACCGGCACCGCCTCGCTGAACCACCTTCAAAGAGCTTCGTGCCGGCGATGTAGTGGCGCCGGAAGGGGGCTGACCAGCGTTCAGTACACTGCCACTGCTACGAAGTGGCGCATCTGTTTCACCATAACCCTCGCTAGAAGAGACGGCTAAGCTTTGTTGGCGACTGTGCAGCAGCGACGCCGTCACACCAGCGCTGCGCTCCTCCACTGCCCGCATCAGATGCGCTTCGTCGTGAGAGAGGAGAAAGTCATCCTGTACGCCAAGGAAGGCAGCTACGGCGGCGGGCGGGTAGCGTCGACGCAGGTTCCACAATTTATTCGACAAAATGTCATCAATGCTGGGGCGATGATCAGGATTCGGGACGAGGATTGAATTCACGAGCTGCTGGAGATCCTGCGACACCGTCACACCCACTGGCCACTGCCAATCCCCGGCGGCAACACGGTGGAGCAGCCGCTCGTTCATGCGCTGCTGCTGGCTTACCCACTTCTTCGATTTCTCGGTATCGGTCCCGTCTGACTTCTCACGCTGCCCATCACCAGAAGCCACCGTGTTGCCGTGACTGGCGCGGTCCACTGTATCGAGTGACGGGTACGGGTTGCGCTGCGTGAAGATCGAGAAAAGCACAATACCCAGCGACCACACATCGGCCGCAACGCCGACGCACACACGCTTGTCCTTATGAAGCGCATTATGAGCCATCTCAGGCGACATAAAAGAAACGGTCCCGGCCACCACATCGCCAGGTGGAGGTTTCAGGGAATTACAGGCAAGGCCGAAGTCGATGAGTTTGAGGTTGCCATCCAAATCAAACACGAAATTCTGCAGTTTGATGTCACGATGGATGCATCCCTCCTGGTGCACGTACGAGACAGCTTGGACCGCTTGATACCCCATGAAGAGCATCTCTGCCTCGTGAGTGATGCGGGTGCTCAGGAGGAGATCATGCAACGTGCTGGGGACACATAACTCCATGCCGATCACTATCATATCCGCCGCCTCGTTGAGTGCGCCAAATTCGAAGCGAGGCAGCAGAAGATGACCTTTGGTGCAGACACGGCTCAGCACATCCAACTCTTGACGGAGCCGCGTACTCTTGCCCGTAGAAATCTTCAGAGCCAGACGAGGATAGCCGTCACACACCGCGCGGTAGACCGTACCAAATGATCCCTGGCCAATCCGCTCACACGCAGAGACCTCCTTCACGGCCGCCGATCCCTCCCGTCGAGGTGGAGGAAACCGCAGCACCACCTTGCGCAGGCGATCCCCGTCATAATCGATGGCGTCCACTGTCCCCAACATGCTCTGCCGTTTCTTCTTCTTTTTTCTCTCTTTCCTTCTATGG
Organism: Borovskyia barvae; assembly: GCA_030849085.1. Lineage (NCBI taxonomy): Eukaryota > Euglenozoa > Kinetoplastea > Trypanosomatida > Trypanosomatidae > Borovskyia > Borovskyia barvae. The sequence continues at coordinate 18,881 of JASAOM010001108.1, read as the reverse complement.
AGGGGGCGACACAGAGAAAGAAAGAGAGAGAGAGAGAGAGAGAGAGATGTACGAACGCTCACACACACACACTCACACACCTCTTGGACCGACTCAACAGAGATGCAGCCAAGAACAAAAAAAAAGAGAGAGGGTACTGGAAAGGGTGAGGGGCGAAGAGAGATTTCTATCCCTCTCTACATATATAAAGAGAGAAGATAATGATCTTCACAACTGTCGAGAGCGCACCTTCTCTACTCCTCTCCTATAGACGCTTGTGATTGAATGTATGGATATATTATGTATCTATGGACACACCACTCGAGTTTCTCTCTGAAGGATGAATGCGGGAAGGACAGCTCAGGAAAAGTTTCAGTACGAGGCCCCGCAAGCGATAGACTCATTTTGTTGGGCTGCATTTTCTCTCTCTCTCTCTCTCGCATGCTGTTCGGAATGGCCGCTCCTACGGATGGCCAAAGGGGGAGCAAAGAGAGTAAAGTGCCCTTCCGTGAACCGCCTCTGCATGCCGCCCCTGTGTGGCGGGGCTGCCCTTGACACTGCAGGGCATTTCATTATGCCTTATGCATTCGTTGTTTCTTCCAAGGTTAAGAAAGCCGCTTCAGTTCCTCCCCCTTCCCCCCCCCCCACCGCCGCCCACAAGATCCAGACGCCTCCCAGTGGAGTTCACCAAAGCCGAAATTGTGCACGTCAACGTTACCACGCAGAGGATGAAGAAGGACAACATTCAGGAGCGCAGAGGGAGAACCTATAAAAAGTATCGCGTACACCCATGAGCTGCTCTTTTGCTATCGCTGCGTACACCTCGAAAAATTTCGTTCAGTCCCCGCATCGTATTTCTGTTATAGAACAAAACAAAGCGACGTATGTCTACATATTGGGAACAAGAGGAAGCGATGAAGAGATCTGGGAGAAAAAACTTGAAGATGAGAAGTCTGGGTAGTCTCTCTCTCGCTTTCTCTCTCTCTCTTCGGCTTCCTTTCCCTTCCTCTTCCTCCTCTGAATCTACCCCCCTCAGAACGGACAAAGGCAATCCTGCCAAGAAAAGAGGGCGAGGCGTTGCCGCACTCCCCCCCCTTCCTCTCTTTTCCGCATCGAAGTGCACCGATAAGAATGGGGGGGGACAGAGAGAGAGAGAAAGACTACAGGACTCACGGGCGTATACGTTTGGCGATAGGAGAGCAGAGAAAAGAGGAGGGGGGAGGGGGGCAGATCATGTCGCTGCTGCTATTCTTCATGTATTGCCATCTTATCGGGGAACTCACCGGTGCATAAACGCATGAAATCTGAGGATAGCAGAACAAGGCTTCTCTGGCAGAGGCTACCGACTGCCGTAAGAGTGGTTGCCACGAGAGGAAGACAAAGAGGAAGAGAAAGGAAGGAGAGAGGAGTGGCATGCCCACACCGTCAAACCACCCATCCTTCTTTCCTTCCCACTCTCACTCCGCGACCTCTCCTCTCCAAGCTCCCCCGCATTCCTCCATGCTAAGACATGGTGGGGAGGGAGGGGGAAAAGGGGACGGGAACAAGCGCTGCTCCGATTCGGGCTCCCCTTACGGAGAAGGTGAAGCAAAAGCAAAGAAGGGTGCAGCGGCGACGCGGATAAAATCACCTCGCGTCTCCGTATCCGTTAGACACTGTAGATAATACAAGGAGTCACCGGACTGCAGCCGATGTCGCAGGGCGCTGCTGGCGGCGAAGGTGCTGTAGACATGATGCAGGTACTGCTGCGACGCCTCGCTGAGCAACGACGATGAAGACCATGAGCCATCTTGCAGAGAGCATGTCACTGTACGGTGTACCTGAGCCGCACTGCCGAGACAGTGATTAAGAAATCGAAGTGAAAGCTCCAATTCTTCTGCCTCCTCCGGTGTGCACGCGTCCGTGGCGGCGGGAGGAGAATTCATGACTTGAGCTGTTAGGATTGGTGGTGTTGCTGTTTGGTCCCTGCTCACGCGGGAACGCCTAGGGTGATGAATGTGTGTCGACCACACAGCCAAGGGAACATATACGAAAGAAGGAAAGGGGGGAGGGGAGTTGTGAAGAAAAACTTATCGCGATCCCAGGGCCATCGCAGGTATCAGATGGTACGAGCTATCTTTTTATGGAGCTCAAGGAGTAGAAAAGACGAGAGGAAGGGTGGTGGGATGGGGAATTTGTGTAAGGCAGAATGGGGAAGGGCTACACCACATTGCTGGCTCGGCGAAGGAGAGGAGGGGGGAGTAAGGGAAGGCGATGAGGCCACACGCGCCCTTACAAGCCAATGAAAGCGCAACAGCAGCAGCAACGCACGGATGCTCTTTGGGCAACACGCCGCCTCCCGCTCGCAGGCTTGAGAGAACGAGCGAAGGAACGCACACACACACACACACACACACACACACAGACAAACATGAGGTTTCTGCAGATGAGCAGGCGAGAAGTCATCAGGGAAATATAAGTATCCAACTTCACTCCGTAGCGTGACACCGGCACATCCAATTCCCAGAAAGTAGCTTTGCCAACGAGAATGTCACATCCTCTTCCCACACACAGTGAGCCCAACAAGAAACGCCGGGGAAAGAACAAAATGGGAAAGAAGGGCCCGTGCTCTACTTTTTCTCTTTGCATCCACGTGTTGAGGCTCTTCTTGTAAGTTCCACCGCCCTCTCCCACGTGATTTAGGAAGAGGGATAGAGAGAAGGGGGGGGAGGGGAGGTAACAACCACACATCGAAGATGGGCACCGCTGTTAGCACACGTGCGCATCGAAAGGAAGATAAGGAATCACGCAACAGGCAAAACAGCCACAGCGGAGCGTCTTTACCGCCCGGAAGGAGGGAAGATGGAGAAGATGGAAGGGTGCGGGCGAGGAGGAAGGAGATGAAGGGGGGGTACACCCTTCTGTGAGAGGGAGGGAGAGGGAGGAGCGGCGATCAGACTCGTTTGTACGTATACATAAATTAAATATAGGGCATGCAAAAATCAACAGGCGCACTGTCATACATCATTGCCCCATACACACACAGAAACACACAAAATATCCGAAGAGAGTCGGCCACCACGCGGCAGCGACGGACGGTGACTTCATTCCGGGCGTAGCACACCGAAAAAAACCTCCAACGTGCGCTGTATGGCACGTTGATGGTAGTACTCTATCGGTACCGGCAGGTTCCTTACCGACTCGTCCGGTGTGCCACGGCGGTGCCACGTGCTTCGCTCCCGTGCAGCATGTACCGCTACGGATGGGCACGTCTGTGCGGCGTTCTCACCCCATTGCAAGGGGAGGGGATTCGAGAGCGAAAACTTCGGGGGAGCCGCTGTGCCTCGGCCGGGCAGCTTCTTTTTCTTGCGAGGGCTGCTGATGCGGGTCTGCAACACCGGCGGCGCACTCGAACTGAAACAGGCTTGGGCCTCCTTCGAATCCCCACGTAGATCCTCGTGCACACCGCAGTCTCTCCCACCGACGGTCTGCGCCATCGAGGACGCAGTCTCATGATTAGATGGCAGCGTCTCCCTGCAACTGCCCACCATGACGTCTTCGATGTCTTCGACCATGCAGTCTCCGCCGTCGCCCCTGGCGTTGCTCGCAGGATTGTCGTGGGACACGTCCCTATGTGTGGGTGGCAACCCGTGTGTAGCGGATGATAGCGGGCAAGGAGGAATGAACCCCCTCTCCCCTCGGATGTTCGTATAGACCTGCAGAGATGGGGAAGGCCCAGCAGAAGCGGTGGCGGCAGCCGAGCTAGAAACATCCACTCCTCTTGCTTCTTCTCTTATCACAGAACTCAGTCCGTGCTGAAAAGACGACAGGCGCTGTAGCTTCTCTTGCCTTAATCTTTCACGCTCATGAGCTTGGCGGGAGGCTTCCGCGACGGCTCGCACGTGAGCTTCTCTGCGCTGCTGCTCCGCGTACAAGTTTTGCAGCTGAAGTGTCTGTAGCTCTTTGTAGTTCATGTCATAGAGGTAACGGCGAGCCACATCCCCCAGCACCTCGTAGGCTTCCTGAATGTCTGTAAAGTCCTTCGCCGGCTGCGAGAAGGAACAGGCTAAGGCCGGTACATCCGCGACATGTCCGTGCACTGGCGCATCACCCACCAAGGTAGGGAGGGGGGGCAGTGTTGAGCCAGAGGCACTCGCTGGTCCATTCGTAGTATGCCACGCCGCTGTCATCGTCCCCACCGCAATCACCGGAAGGGTGCCTGCTAACTTATCGGGGTGGACCAGCAACGCGAGTCGTCGAAAGGCACGACGGATCTCCTCTCCCGATGCACCGGGAGAGACATCCAAGATGGCATAGTAGTCCTTGAACATGGCCCCAAGTGCATTTTGTATGGCTCTCGCTCGCTCGCTATCAACCTTTCTGCCGCCGCCACCACCACTTAGCCTCACACCATCGATGTCGGCTGAAAAGGCGTAAACCCATAAAAGAGCGGCCAGGACTAGAGCACGGAAGGGGAGGGAGAGACCCCGAACAGCCCTCTGCGAGTCACTCGGAAGAAGACAAGGCAACGAGCGGGGAGTATGGAAGGATGAGATGCCAGGACGCAGCTCAGCGGAGTAGCCGAGAGATAGAGAGAGAGCTAGAGGGACGAGGGAGGAGCGGATACAAGGAGAAAAATTGGGGAGCGGGGGAAGAAGAGCCAGACGGATGTAAAGGCTCAACGCTTTGTATGGCCGCGTCCCTCTTTCCTTTCCACACCGATCGTTCACCCCTTACCCGTTTCTCTTGGGGGGGGATCCACTCCTCTTTTCCCCCGATCGGTTGGGTGAGGGTATCGAACAAAGAAGAGCGGCTGCCCACAAAAACGTCTCTGTCTCACACACAGTCTCTCTCTCTGTGAGTATGTATAGAGTGAGAAAGTGTACTGCAGCTCCCTTGTGCATGGGATGCACCACACAAGAGGATTGAACAAGAGAATGTTGGAAGAAATGGAAGATACCGGGGTGTGGCGAAGATAGAAATAGGAGGAGGAGGAGGGGGTGATCGATGGTTCGTCGGAGGACACAGAAATGAAGGGGACAGATGGCTTGCAGAGGGGGAAGAAGAGAGGGAGCAGGAGAAGAACAGCAGCATTCAGGGACGAGGTGAAGCATCAAAACAAAACACAAGATTGAATTTTCTCTTATGCACTGTAAGCTCTGTCGGTCAATCTGGCATT